>JAAVUD010000021.1:0-456237 GCA_014898915.1 Fusarium chlamydosporum | reverse complement strand
CTCCTCCTCCTCCTCCTCATCCATATCGCTCCGTCTACTTCCAGGTAAGGTATCCAGTGTTTCAAAAATCAGTGCAAGCCGCCCAGTTCAGATTGCCAACACCATCCGTCATAAAAATAGAAGGAAAGAATAAAACTCCAGCAGGTATTTTTACAAGCTCACTGACGAACGAACCAAGCGCTCCACCAGTCAGTGGTCTTCATGCTCATCGTAGGGCCAACACCTTTTGATGTCAACTTTTGATATATCGTCGAGTACAAAGTTCCAAAAAAAAGAAAAAAGAAGAAAAAACAGAGACGAAGAAGCTTAATTGCCATTCCAAGAATATTGGTGCATGGCGTCGAAGGAGCCTCGTGGGGCCCCATTATAGACTGATGTAGGTTGTGACTGGCTCGGCTCTGTCTTCGTTGGCGACGTTCCGCTCGTCGTATTTTTGTACTCGTCTTGAGGGAATGGGTATGGTCGAGTCTCGTTGCTGGCATATGCCAAATTTGTGTTGTGTTCTCCGGCTGCTGATGTCCATGTATGAGGAGGCGCATAGTAGTCCCTCGCAGGTACCGAAGGTGGTCCGGAAGTCTCCGAGTTGTAGCTTGGCTGCGCAACCTCACTAGGATTGGGGTGTACAGGAGCATAAGGGGCGTAACGATATTCGGGAGATGCTTCGTTGTTAGCCACTGAGCCTGCACTCCTTATCGAAGGGTGGCTCATGTGTCGGGGACTTTTCAAGGGTCTCGGGTTATCGACGTAACGAGGGATATTCATAGCCTGCTCATGACCACCGAGCGGAGTTGTTTGTATCGATAGTTGCGGAGGAGCAGTCGTTGTTTGCATATAGGTGTATTGGGACCGAACTGGCGGATGCTCCGAATCGTTGGTCACCATGGAAAGGGGCACGGGAGGTTCCATCGATGATTGAATAGGCATTCCTTGAGACTCAGTCGGGAAACTGGCAGTGCCTGTCAAGGGGCCCATAGTTGCTGCTGGATAGTTCTCTGCACCAGATGTTGGAACATGGCCTATCGGCACCTGAGTTGGAGGAGTCCCCCAAGTTGGGTATGAGCTATCATGTCAGTCAGCAAGGTTCACTCCGAAATCACATCGATATGGTTTGGGCGACAGCGGGATGAAGCTTCACCTTTCCACATCATCCCGGGTTGATGCATTTAGCAAACTCACTTGGATCGTATTGGTCCCAACTGGGCGCCAGGGATTTTGGGCGCATTGAAAGTAAAAGCCGTTCGTGGGAGCTGTGCATCAACGCCTCTTGGCTTTGTTTCTTGGTGCTTTGCACTCAAGGGTCCAGCCACAACACCTAGTCCCGTTTCCACAAGAGCCTGTCCGCGGGAACCAGCACTCGACCCGAGTAATGGGATCTCCTTACGGGCTTGGAAGTTGCGGGGACTTCGACCTCGTACAACAATAGGTGCAGTGGTTGATTCTGTAAGCACAGTCTTCGTGCCGTTGGCCAATGTCCCAACCACCTTCAGATGCAGAACAAAATGTTGCTGAAGTTCCTTTCGACGGCCATTGTTTGCGGTGGCACTGTAATCACGTTAGCGAGTTCCAAAAGCCAGTTGACCCAAATACTTACATTCTGAATTGCAGTCGACGCCAGCCAATTGGGTACACAGCATACTCGCCATCAGATTCGCTTCCGTCATCTTGGAAGGGAATCAGGGGAAGCGACTGTGGTTCCTGGTCGGGGCTCTGAGTTGTCTCTGGGGAGTTTGGCGGAGGAGTCTTCCACGGAATGACGATCAAACGGACTGGATTTCCATCAACTGACTCAATAGCCGAGATGGTAACTTCCATGTTGCTAACTGCAACAGTCTCGCCTGATTCGGTGATGACAGAAAGTTGACCTCGTGGAGTGACAAGAGTACCGCTGATCTGGAATAGATTCCTTCGATAGCATGTCAATTCGGGCTGCCTGAGTGAGCCGTCTGATGTGTTTGCAGGCATTTCCGAGAGGAAGAACATCCCATGGAGCTGGGCTGAAAGTTCGAGTTGCTGCATGCGACCTTGCGAATCAACAATTGTGTGCTTGTCCTGCGTTCTCTTGAAGGCCAGCAGCTTGTGCTCGTGGCTGGCCGTCATCTTAGAGTTGTCATCACGAAGATCCTGGACAATTTCCTGGTAGGCAGGTGGCTCTGCTTCGGAAAACGATCTTTTCAGGCTTGGATAGCCATGGTGGGAGACCATTTCTGGGTGTGCAGGTCTATCGTATGCTTCTTGGTCGTCCTGGGGGTATCGGCTGTAGGAGTAAGAAGGTTGGTCCATCTCGTTATGGTTACTGCTAGTTCGTCCTGGGAGAGGCGATGAAGTTGACGGCATGGGATCCGCCACTCGCCCCGGCATGTGCACTGAGCCTCCGTAACTTGACCACAGGCTCGAATGTCCTGGGTGTCCTCTCAAGTCTGCCATATTGGCCGGGTATGCTGCTGCGGTTGTCATGGGAGCATAACCTATTCAAACTGTCGCCTCCTCAGCCAGACCGAGCTGTCTGGTTTGACCCGTCACTAATAACGTGGTCCTAGGAACATAAACCTCCAAACAGACCAAGCCAAATAGCGAGAGTGCAAAAACAAAGAGCCGCGCACGAGGAATTTGGCGCAAGTTGAGATGAAAGCGAAAGAAAGCACGATGCGATATCCAAGGCACAGGGGGAGTGATATTCGAGGTTGAAGGTGCAAGTGTGTACTTGTATATGGAAATGGATGGCGGCCAGAGGAACGGCAGATGATGGAGGGGAGTGTTTAGTACAACACCCGGCACTGTCTCCAGGGTGGAGACCGACCTTGACGGGGGGATGTTTCGAGGTCCAGGCACAGGGACTTGGGTCAGTGCTGTTGACAAGACCTGGCTGGTATCTATTACTCCGGAGAGAGTTCTGATCAGGAGCTCCCTCAAGAAGGACCAGTCATGAATCTCAGTGGGCTAAGAGACCACTTCAGCGCATGCGGCCGGTCTTGGAAGGAGGACGGGAGTGGAGGGGCGGATATGGGAAACAAATACAGCCTGTGGTAATACCAGAGGCTGGTTTTATGCAAATACTTTGACGATACTGGGTGTGCCTGAACTTCTTTATTCAGTGCAATAATCCGTGGCACAATATAATAGCGGTAAATAAGACATGAACATGAAGAACGCGCCTAGTTGACGACGAGCTTCGTTAGACGCTGCTTTGGGGATAGAAGCAGGTCTGATAAGGTCCATGTATCGATGGAGCGTGCAATGAAACTAAGACGAAGCTATGCTATGCCCCAAATGCTATTTGATATGGAGAGGGTTCCAAAGGAACCGCAAACTGCCGGGTACTGGCAGGTTAGTAGAAGTTGAATACATGACCGACGGGCTTTTGGCAGAGACAACCAGGGCCTTGACGCGAGGGTAAGAGAAGACATCCCAGACACGCCCCAGCACGCAGTCCCTTGCCATGCCATCCCCTCGCCAGCGTCTACCGAGGGGTTCGAGAACATCCCTGCTCGTCAAGCCAGCATTAAGAGAAGGCTATGTACTGTTGACAAGTCATGACGCTAAAGTTTGGATAAGAACATGGCATGTGTAGCGCAAGGCCCACGTACTAGTTACCCCATCCATGCCGGTTGGGATGAGATGGACAAAAACTGACGAGGAAATGGGTCGAGCGGGGACACGGGGACTATCTCAGAGGGCCCGGCAGCCCCCTCCCTCCTCAATCAAGCAGGCCTCCTGATGGCCAATCCTGAGCCTTGATGTCTGACCGGGGCATGTTGATTCTGAGAGAAGAATCCTCCGACGTGTGGTGAAGGTTGCCGGCCCGCAAATTTCTAGAAAGCCGTTGGACAGAGTCGACAATGGGGCAAAATCAGGGAGGTAAGGAAACAGAAAACTCATGTTTGAAGAGTTTTGCTATGGACCAGGGTTCGCTTACCTGCATAAAGGAGACATCCGCCTATAGGCATCACGATCAGGTTGTGATTATGATGTGTTGCGCGTTAACAAGCACAATTGGCCCTGGTAGAGCATTAATACAGGGCGATATCAGGCAAAAGTGACAGAGGTGCCTGCAATCATCATCTGCTGCTCGGTGAACAGTGGAATGGAGGTCCGGCCACAAGCCGGAGCAGGTATGAATTCGAGGGCGAGCCGTTTTGGGATCTACTCGGGAGATGAGAGAATGGAGTACCTTCTTGGTCTGGCAGAAGAGACAGCTTAGCTTATGCTTACTCAAACCTTTTTAGCGGAGGCTGACGGAGAAGGTGGAGTGAACGGCGCGGCCCCGGCACAACCATTGAGCTCTCCATCATCACATCAACCATTCGCAGCAGCGCCAACAACAGGGGTGGACGCGCGCTACTTGCATATTGTGGCATTAGGACAAGCAGCAATGCTGTATGTATGCACGCGCGCACGCACGCACGTACGTACAGTACGGTATCGACAGCCCTGCAGTAATGACAGCAGCGACCTGGAGAAGATAGCGCGAACCACAGGCCCATAACCCAGCCCAGGATGCCCATGCGGTGGTCTGTGTCGTGAAGCGTACAGAGTACAGTACAGTATTAATTGACTGCGCGCGAGACGGCCAACATTTGGCGTGGCCTGGCCGATATGCTTGCGCCGCATGATGGAATTGAATTTGGCCGAACGTGCGGAGAAGCTTGCTCCGGCATGCAAACCTTGTGTTTGAGTGAGATTCAGGATTATAGCTGGCATAGTGGGCGTTTGTTCCAGGCTGAGAGCGAAATTGTGGCTACATAAGAAGAGCCATGTGGCTTTAGGCCGGACCGCCCATCCCATCTCCCTGGATTTCGTGATCCTTGCTGGTAAGACAAAGAAAACGTGCGCGATGTAGATGACGACGTTAACCATGACGAAGGATTACAGCGTTTGCAGAGCATTGGAAAGAGCCATCTACATAAACAGGGTCTCTGAGTAAGTGTCACGACTCAGTGATTGCCGTCATAGGTCCCATGGTCAAGTTTCTGTGGCTCGTTTCGTGGAGACGTCGCGAGGGGAAGGATGGATGCGCATGGTTCGAAATGGACGCCCATTTGGAGATGGCTTCAAAGACGCGCCGTTGCATCAATGTCTCGCGTTATCGTTGGTTGATTTGTTGGTGGAGAAAAGAATAGTAGAATGAACAAGGTCCAGGTCTGTCTGAGAAAGATGAGACAAGAGCACAAGGGGAAATACTAACGTAGGTGGAGTCCTGGTTTCTGCTCTGGACGAAGCAAGGAGACTCGCGAGGGGAAAGTACGACCGGGGTATGCACCACTAATAAGCAAAACTGATGCACTAGAGACGCAAAATGCCAGAAGCGAGCCAGGAAAAGACAAGAGCGGACGGGGCCGTGCCCCTTCCCAACGGCCGCCCTCAACGGCTATCTCCACAGTACGAGAACAGTGCGGGCCCCAATCTCAAGACACTGGGCCATGTCGCCTACCGTTTTCCTACCGACTTTGATACAGACCTACATACCTACTCACTCACATCGCTCGATCAAAGAAAGGCCTACCTATCAAGCCTAGTCCAGCCCAGCCTGCAGACAGAATTCTACCTACTGTAGGTACTGTACTGTACAGTACAGATAACACTTCCGCCTCCTCCAGGTTTTGCATGCATGCAGGCATGCATGCCTGCCTACCTGCCTACACTATTACATACAAGAGCGAAGCATGATACAGAAAACCTAATCAGTCGCTGGTGTGGCATCCTCATCGCGTGTTGTTGTCGTCACGATGCCACCAGGGGCGGCTACAATACCCACGACCTTTGTTCTCGATGAGTTATACATAATACTATGATATACGGATACCCAGCTCCAAGCTCCTAAGGATATCGGGGCATGCCTCTTAGTCACCTAACTAGGCCTTGCCGAAGCGAAGGACTCGAACCGTTAGTTCATCCCTACGGATAGACTATCCCTGGATGCCAAATGTTCGCCCTGGTTTTTTAAATAGTCTCTTCTAGTCTGGATTATAGAAATCAGGACAAGGTCAACCTGAGTCGAGATCAAACAAAAGACACCAAGCCTGAAGTGACTACATATAATCCAGGATACAAGACCCGCTTGTTTCCGGTATAGAGTTAGGAGCTCTTCAACACGACAAGGGTAACCACATCTCTGTAGCACAGGACACAAAGCACGTCCACTGCACGTCCGCATCGCCAATGTCTAAATTCGCACAGACTGGAGTACATTCGCATACTCTGGCGTGCAGCTCGTCGCTCTCACATGCCTTGTGGAGGATTGTTTCCCTCACTCGATCGGAGATGGGCATGGCATGGTCGGTCAACCTTATTGCTTATCCGCTGAAAGCCTGGATTTCACTGGTGACCCCTATTACAGCCTGATACGGTATCCTGAACCTCGACAATGACCGATGGGTGTGTTATTGAACCTTTGCCACAGCAAGGCTACTAAGCTCGTGCCCTGTCTTGGGTATAGGGATACACATCTCAATAATAGCACTCGAAGCCCCAGCTTGGACAGGGAAACGGCTTTCACCGGTGAACTGTTCCTCCTGAGACACACGCCCAGACGCCATCTCAACGGTAGCTGCTCGTTTCCCAGTACCCTGTCCCGCTGCCAATCAGTCGATGTAACCATCCCAGATGGCCACGGCGATTTTTGAGATCTGGCATTCCATTGCGTCTGTTGGCTTGAGAGCAACGTTGGATGGATAGCTGGTTCCCCCATCTAGGCCGTTTCTCTTCTAAGATTCAGTGTCAATCTTCACGTTGGAACTCAAGACGGAGACTTATCCGGACACTTCAAACTTGCGGCAATGATTCTTCCTAGACCCTTGAGTCGCGATACAACTACATAGTGTACATACACGCATCCTCTGGGCGCGCTGTATCCGTATTTCCAGACTCAAGCAATTTCGATGATCAAGCCATGGCAAATGAAGAGCACTACGCGAAATGTAAGGCAATATGCAGGACGTTTGAACAAAGGGGCCGATACTACGAATTGGGAGACTATTCTGGCAATGTGGAGTAAACTCTGCCCGAAATTATGTTTCGCACATCCATGGTCTTAATTGACGGATATTAAGATACTATCAACACGCTCTAGCAGAAATCGAATTGTCGGGCGATCTATCGGTCATTTGATTGGTCATTTCACAGAGTCGCTAAAACGGCGTTGCAGGTGCATGCGTCAAGATGCAGTAAAGTACATCGACATCCATGCGCAAACGCCAGAATTATCGTCTGGATACCATTACCCGCCCGCAGTTTGTGTCACTACGCCAGTCGAGGGCTCTTCCGCATATCGTCGCCTTCCAAGATATCACGCAGAAGGAGCAGAAGAAACGGTATCAGAGTGTTTCATAAATATGGCCGTTAGGTGGGACGGGATAGATGGCTTGGTTCTGTCTCTGTCTCTGGTGACGGGCTTCTCAGACGCATCGTAACCGCACACGTTGCAACGCGCCAGCAGATCGCGGCAGTTGAACACCCACAGCACCATGAGCTCAGAGAGCTGAGTCGATTGGCTTCCCCTGCTGGTATTCGGTTTTAGCGTTGACCACGATGGCTGCCGATGGGTCCCGCCCCCTGCTGTCTCAAAAACCAAGGTCCACATCTCTCCGGGTTTAGGGTCAATGAAGCAATTGGAGTAGCTTAGGCTGCCTTTGGCCCTGCTTCTCCGGTCGGTAGTCCCTTTCGGGACACTGATCATCCTGCAGCGACCCTGACTGGGAGACACTTGACTCACTTTGGGCAATAGCTCTATGTTCCCTTGACCTGGCTGTGTTGTTGAATTGTGCATTCAAACGCCGATCGAAAACCGGCTCTTGATCACGTTTGTTTGAATACGGAAAGCGATTCATCTCGGAACCATGCAATCGATGCACATCGACCGATGGAGCGTCGTGCCCCTGGAAAGACCGAATTATACGAGTCAATGCGCATGAAGTTGATAAAAGTCGGCGAGATGAGTTTCTGGCTCTTGTTCAGAGTTCAGCCTTGTCCCCCGGTAGCAGCTGGCCGTTTCCTGCCAATCCCTGACTTACACTACACGGCTTCGCAGCAACTCGCAAGTTTTCATTTCCGAACATAGACCGAATGATAGTATAGTCACGCCGACAGTATGTACGCACGTGGTACAGTGATTTAGACAAGGCTGTCAGGATAACTAGCACAAACTCTCGAGGTTCGCCACGGCCACTAAGGTTATGGCAACGAGCTGGCTTTTCATGCAGCAAACCGGGGTCCAAGTACCAGAAGTAACAAGAAACAATCAGGCAATGAAACGAAACATTATGTGCATACCTAGGTAAGGTTGGCCGTCCCCCCAGCTACCGATCGTCACATTTGTTGAGCCAACAAAACAAGCCTAGACTTTTAGACCCTTGAACAACTTAGCCTGCGATGTTAGGTGCCTACTTAATAATCGGACTTCTCAAGTAATACTGACGGCTCATTCAATTACCTACGCGATCGTTCCGTGGGGCGAGACTGCGAGTACATCTGGGTCTTATCAACATCAGGTCATTTAGATCAACGCTTGGATCAAGACGTCGCTTTACTGCATATACAAAGGATACAAATGCACGCTAGTTCATCATCATTTCCCAAACGACTACAGCGGGTTCCTCAGAGAAAGGGATCCTTGCCATTGCACTGTAACTTACTTGGCCCACAAACTTGCCGAGCTTGTGCCACAAAATTACTTGTGTCATTTCCAGGACGATACGTCCAAATACGAAAATACTTGGGCAGGAATACATTTTTTGGTTCGTGTACCGTACGGTACCTGCATCGGTCACTCTACTCGGCAAGTTGACGTGGTATCGTGAACTCAGCCCTACCGTTCTTAGGTCAAGGCACATTTGTTTCGTGGTGCACTTGCGGCTCCTGACTTGCAAGATCCGGTAGCATTGAAGCAGTGCGCAGTGTATGATCAACGCGACGTCCTTAGCAAGCATAAGAAATTCCCCGGCAGCCAGTCCGGGGAAGGCCGTGAGCTGATTTTAATTGAGCATACGCCTGCCGGCTGCAGCAATACTGTACAGTATCTTAGGTAGGTATCGAGCTGGGCGAGAAACTAAGGGCGTGGATAAGAGCGCCCACACAAAGCGTTTGATTGCGTTGCGACTAGGTCACAGAGCGGCAACCTTGCATGCCGCACAGGTCTTAAAGGGTCCGACCCTACAACACAACAGAATAGGAACAAGGATGCTGTAGGTATGTAAAGCTATGTATGAGCTATGTGCCAAACCCAGTCTGTCCTGAATGCAACTTGACTTCTACATTTGCGCTCCACTACACCCAGGGACAAATACCTCCCCAGAGACTAGATGAGGATCAGCTCGTCCCAGAGCTAGAACCCAGGAGCGAGATTGCTGGATATTGCGATCTTTATTGATGCTTGGTGGTTATTTCCTAAGCAAAACCAGGAGATATGAAACATTATCTGCCCTTCTTGAGACGGCTTATTTGGCCAGAACCGACCTAGCCGTCCGAAGGAACCTTAACAGTAGCGCCCGCGTTCTGCAACTGTCGGCCCAGACCAGTCACCAATGGTAGTCAATCTCAGTGTTGGCTGGATATTATAGTGCCCGTGTGTATGCATACTCGGGAGCGTGCGCGTGTGTGCTCATGCAATGCGAGGCGACGCGATGCTTATGGGCAGAGCACCGCCTCCAAGCTACATCGTTGGGGTCTTTGCTGAGCCATCAAGTCTCGATACAGTGAGCCCAACCCATCATCAGCAGCGATATGGACGGCATTTGGACCCAGAGACCCAATCTAAAGGACATCCGGGCATTCGATGGCTTCCCTTGAAGCGTCAACCATGAATACCAGTCATTGAATGCTCGTACCTGTATCCCTGCACCTGTCTCGTCTTTGATTCTATCATAATGAGGTTCAATGCAACACGTGAACGGGACAGAGCACACTCGTGCTTTACCCTCGCCTTAGTTGCAGGACCTTCTGTCGGTCGGAACAGTGCCCGCGCGAAAGGGTGTGGTTCTGCTTGGCATTAAGCCAATAGATTTTCATGGCTAACCATGGTACCTCACTGCGATTTAATGTCTAGTTTCCAGACATCGTTTAGGTTTGTGCTCTGACCTTTGTTATCCGAAGAGTGCAGGTCACTTAACCTCTTTTCTTTCTTCGTCATATTGGCTTCGCCTTCCGAATTGGCCACGTTAACTTTGGCTATATCTTGAAGAGCCCAAGCCAAAGCAAGCCCTACCATAGTATGGTCAGCCTTGAGGCTAGGATACCTGCACCAGGGCCCGTATCTCCAAGGGTTACAGTGTCGATCGGCCAGCCAGAATAAGAGAATACGGTATGAGCAAAGTCATACATTGGTCAGCATGTGCCGTCCAGCAAAAAGCACAGAGTATGTATGGATCAACAAAGGACTTGGAGCAAAACAAGTCAGTACGGGGATGTTACTTCCACGAGCAGTTAAGCTGGCTAGGATCAGGGTCTCCTGTCGAGTGATAATCCCGACTGGCGGTCTACTGTACTCAACGTTACTTCTCGATCTCCATAGAGGTGGAGGAACCTGCGCCTACATTCGGTAATTGTTGAAGAGGCACCACGATTGTCTTTGGTAATCGGAGCATTTTCCACAAGTCTAAATGAGCTGTCCTAGTTAGATATACTAGACACACGGTCATGTCCAAGTACAGTAAGTAGACAAGTCCTGGGCAGATTGGAGCATGTAACCTCCCTTACTCGCCTATCAACGGTTTTCCAAAAGGGTACCAATCACCGTGGCGGAGTCTAGCTTTGATGCCGAAGATTCCTTACGCTGGGCACTGAAAGAGTCGTTGATGGAGGGTACATACAGCCTTAGCACTAACATGCCGATTCAGGAGAACTTGATTCTCGTGACAAGACCGCCTAGGCGGGCAGGCGGGTTGCAAAGCTTAAGACCAAAGTTTAGGGAGTCACAAATAAACAGTCTAAGAGCCGGTGTAGCCTCTCATAAAGCGGCCACGTTATTTCGTCCCTTAGGATGGAGGGCTCGAGTTTTTCATGATCCTGGGAGCAGGTAAGCAGGTTGTCACCGCGGGAGCTGGTTGACATCATCCGGGGATCTTAGTGTACATGGCAGATCATGCATGCATTCGCTATTACACATGAGAAAGAACTATCTATCATGAAACAACCTTAGTTGCTTGCTGCGGAACCGCACGATGCCGGCTCATGATCGTGAAGACATTCAAATGGCGTTGTCATCGAATAATCCAATTACCATCCTCCTCGTCTGAATCGCCTTCAACCAGGTCCTCCTCGTCATTGAGAGCCATCTGTACAAACCGGCGGACCCACGCCTCCTGTGCTGGGTCAAGGCCAGCTTGGTTATTCTCATCCTGGCCATTTGCTTGCTGTTGAGGTTGAGGTTGTCGCTGGTTTGCTCGCTGACGGTTAGCAGCTCCTCCGCCTCGAGGTCCTCCGCCTCCCCTTCTAACTGCCGCTCCTCCTCTCCCAGCCCCTCTTGCACCACGTCCTCGACCCGCTGCGCCTCGAGGCGGGCCATGATGACCGCGGCCCGCCGGCTGTTGAGGTGCATCGGGAGCAGCTGGAGGAATAGCTCTACGACCGTCTCGAGCTTGATTGTCAACAAGTCGAATCACGAGGGGTCCCTCACGGGCTATCTCTATGCCTTGACCTTGGCCTTGACCTTGGCCACCAAGCTGTCTATTGTTATCACGAGCATCGACCTCCTCCTCGCCTTCGCTATCGTCGGACTCGATGACTTCCGGCAGAAGCTCAATATCGTTTAGTGCTGGTGGAGGGTTCGCTGCTGGGCCACGGCCACCGATGAACCCTAAACCGACATCGTCGCCATCGCCACCTTCAAGCTCCCATAGTCGCATGTAACAGGAAGTAACTTTTCCACCGGCTAGCTGGTTGTAGTGTTGGTACGGGTTTACAGGGTCCAGCCATGAAGAGCATAAATAGCAGAAGTGAGTGTCGCATCTTGAGCAAATCATATGGTTGCAACCGTGAGTCTTTTGTGCAGGGGCATTGCAAGTCGGGCATGGACTCGTGTGAAGCTGAAGATACTCCAGCGAAGCCTTTTCCTCCTCGCTGAGTTCCCCCTTGTCACGCCGTGGTGCGCAGCGAACAAACTCTCCGTGCCATGACTGGTAACACTGGCCGCAGAAGGCGAAGCCACAATCTTCGCAAATAGCCAGAAGATCGGCCTTGTTAAATCGGTCCTTCTTGGTTTTCTTTTTCTTGGACTCCGTATCCGCATCTCCGTGTCCTTTTTCTTCTTCCTCTTTGCCTGATTCAGCGTCGGAGGTCTCAGTAAAGTCCAAGCCCTCAGGCTTCTTGTGACGTTTAGACCGGGCTGCTCCGTTACACCACTGCCGCGGACAGTATATTGTGTTTTTGTCTGACTCAAGCTCTGTCTTGTACTTGAGAGTAACGTAACGCTTAACCATATCCTCGGAGAGGCCAATCTGGAGAAGCTCACTGGGGCTTACAGCAATTTTGTTCTTTTTCGCTTGTTTTGCTGTTGCCCGTTCCTTCGCACAGTTGGGGCTCAAACATCGGACAGTGGATAAGTTGCCCTCGTTGATTGCATCATTGTAAAAGTCCTGGAGACACTGGATGCAGAAAATGTGGCCACAGTCTAGCATCTTGTGACATTTGGTTCCTTTTTTGGGATCTAAACATGTCAACAAAGGTTCAGGGGCGAGTGTAAGTAGTACATACCGAGACAGACACCACAATCAAAAGTCTCCTTTTCGAAAGCTGCCTTTTTGGCTTTTATGTCGTGATCTAATACAGCGAGCTTATGCTCGGAGTCGACTTGAAGAGTCCCCTCGGGGCTGATGGTTCCAAAGACATCCTCGGCGGCGCGTTGGATATGGTCAATATAAGTAAACGCAACCATGTCACGACCAATTTCATCCCACAGGCGTGGTCCATCATCTTCGATTCTCTTAATGGTATCCTCCGTTAACCACTGTGGTGTTGTTGACACTTGAATCTCTGGTGGTACATCTACAGGGTAACCCTCCGGCAAACGAACTCTCAATCGCAGAGACGGGAGATACGAGACCTCGAGGGAATCAACGTCAGGCTGAGCATTCTCAACAGCTTGGGCGGGCGTTGAAAGTCCAGGGTGAGCAGGTGCAGATGGTGCTGGGAATGTAACCGTGACTGGAGCAGCGGGCTCAACAGGGAGGTCTATCTCAAAAGTGAAAGGGTCTTTTGCGTCAGGACGACGAATCTCGGGATATATAGCCTCGAGGGAGCCAAGCTCCATGTAACGAGGATCATCGCTTTCTTCCATATCTGCCATAAGTTGTCGCGTTGTCAAGGATATGAGCGCTCATCATCTGGTGGCGTAAAAGTATAAGGTGAATAGATAGTGAGTGCACTTGAGCAAATGCCTTTCCGGGAGTGGCAAAGCTGAGTAAGTAAGTTAAGTTAAAATATCGAAAAAGGACCCTCAAAAAGAAACCAGCCCTTAGTAATGAGATTCTGCTAGGCCTCCATCGTCGTAGTCGTAATCCTCTCCTTTTGCTTTCCTTAACAAGACTCGAACATAAGGTGCTTCTTTTGGTGGAGGTTGCTTTATGTAAAGAGGGGCGTCGAGGACGAGGGTTTTTGAAGATGGTGCCCAAGACAAGCAAGGTACATAGTAGGGTTATTCCAGAATGAGGAGAACGTGTTGATAGAGAGGGTATTTTTTTGTCATTTACTACTAAGTAAATAAGAGATGGACCTTTTATTATCATTATTCACGCCGGAAAAAAATAAAATAAAAAGAGCCCAAAAGTAAACGATGATGACTCTTTTCGGCGTCCATTATTGACAAATGAGAGAAGTGAAAGTCCGAGACGCCACATCAGTCGGTACATATGGATCTTTCTCGGCATCCGCCACATTTTACAGCCACAGCCAGCTGCTGGCAGCAGCATCGTCATCAACACCAAGAAACGAGCTTAAACTTGGCCTTGATCTTTTTTGGGTTGTATTTTCAAGGTTACCCGAAACACTTCTTTTTCCTTTGTTCGATCGCGACAACAAGATCAGCAAAGGACACAAGATCTATCTGGCTAAATAATGCAGTCTTTTTTCATACCTTGAAACCTCCCAACGACACTCATATAGCCCATCATGGCCGACGATTCTACTCCCCTCGCTTCCCTCTCCGTCACCCATGTCTACTATGTAATCTTCACTACTCACGCAAGCAAGATATCAATTAACACACATGCTCTAGGACCCCGAAGATCACCTCTCGCTCGCATGCGCCTACCTCGCTCTCCTCCCCCAAGCTCTCTGCGTCGTCTACGCTACGCTCGTACTCTTCACCCGCGAAGTCGAAGTCGCCCTAATGTTCTTGGGTCAGCTCGCCTGCGAGGTCCTCAATTTTGCTTTGAAACGCCTTATTAAGGAAGAGCGTCCGCGTCGTATACACGGCAAAGGCTATGGCATGCCCAGTTCCCACGCGCAGTTTGTCGCTTTCTGGAGCGTCTCGCTTGCGCTGTTCCTGCTTGTCCGTCACCAACCTCCACGCGTGCTCAAAGGTCGTGCGGACAGTAGCGTCCACCGGCCTTGGAGTGTTCTCGAAAGAGTGGCCGTGAGCGTGGCCGGCGCAGCAATTGCGGCAGCGACGGCATGGAGTAGGGTATACCTCAACTACCACACCCCTAAGCAGGTTCTCGTAGGCTGTGCCGCTGGTGCTGTGAGCGCAATCGGGTGGTTCATCATCGTCGCCGTTTTGCGGCAGACGGGCTGGCTGGGCTGGGCTTTGGAGACACCGCTGGCGAGGGCCTTTAGGGTTCGTGATTTGGTGGTAGAAGAGGACATGTGTCAGGCGGGCTGGGAGAAGTGGGAGGAGAGAAGGGTTGCTTCTCGACGCACAAAGAACAAATAGAAACCCAATACATAGGCATTTGCACAATATCGCCGAGACGATAGCTCGCTCATTATAGTCCTTGATTATCTCTTGGTGATATAGACTTTGCCAGTTAGGCGGCTCAAGAAATAATCTGCATATTAACCCTACTATTATACTAAAGCATAAGGAATGACAAAATACATTGTGCTAGCTTTAGGCGATTTAGCTAAGGGCTTAGGCTGGTCTTTCTGTCAAGCCTTCGTTGTATGCAGGTTATTTTGTGCCCCGTCTGTCAGTGTATACGCTAGCATCACGATTAATGAAACTGTTGGTAATCTCCACCCAATCTTCTAAATTATCTATGTATAAAAGAAATCTCGACGCTAGCATCAAAGAGAAGTCCAAACCATTGGAGTACAAAGGGAATCGTTACAGGTGTCAAACCATTCGTGAGGTATCATCATCCTTGCCCACCGAGGGCCCCATCCATCTTTTCCGAAAAAACTTTTTAAATCCATGGTCCTCTCCCCGTATCCAGGTCAGCCCTTGACCCTTGCCGGCTATGCAATCCTCTTGATTCGGGAACTGTCCTTGAGCCGTGACGGCTGTGTAACTTGCTTATATCTCCCATAGCTGAGCCTTGTCGGCTATGAGCCCTGGAGCTGACAGATGCCGTCTTAGGCTTGTGCGAGGATGGACCGGGTATTGGCTCCTGTGGGCTGTATACAGCCGAGCTAAGAGTTGTCTCTGGAGGAGTGACCATGCCCGCGCTAAGAGGGACGGGTGGGAGTTCCTTTTCGGAGAGGTCGTTTTCGAAGTTGTCTTGAATCTGATATCTGGCGCCTTCGCCAGGAACATCGACAATGGCGATAGCGAGGGGGCTTGTTTTCCTTGGGAAGAACCGCACTGTACTGTTAGGGCAGTCGAGCTCTTCCACGCGGTTTGCGTCTTGTTTAGGTTCGGGCTTGGAAGAACTCATATCACCAATGTTGGAAAGTCGTAAACCGATCTGCACGGTTGCAGTAGAAAGCGCTGAAGCGCCGCTGGATCGGAGGGTTCTGTTGGGTAAACGGAGCGCTGGTGGTGCGAGAAGGTCGGCTAGAGATTGAGGTGCAGGTTTAGGTGCTGCTTTAGATGTTGGATCCTTGTAGGTTGTTGTTGGTAATAGGACGGGTGATTTTGGTGGTTCGGGCTTGGGAAAGATGCTGTACATGCTTCGTTTGAAGTTCTTGATTGACTCCTTTGACGAAGTTCGTACAGGCTTAGGCGCCGCTGGCAGAACGCCCGAGTTGCGCATGCTTCCCAAGCGTAGGGGCTTCAAGCCACCTTTGAGGAAGTCCTTGCGTGCTCCAAACACCTTGTCCTCCACTCTGTCGTCCATCATCAGGTCTTCCTTGCTGTTGGCCTTACGTGCCAGACTGGGCATGTTTATAGATTGGGGCGGCATCACTGAGGCAGGGGTTGAAGGCTCTTGATCCTGGTCGTCGGCCCATTTCTTGAAGCCCTGAGACGCCTCGATGTCGTCATCTGAACATCCAGTCGGGGATTTACTCGATCGAAGGAAGAGATACAGGCAACCAAGTAAGAAGCCTGACATGTTCATTACCACGGTTCCAATGGTGTTTAGCTGCATTGAGGTATCGCTTGCTGCTCCTGGATCATGGAACGACGTGTTATAATAAAAGGTTATTTGCAAAGTCTGGAAGCAATTAGTTTATGTCGCCTCTTGAGTACTGGGTTACTTACCAATGAGATCACCGCAATAACCATGTAGTAAACCATACGAGACGCCTCGTCTCTCTCAGCAACGCCCATCCTTGCTCCAGTGTGAAGCTTGAAGCAGATGATGCCGCATTCGATCAGAACAAGAAGGATAATGGTGAGTAAGGCGCCGAAGATTCCAGTATCGTATCGATGAAGGAAAGAGACCAGACTGGCAAAGCAAAATTCAGATGGGCGAAAGGCAAACGTTATGGAGAACACTACGATCAAAAGGGTGCTGATGAAGGCGATACAGGCCAGAGTGTTGAATCGTCCACGGAAAGGGAATATGCTCGGCTTTGTGATGCGGATTGTCAGTTCCAGCCCAAAGATTAGCTGGATGAAAGGGGCAATAAAGAAGGCTGGCAAAATGTTAGTGTAGTCAAACATGTATCTTCGACAATACAACTTGCCTGGCAACATCATTTGCGAGACTGCGGCACACTCGAGGATCATGAGCGACTCGAGCCCCTTGGCCTGAGCAGTAGCATACACAATTCCCTGAATCACGATGCCTAAAGATAGGACGAAAGGATAGATGTCTCGTCCCTTGACAAGCCGGAACAAAGAAGACCTGGAGATGAGTTGTGAGAAGATGTCTCTGGAGTCGGCAAAGGGGGCACCTACTTGAAGTCCCATGATTCGGTTCGCTTTAGTGTCCTCCATGATCTCAAGAGTATGACGAGAGTAACTGCGAATGCCACCACCAAGTTGAAAACAGCCAGAACGATGATCGAAGTGCGGACGGATCCAGCTGCGGCAAACTTAAGTTCGTTATCCCATTTCGATGTTGAGTTTGTCTGGAACTGAAAGCCCACGGAGTCCATGTTTGCGTTGTCGTTGTCCATCTTTGATGTTTGTCGTATCCAGTTTGAGAAGTGTTTTCGAGATTAAGAGCAGGCTTGAAGCCTTCACAGTGCCGGCACCGCGTTTTTTTTGAGTAGACTTTAGTTTCCCATGTCGATGTCGATATCGATGTCGGTAAAGAGTATCGATCGGAAAGGGGACCCCAGAGTCGAAAGAGAAACAGAGATATAGAAAAGATACGAGAAGCAGCCAGATAAGATGTGATAGCAGTCAGAACAGTATATCCCTTTAAAAACAAGTACCAAGTCGATTGAAGCAGAGCAGGTGGATAGTCAAGCAGATACACGAGAAGCACAGAAGGAAAGTGAAATGCATGAAATGGCACCTGGCCTGTGGCAAACGAACGTCAACGTCAAAAAGAACAAGAAAAGAAAAGAAACGGAGATCAGACAAAACACCGCCGACTAGGTGGGAGAGAGCAGACGATGGAGGCAATATAGGACTTGACACCTCGAATGGAGGGCAAATCACATCTCGACCCAGGGAGCTAGATTGCCCTAGATCCGCATACTAAACTAAGCTCAAGGACCCCGGCACGACTCAGAAATGCCTAATCAACAAGGATGAAGCTGCTTCATGACGGAATTTTGGTAGCATTGAGGCTATTGCCCCTGACAGATGGGTGGTCGATGCATGGAGGCCAAGCCCAGCGTTTGGGTGGCCAGGTCAGGTCCCGCGTTAAGGGCGAGAAGGGTATTGTTTCACTCGTGTAGATTGGGTTCCCGGGATAATGATACTCGATAACGCGGAATCTGATGAACGTTCTGCAACAGATTGTGGGACCTGCCAAGAAGAGGATGGTTGAGCGCCGTGCTTGAGCCTGGTTGGAGTTGAGGTGCTCATGACCTGCTGTATTCTCACTCGAGGACGCAGCCATTACTGTTGGTTATTGTTGTTGCAAAATACAGCCACAACTGCATGTTCAAGCGGTCATGGTGACATTTCACAAATCGAGCTTCTGAAAAGAGACTGGTAAGACTGGAAAAAGAGTCGCCGCCAGAAAAAGACGCCGGCTCGAAGAGGCTGAAGCAATGTTGTGACAGAGTCAAGTTTCGTCGTGTTGTAAGAGGCAGGAGTGCTGGTCAAGCAAACAGTGGGGCCTTTCCAGATGTGTGTTAGTGCCTCACTAATACGTGCAGGTCGCCGCAGACTTCAAACATGACCCAGGACAAGGATATTCTTTGGTCTAGTTACTAGGCAGTCTAGGCCCATTTACTGTGCCTACTGTACTGTAGTTAGCATGGAGAATTAGATGCCAAGACGACTGCCATTTCCTTTTTCAGCTCAGAGAGTTTGAGATTCCAATGGCAACTCACACGGATCCTCCTGCTGCCGAAGGCGGGGAGAACGCCCGGCCACGAGGTATGGATACATTGACGTTTCGCAAGGATCAGTCAGAGCTTGCACCCGGTCACAGATCTGTCAGTCAGCACAAAGACAAAAGAGAAGCTAATTTGAATATGCTACTGTATGTTACTCTGTACTGTACATATGGACCCATCCGTATGTAGATGGTGGACTCGGTGGAGTTGACTAAAGTCAAAGAGGAGAGAGCCTGCCTGCCCAGGGCAGGATAACCTTTAGTGCTTCTAAATTCTAGAAACTAAACCTCTACCTCTCTAGACTCTGGCTCTGGCCCTACCCTCTTATCTTCCCCGGTGGTTGGTTCTCCATCTCATTGTTTCAACCCGTGTACTATGAATAATGAAACTCGACCTTCTCTAAGCGAGGCCATAGTTGCCAGGTTCAAGGCCCAAATGCCGAACTCTTGGCATTCTGTGACAGTTCAATGCAGCTGTAAACTGACAAGTATTATTTGTTATCGGCTTCGCTTCGTAAGAGCGCCGCTGCATCCACTGAAACGACGTTATCCCGGGGAATAAAAGATTCCAAGTACATGGTTTACTGACTTAAAACGAGTACTAGAAGCCTAGAGGAACCTTACCACAAACATTACAAGCATCTGGATGTCTGGTCCAGAGTTCTGGTTATGCGGAGTCTACTACGGTACAATCAGCAATGCCTTTGTAACTGACTCAATTGTATGTAATGTGCCTTCTTCCTCTGACAGGTGGTCAGATAAGCAAGTGCTCAACCTTGTTGAGCAATGACCATCCCGCATTGATCCTGCAATGAGTAGCAATTAAGCAATGATCATCGACTCGTGCTCACAAGAAGGACGAGCCAAGCAGCTTGAGCACACGCTCAACGCCCGAGCTACCTCCGGTCGACACTAAAGACTCAGCGTACAGTAGGTGGTTAGACCACTTCCCCAGGTATCAGGTCCAGATGTTGGCGCCCTTTTCTCCTCACTTCATCGCAAGTATCGAAAAGTGTTGAACGTAGGGTAATCCAACCTGAAGCTGTTTCCTCCTCAGACTTGCTGTCCCGGAGCCGATGCGTCAGTTTCGTCCCAAATATGGACAGGGACGCTATATGTCAAACACAGCGGTTCGCGGGTATTAAATTAGAAAACATTAACAGCCTGTGTTATGGATGCCTATAGTCCCGAGAATATAGGTGCAATCTCGTGTTTTGATTGCGTACTTATGTCTTCTCGATCTCGATACGTTGTAGTGATCGCTTATAGCAAGTGTCTTACTGAGGATTGGGCATGGGTTTGAGATGAAAAATCGCCTTGGCATATTCAATTTTATTATTCCAATGGCTTTGTTATATCTTGTACTGCATATCCGCTTCTATCAACATCATTCATGACAGACCTCATAGAAGACTAATATCAAGTCAACATCCTTCACTGAACTATGGACGTTTCACAGTTTAGTCTAGAGCTATCAGTGCCCTCGGAGATATGGAAACAACTCTTTGGAGGTTTGCTCCGCTTGTTCATGTCGGTAGCTATTGCATCTCTCAGGTAAGGGAGGATTGACTTTCATCTTTTTCGTTCTGATGGCACAGACCTACAAACACCAGCCCTAGACCAGAGGTCTGAGCCAGGAAACGTCCGTGAACACTTCACGAGATGCAGATCATCGACTTACACCGAGGCAGCGCTATGACAAAATTTCCAACTTATCAAGAATATGTGATGAGTACTTTAAATCCAAAGGACAATCCGACAATAGAGGAAACCTGAGACTCGGTCCAAGTTCCGAGCATATCTAGGGGGTCGCGGAACAAGCAGCGGAAGACTTAGATGAGAGATCAGCGATCTTTCGCGTGAGCCGTGCCGCTATTTCCTCGACGCTAAGGCCCATTCACATACACGCAATGGTTTCTCTAATTCACAGTTTGAACTACATGGATCTTCAGGTTGTCTCTTGAGATCGGGAGTTCTGCCCATCTGACTTCTCCTAAGAATTGCTATCCTAGAAGCTGCGGATCTTTACTGACCAATGCCTGGCTTCACCAGGCCTCGGGTAGCGCGGCTTATAACGTGTCTTTGGAGAAGAACCTTTCCCATGTGGCCTTCATGGTCAGGTAGCGGTGGTTCACCTAACGGGATTGTTTCATAGACATTGAAGCCTTGATGTCGTTGACACACAGACTGGAGCAAGGGCAGTAAGCGAGAAACAGACCAAGAGATGCACGTCACACTCCTCTCTAAAACCCAATTATCGCGGTTATATCGACGGAAATTCTGGTCTTTCCCACGATTACGTGATTGCCATGTGTCTTCTCGCTTTCTGCAAGAGAGATCAACATTAAGTTTGTAGTTGAAATCATGTTCGCACCACAGTCTAGACGTCATTCAAGCCACATTTTTGAGACAACAATACAAGGACGAGGATTCAAGACTGAAATGTATCAACTTATCATCATTCCAATCGCTCTTTTTCCTCGAAAGCCTTGGTATGCATATCCACAAGCCTGTAGACCTTTGGCAGTGACAAAGTCGAAACGCCCAAAGAAACTTAGCCAGTAAAAGTCGGAGCTCTCATTAGTTCCTTCAACCAAACCTCTTTGCTTCTTGCGCGGTGTGACCAGTCGGGGTGTTGGGCCTCGGCAACCTTGGAGTTTGTATATTTGACTCATCGTCTTTTTAGATATCTTTGCGAGATTGCATGACAAGCCCCTTCTTGATGCTCTTGCTAAAATCGATAGATCAGTGATTGGAAAGAAAAGGTTCCTCCTTCCCCGCTGTCCGAGAGTACGAGAAGCAAAGGATAGGTTGGTGAAGTAAAGAGCGTCGGTTGACATGATCCAGTCGCATGTTTGCACGGTATCTGGCAATTGGGATGTGGACAGTCTAGTGATATGAGGACTGAGCTTACAGACGGAGAAGATATATCCACTGGTGTTTGACAAATGAATCCTTTATTCATTTGTCAAAGTTCTTCAACGTACCTAGGGTAATCTTGCAAGCCAGACTTCGATCGAAGGCGAATGTGATAGAAGTTTGCCAGAAACACTACTCTTTCTGGACTTCTCATTCAACAGATATTTCGCAGGCTTAATGACCAGAGAGATAGGAAAGATCTTTCGGTCAAATAATCACTTGTCCGTTACTAGTAGACTTAAAACTCCATTATTGTCAGAATGTTACACGAAGTAGTAACAAAAATGAGCCTTTTCCCCTTGCCCATCAATATTCGATTGTCCAGTCGCAGGGTTATTCCATTGAATTTACTAGGAGAGAAAGCCGAGATGGCATGTATGGATAGAGCTAACTGGCGCTGGATTACCAGAGCATCGATAGTATCGTCTCTTTCTTGTTGTCTATCATTCTGACCACCTCTCCGTGGCATGAATGGCTGTTGTCATGCGGTCGCTACGTGAGAGATCACACATGCTTCGCAAGCTTCTCAAGGTGGCCATTGCATGATTCAATTATATGCTGAAACTTTTGACAACTGAGGAAACTCCTCAATGTTTGTGTCTTTCATGCTTGTCGTTCAAGAAAAGAAGATGGCTACCTACCTACCTACCTACCTACCTACCTAGCAACCTAGGTATGGAAAAGTGCAACTACCAGGTATCTGACTTACAAGCAAGCATGACTTTGATTCATACATTACCTCATCCGAGCCTCCAGCAACGTACTAACCTACCTAGTAAACAAGGTAGGCCGTTCAGAAGGCAACTCGCTATAAATGGAAAGAGCAGACAATGACAGCTACTATTGCTGTAAGGCAGGTGCTTCGAATCAAGCAGTATTGTTCGAGTGGCAACCAGAAGTGAAAAGGAAGAAAGAACCATGGCAGATGAAGGAAACGAAGTCACATATGTTGGACAGGTGATAGATATTGAGATACCAATCTAAGCCTTGACGATATCTACTAATCAGGCTTCTCCTATTGAGGATCATGTTTGTCACTTGAGCTGGTTCCCAAACTGACCACGAATATCGGCTAATTGTAGACTGGGTCCTGACCCCGATCCGTTCATCTGTCAAAGAATGAAAGGCGTAATGCCGTAGTCTCAGAATAGCAGTGGTCTCTATGCATCTTTATCACAGAGTATAACTTGATGCACATCGTGGAACTGCAGCATTTCCCGAACAGGTTCGTAGCAGTGAGAGAAAAGCATGTCGCCATCCTTGGTGCTTGTTATGCTACGTTCCCTTCCCTATGAGCGGTTCTCGAGCAACTTAGTCGGCTTCCGGATGCGACCGTGGCATTTGACCGGTATTCTAGTCTTCAGTGGCATGATACAACTCTCGGTTACACATGAACTCACCAACCGAGTCTCATGATAGATCCCACCCTCCGTGCCTACTGAAGCTGAATTCTTGACGAGGCTCGACTGGGCACATGGATTTGGGTGTTGCAGATCTCAGATCATTCTCGAGTCCGAGATAATATCGCAAGGTGCAAATGTTACTAGGTTACAGTGACCATTGGAACTTTGGTCCTCGTTGGGGACACTTCATGACTGAAATAAGAGATACTACTCGACCAACCCCGGAACCGCCATAATATCATGCTATAAATTCTGAAGTCCGTTTCTCACGAATGTGGGTAATAACAAAAAGTCCCTTGGAAGACTCGCACCTTGCAAGTACGTGTTTCACAACGATCTTCAGTTTCCCATCAGACCATAATTGTTTCTTCGAAAACTTCGCTTACATAAGTTCCGATGACACGTTTCAAGAAGATTACATTTCGGATTAATGAACGATCTCGAGGGGAATACTAATAATAGTTGAGCCTCTTATCTTGTCGATAACGTATATAGATAGATAGGTCCGGTATTCAACTACTACATGGCGTGCTAGCACCAAGTTGTTATTCGCATGGCTGAGAGATGTATTGCAACATTAATCACCTATATGACGGCTTGTATATATCCATAGCATGCTTGATTATCATGTTTTGGCCGATATTGTAAATTTGACAGGCAGGCCAATATTCATTGACCTTGACCCCATCTCCGACAGTGTATCATTAGCCGGTTTCGACAATATTATGCGGAGTGATTATAAGGGCAGATAAGATTGAAGCGTGCAGGTCAGGAGTCAGTATCTGTGCCATTAAATGCGTTGTTTGCGTTTAATTTGTTTGAGAAACAAAGGTTCCCACTGTACAGGTCATTTTGCTATATTATCAGTGGTTGAATCGTCAAGTAGATGCCTTATTCCTGCGTGTATCCAGATACATCGCAAGCTATGCTCAAGTCGCTATCATGATGCCTTATCAGGTATCGTGACATTGCTTCCCAGCTAGGTATGCGAGGTACTGCAACAATCACGCGATTTGCATGTGCTCTGAAGATCGTATTCGCTCCTTCGATTGCCGATGGCTAAACATTGAATCCGTACACGGATTGGCACATGGATACAAAGGTACCCGAAAGCATGTTTGAGTGCCATCGATCGAGATGATCACGAGCAAGACTAAGCTGTAAGCTTGCTCAACAAGCTCAGGCTCAGGCTCAGAGTTGCTGATAGTACAGTACAGCGGGAGCTACGGAGGCATTCCGGCGGGATAAAGACGGCTGTGCTGTTTGAGGATGCGCAAGCTGGCAAGCCAGCCTCGGTTTGGCTAGGAATGTACGTAGTTGCAGACGGGTTGTGCAATCTAGACCGATCTGATCTGCAGATAAACTTAGTAAAGTGAGACAGATTGACAGCGTAACCGGGCATCATGGATATGGCAACGACAATCATGGCAAAGTGATTTCCGGCATGTGGGCAATGGCTTTTTGCCATTATGCCATGATATACCATACCGTGCGATGCCATGATACATCGAAACCAACAAAGAGATAAGAACAAGCTTTAGAACAAGATATGAGCTATAACGTCATAGTGAGAGCTTAAGCGGGTCCGTTTGAGAGAGCTTCCTCGAGCAAGCTCTTGAAGCTGCACAAGCTGGGAAGCTGACAGACAACCTTGGTAGCTAGCAAGCCACTCTGCTACGACGTTGAGTGAGAGAAAGGACATCCACAAAGAGGCGGTGGTGGCACCAGAAAACAAGAATTCACAAATGAAAAAAAAGTATGGGTTGAATACTGGGCTTAGCGGAGTGACTGCTCCGTCTGTATGGACCACGAGGGGAGAGATCTCGATGGGAAGCATCCCAAATGGTGGGGGAAACCAATCGATGTCATTTCAGGTACTGTAAATTATGAAAGAGAAAGCGGGCAGTAATGCAGGCGTTCGGAAAGAATTGGAGATTTACCCGCGTACTGTAAGAGAATCAATCGGTATGGACGACAAGGAAGAAGAACAAAAAGTGACCCAGTTCAGTATACCTAGGTACCTATCTAGTTTAGGTAGGTAGGCAGTACAAGGAATGATTAAAGACTGAGGTCATCTCTAGACCAGACACGTCACCGCCACACACAAGTTTACCCCGCTATGTGGCGCCTTTAATCTCGACGGGAAAAAGACGGATCTGCCTGAGGCTGACCCATCATTTCACACGCTACCCGCTTCAAAGTGGGCCGATATCAAGTCATTTCCTTATTAGGAAGTTTCAAAACTTCAAACAAATGTCATTCTATGTCATGTTCAGGCTTCTCTCACGTTAATATGTGAGAAAAATCTACATATGATGCGAGTATACCTGCAAGGCACCAAAGATCGATCATGTATCATTAATATTGGTAGGCAAACCAGATCTTATGTATTGTATGTAATGCATTTTGCCCTTTCCTTTGTGCACCTGCAGGGTTCTTGGTTGAGCTTCCGAATCAGGTACCCCGCGACGCGCAAGGCGCGTTGATACTGGATACTTGATACAGGACAAGGAGAGGACTCCTTTTTTTTCTGACCCCCACCAAATAAACAAGCCCCCCAGGAGCTTTCATCGAGATGACGTCCAAGTGATGAATTGACGTCAGGCATGTGTCTCGAGCAACCATCAATGCTATCTTGTTTCCAAGTGGTTGACTGAGCTTGAGGATAACTGGGGTACAATCCATATCTTCCTACTCCGTAGTAGAATAATGTAGGACTTGTCTGCAATATCCAGTCTATGACGACATATCTTTTCTTCACATGATAGCATTCTGTACTCCAACGTAGCTGCTAAGAGGCTCTGACATGTATGTATGGATACGGTATGATACAGTAGTCCAATCCAACCAAACAAGGCCCAGTAAACACACCAAACCAGAACGGACAAACTTGATGACAAGCAGCTTTCTTGCTTGTCCAAACTGTCAATCTATATTGCTTCATACTCTATATAAACCCTCCTTCCCTCTCCTCAACTCTGGCCTTTCCTTTCTCTCATCATCACACAACTTCAACAACTCACAACTACTATCTACAACTCAAACAACTTGATATTTATATCACTTCACATCTATCATAATGGATACCGTCAAGAACACCGTCAACCAGGCCACCGGTAAGCATACCAACAACCTTTCAAGTTTGCCTTCGAGCTTTTACAGCCCGAAGTGACTCTATCAACAACATATACTGACAACCATTACAGAGAAGGTCCAGGAGGGTCTCTCCGGCACCAGCAAGGAGGCTAACAAGGAGGTCGCCAAGGACTCCAACGCCGGCATTGGCACCCGGTATGTTCAACTACCAGCAGCACATTTGAAACACCTTTTCTAACAATTTACAGTGCTTCCGCCGCTAAGGACGCCGCTTCCGACAAGATCGACGAGTCCACCCACGGTGCTAAGGGCGAGGCTTACAAGCAGAACCCTTAAATACTCTTGTACAATCAAAACTCGAGTATGCAATGAGCAATGAAATCATGGAATGACTTTTGAGGAGGAACTGGTCTGTCTCTCTTAGGAGTAGCAGTGCCTTCAATGTTGAGCAATCAGATACCCCAATTCAGTAGCTCTTCAATATATCTATGAAACACAATACTTGGCCCGTCTCCTGTGTGATATGAATGTTGGCAAGATGAAGTTGACTTACACAAAGGTGTACACGTGTTGTGTCACGTGAAGCGCTTTAATATCTCGAAACAAGACGACGACCACTCGGCATTTCAATATTCAACTTACGCAGACAATAGTAATGCGGCAATAGCAAGGTCGCTGTGTCGTGGAGTTTCTTACTTTAGGTCTATGCTGTGAATCTATGCAATGCTGTTTCGGGTCTACTACTTGCTTGATCCTTCGAACCTCGAGGCTGTAAATGTAACTTTTCAGCCGTATCCAAGTCATCCTTACACTCCTGGTTGGCCTTAACTAGCCTTCCTTCGTCCTTGTCTATTTTGTTTCGCCTTTTTACAGGTTCTTCTTGCCTTGGCGCACGCTCAAAGCATTCGAAATATCCTTAACCGAGTACCAAATAATCCAGAGCGGGATCCAGACCCAGAGAGTGTTGAAGAAGAACAGGTAAATCCAGAGGTACATGAAGTTGCTCGTGTCAAGGTTGGGGCTTCCAACGAGCCACTCAGGGCAGAAAGTCATGAAGCCTGGGTTCATCCCTGTTAGCAAAGCCCAAACCCGAAGTGTGTCGTGTGAATTTGACTTACCACCATACAATTCGCAAGTAGCCAGAATGATCATCCAGATGCTGACCTTGGGATCCTTCTTCGCGAGACAATAACACACGTAGACAGCCAATGGACCGTCAAAGAACACGGTCAACAACTCCAAACTCACAACCGCAAGGTCCACACCAGCCCATCTCTTATCTGCCTTGGCATACACCATCCACAGCATAGCGAACGGGTTGCTCCCACCCGACTGTGCACCATATACACGGTCGCTGTATCCTAGAAACCCAGCAGGCGTGGGGAAAAGGTCCGTCTTGGCATCGTCGAGAAGCGGCTGGTGCGAGAAGAAGCAGTGGTACAGGAAGCTTCCTTCGAGGAGGAAATGGCACAGTGCGTCGGCGAGATGCCAGATAAACAGGAAGCGGAGGGTCCCTGAGGACGACGAGGGTAGGAACTTGAGGGATGCGACGTATGCGGCAAAGACGATGGCGAGCGTCGACAGGAGAGAAATAATTGTGGTTTGGTCGAACAGGTCGGGCGGCAGAGACGATGCGGTTTCTGTTGTCATTGTGATAGAATTTGATGCTGCCGTGCTTCAATTGACTGATCAGAAGCCCACGTAAAGCGTTACGACTTCAATTGATGTGCTATTGGTGGCTCAGTTGAACTTTTGCCAGAGGAGCGGTGTCGAATACTGGCCGCGGTTGAAGTCGGTGGTGGGCTGATTAAACATTAAACGCGATCTTCAATAATTAGTGTGGAGTAGAGTAGTATGACAACCACTTAAACCCGATATATCGGTATCTCCTCTTGATCCTGGGAAACATCACCAAAACTCCAATAAGATCAGAGCTGCGGCGTAGTGTTTCCTCATTTCGTTTATTCAAAAGGACAACGCCAACACTAATCTCTACCAAAACGCCACCCGTCCCGTCCATTTGTCTGTGCACGTTGGCATATGCATATACGAACATCCATCCCGTCTTTCATTTCTGTCGTTGTAGATTTGTAACCTCATTTCTCCCACTCTTTATAACTCTTCTGCTTCTGTCGCGTATTCCACCCGAGTTTCCCACTGATACTATTGACCCAGTCCTCACTCCTCCTTCCTTCAGCCTGCACTGAAGCAAAGGGGAATCTACTCGCACTAATGGTCACATAATCTCCTGGCTTGAGTTCTACGCGCTCTCGGCCATCGAAGCTCGCCCATGACGATGTTCTCGCGCCGTACGGAACACCGACTCGTAGCACGATCGTGTCGGGCAGAATGATGGGTCGGAACGATAGCGTGTGCGCGCATATGGACGTAACCAGCATCACCGGGTTTTCTGGGTGGCACAGAGAACCTCCGGCAGCCAGATTGTAGGCCGTCGAACCAGTTGGTGTCGACACACAGATACCATCGGCCAAAACCGAAGTAAAGTGTTCGTCATCTCCAAATATCTCGGTAGTTGACAGGGCTAGAACATATGTTAGAACAAACCCTGCAGGGGCAACGTTAACTCTGGGGTTCTTACTCGGATTTGGTCCTCGATCCACCACCACCTCGTTCAGAATCTCAAAGGTCCCATCCGGTCGATGCGTATGCTCGTCCTCCCTCTCCTCGCCAATCAACTCCTCTACCAAATCTCGTGGTTGGTCCTCGTCTTCGTCCGAACCCTTGTCGAGCTGTGCTTTCTTACGCGGCTGGCTCCTCATAACAGTGCCCTCGAACCGTAACCTTAAACTCACTGTGACGCCTTTTGTAAAGGCTGTTGTAAGTGTTTGCTGATACTCCTCAAAGTCGAACTTGGTCAGGAAACCCAGACTTCCAAGTGCAAAGCTCAGCACAGGTGGCACAATACGTTGGAAGAGCCAACTGGCATATAATACTGTGCCATCACCGCCGAGTGAGATGACAAAGTCAAAGGTATGGGGTCGTGTCCGACACATGTTCTCGTCCCAGTATCGCAACCGTTTGTTGAGCGTTTCTTTTACCGTCTGTTCGTCCGCATCTCCCCTTTCGACGTATCCCTTACTTACCTCATCAATGATCCCCTTTACGTCAAATTTCTTGTTCTCCTTCAGCTTGTCTTGGACGTAAACAGTGTAAGCGACATCGTGGTTATGCTGTAATAGCCACTTCACAAGGTCTCGTGTTTTGGGGATCAGGTCCTGATCGTAGATCTTTGTCAAGATGAAGATGCTTTTGACCTTGAATCGGATGCGCATGCTGCTTAACCGGCGACTTAGTTCTCTTACGCCCCATGCCATGTCGCTGAGCTGTTGCTTGGTGAGCAGACGACTTCGCATATCATCCTGCTCGTGCCTCAGGTCAACCTCAGACATGCTCTTGGTCATCTGCTGCGTCCAGGCCTGCTGGTCAGCCTGGCCGGAGTGATCCATACTACCGGGCTCTACGACAGCGCGACACTTGTTGTTAAATTTCGGGTCGACGATAGAGTCAAGACCTTCGTTGCGAACAGCTTCAACCGTCTCGCCATTGATGGTCTTGTGGAGGCTGGCTTGACTGGGATCTGGGTGATTACTTATGTACGAGGAACTGTTTCCCGTCGAAGTTTCCGAGTCGGGTTCGCTGGCTGAGCAGGCAGCGTCTTTGGCGCGTCGTTGACTGTCGAGGAATTGGTGGACGAGACATTCGTTGCGACGTGTAGGTTGGCGCATCACAGGCGCTTTGATCTCTGAAGCGACCATCGAGCTCTTTCGACGATAAGGATTTCCTGGATCAAAGACGACCTATACAGATGCTACAGTATTAGTCGCGCCATTTTCGAAGGTTATGTTCCAATGCTGGTGAAAGGGCTCCAGTGCAGTCAAGCATGCATACCTCGACTGCCCTTGCATCGTCGTCTGAGTAGCCATCAGAGCCATAATCCCCATCCTCAAAGTGTATATGCTTTTCCGAATGTTCGCCCATATTGTAGTTTGATTGTGTATTATACACAAAAATCGTGCGATTGCTGCGTTCGATTCCTGTTGTTTGTCGCTGGTTGATGACGTTGTCTTCCAGGGCTCGATGGCGGGGCAGTTTGGCGGATGGGCCCACCAGCTCAGTCGTCTACAGTTGAGCTTGATGATATTGTATGCTATGGAAATCTGACGATCTCGTGATCGCGAAGAGCCGAATTGATGCTGGATCTTTTTCGTTCAGCGATTTGTTAGCTGTCGACAGCTTCACTTGCTTTCTTCCACGTTCAATGGGTCTGCGAAGTTTCTTGTGATGATTCTTGTATCTCATATGCGCGCAGCGGTGTCATAGAGTTTGTTTACAGCTCAAGGCAATGTAGGTACTCGCATCGCAATCTGCTGACCTGCAAAAGAAGGAATCCTTATTCAAAATAGAAGACAAAGTTATCTCCTAAAAGTATGTAGTTCCCAGAAACCAGAAGAGGCTGGCACTTCTACACCAACCCTCTTATTGGAAACTCAATGTGTCGGCGCTCAAGCTGTGTGTTAGTCAACTCCATCTTCAGTGTGAGAACCTGATCACGACAGACAGAATATACCTCCAAAGACAGTGAACACGGGTGCAGCCCTGACCTGTGTTCGTGTTGATGCGGTCGAATCGACCGACCTTGGACAAGAGTCAATTTACATAAGATGACTCAGTAGAAACTGTTGGCTTACTGATTCTTACTCAACATGCCACTTGAGATAGTCAAGATGAGCTAACGCCTTGGACGTAGTGTAGTTAAGAATACTACAACATGGTCTATTATCAAGTGTAGTCTGGTTAAAGACCTTTTATTTAAAAAGCAACAGTCATAAATATTGAAATCAAGACTCAGGGCAACAGTCCAGACTAAATCTTTGATTGAAACTAGGTTACCCTATACTCGATGGCTACACCTAGTAAAAACCTGGAAAGCTTGTCACAACAATCATCTTTCATGAATAGCTGCATGTCCTTTTTGACGGGGCTGGAATCAGCAATGTGTCATTTTTTACTCTTCACATCGGACAGGAGAGAAGACTCGTTGTCGATACACTGCTATGCAATAACTTTCTGAAAACATATAACACTCGCGAATGCAAAGGCTTGGGGTGAGATGGTTATTTCATGAGAAAGGCAACTAACATTGACCATTGTCAAGATTAAGAGTACGTTCTGGCATTCATTCTCTAAAAATACCACAACAAAATGAGAATTATTTGTGAAGACCAGGAAAACAGTGACGAAATACCGGTGGAACTTGATTACGTCGGCGGAGAACCCCTCCACCGAGGGACTAGATAGAGACGATACCATCGTCCGCAACACCAACGCAAGCAAAGACGACATATCACCAGCGACAAAGCAACATCCGTGTAAGCAAACGCATGATACAGGGTGATACGTTTAGGTTCCTAGCATACGTGGATACGTCCAGCAAAGAACAAGACAATATGAAGCACCTCATCGTCGTGGGTGCTTGCTACTTGGACACGATCCTCAAGAATGTCACCATCAACTGCACAGGCATGACATCTACTGACCTACCTTTAGTGTACCTTTTTTCCCTTCCGAGGATTCAAAACTACGTGCTACCAGTATCAATATCCGACGAGGAGGTAATTGTCCCAATTCGCTCCAAGTTCTAGAGCAGCTGCTCGCAGAGCATGATGGCCTCCAGCTGCACCTAGTATCACCTCTTCCCAACGCCTCGTCGTCCGCGACACAGCGTGTTGTATCGTCATTTGGCCAGCAATCCAAGATTGACTTTAGCCATTGCATATATCGTGACAAGAGCACAGAGGCAGCAAGCAGTTACATCATTCGCAGTGAAGCATCGGGCAGCCGCACGCTCGTAAATTACAACGACCTTCCAGAGATGACCGAAGACGAGTTTGGCAACATCGCGCGAAGTTTCGGAGCGGACCAGGAGACATGGTGGCACTTCGAGGTAGGATCCAAAGGGTAGCTTCTGCACATGGACGCGCCAGACTAAGCGTGGACGCCACAGGGCCGAATCCCAGAAACCGTGCAAAACTGCATCCGTCTCCTGCGCAACGTACTGCCGAAAGCGACTATCAGCGTCGAAGTCGAGAAGCCCGGCAGGGAAGGTCTACCAGAGTTGGCGGCAGAGGCGGACGTTGTCTTCTATTCGCGAAGTTGGGCTGAGGTGAGAGTGGACTCAGATATTGGGCTGTCGTGTTTGAGATGATCTAACAAGGGCACAGAGTCGCGGGCACAGCACCCCTGAAGAATGCCTCAAAGCCGAGGGGCACGGAAAGGCGTACGTATCACGGAAAGAAATTGCTGGCTTGCCTGCCTGCTTGCTTGCTTGTGCTTGAGCTGCCTCGACTTTGTTGGCTGACGAGATGCTGCATACATAGTTCACTGAGTTTGTGTACGTGGGGTGCAGATGGAGCAGCTTGCCTGCCTCGGTCGACAGGCGAGACTCTTCGCTGCCGCTGCCCTGCCCAGGATGAATCCGGAGGAGACATTTCCGTGGTTGAGTAAGTCCATGTCCCACACAACACAACACGACGCATAACACAAGTCGCGTAGAACTGCAGGAACTGAACTGACCACTGTCCGAGATATAGTGCCGTAGGGGCAGGGGATACTTTCATAGCCGGAATGCTGTACGGGTTGATCTGTCACCCTAGCGACTGGAGCACGGGGAAGAAGCTGAGTTTCGCCGTCCGACTGGCCACACTCAAAGTCCAGCGGGAGGGGTTCGACAGGCTCGGGGTTGACATGCTGGGGACTGGACTGTGACTGAAGGCGGTTGAAGGCCTGGCTGGATACCTGCCTACGGTGGTGTCAGGAGCGATATGACGGTCCTGCTTGACGACGATCCCAGACACACTTTACAGGCAGAAATCAGACTTTTTTTCTTTCTCTTTGGTGCAAGGGTCCGCTGCCGGAAGACCAAGGGACGTCGAGGACGCTAGACCAACAGAAGACAGAGTGTGAGATGCAGCATAACCAAGACCATATCTTCCCTTACCGTCCACTCACTGATGGCTTGGAGCGGCTGATAAACGTCCTCAAGTTGATTGTGAGAGATTAAGTGGGAAGAAGAAACCGAACCTGGGGCTAGAAAGGGTCCGACAGTGGAGGAAGGGAAAGGAGGGGACGGATAGAGCCAGGGAAGAAAGGCGGTGAAAATGGTGAGTGAATGAACAGAAAGCGTCGGTCGGTCGGTCGGTCGGGCTGCTCTCAAACCATCACAGTAGTTAGTGCGTGCTGTACGTACTTCAACTAATAATAAGGTCAGGTCAGACGTTAATATGGAGGCGTCCTGCTTAATCGACAACTCAACCTGGCTTGTCTCAACTCCTGGGTGTCGACGTGATGCAAGTGGATGCAAGAAGGGGGACCGGGAGACGCTGCCTAGTATGTAGTTGCGTTGCCTGCAAGACACAGGACACAAGCGACGAGACACAACATTGACCATGCGGATGCGCCGGGGCTACTGCATGAAGACGACGATTAGTCTAGAAGCGTAGTTGAGCGAAATCGCCATGGTTGATATCTAGTCTACCTAGACTAATGAGTTAAGTTACTTTACCTAGGTACTGTACTGTACAGTGAGTACCGTCCATAGCATGCATGGTACCAGGGCGGTGGCCAACCGTCTGCAGCTAGGTGGTGCTAACATACCCAAGAATAGCTAAGGTTGGCTAGTAGGCTGGGCTAGAGGGGCAAGCGAGCCGCTCAACAGCATCGTCATGCGATGCAGAGTTAAGGACTCAAAAGCCCCGAAACGCAAGCCAAGATCCATGTGCCGTGGGTGGTCGATACGCTACATACTCACTTGGCTTGGTTTGCTTTGGGCAGCTGGTTTCATTTCGGTCTAGTACCGTCGTGACACCAGGGACAAGGGACAAGCAAAGTGTGCGAGACGTGTCAGACGAGACGGGACGGGACAGGAAAGGACACAGGTTAGGAAGAAACAAGGGGGGTTAAGTCAGCAGCAAGCTTAACACACACACACACACGCACGCACACACATCCTCCATACGATACCAATAGAGGTGGCTCTCATTGCAGCAATGAGCCATCATGGAAACACATTACTGGCAGCGCCGCCCTCGAGCTATCCCCGAGCTATCCCTCATTTCCCAAGGAGGGAGGCGGCCTGACCAGCAAAATGAAGATCGCTTCATGAGTTGAATTCTAAGAAGTTGAGCAATAGTGCAACATGCGTCTGGCCTAAAGACAAGACAAAGGGGTTAACCCGGATCGTTTGGTAATTAACAACAAAAACAAACAAACAATATCAGTCCAAGCTCGGCGGGGTAGTCTAAACACCAGATATTGGAACTACTGAATAGTGATTGATCAAAGGGAAACACACAGGTTAGTGCTCCGTACTAAAAGTAGGAACGCACGGTATGTAGGATATAACTCCTGACTGGTATGTGGGGGTTCCCTCGCCAAAAGCAAGGAGGAAAGCTCCAAGGGCCGCCGAGCCATCGAATTCGAGACAAGGCAAGACAAAGGTCTTGAGATCCGTCAGTACAGTAGTTCGCTAGGACGAATGAGTGCTTTGGCAGAGTGCTTGCTTAGTGGATGACGCCGGCCCGCCTTGTGAGCGTCTCGAAACCCTGTACACAGAAGCCTACGCCAGAGCTAAGGAAAAGGGGTGATGATCCCTCTCAGGAGGGGGTATTTCCAGCCGCAGTCGCCAAAGAAGAAAACCAGTTACAGCCCTCAACTGCCGTAACAATGCGGTGTCGTATTAGCTCAGGGGGGTAAACCAACTAAGCCCGAGTGGTGCGGACTCGGGCGGCCAAAGGTCCTGGGCAGATGGCTGAACTCTGACCCGCTCTGGACATCCCCGATCGGTAGGTATGGAGCTTTCGGACGGAGGAGCGGGCGGCAGCTGGAGGCGCCCCGGGCACCCGAGGCTTCGTCTGTGGCATAGCTTAGGTAGCTGTCAAAGCTACGGTACGCTGCAGGGCGTCGCTCATGCACACACGTTTTGAAAGAATGTCAGGTAGCGCTGGTGACTGACGATCCAAAGTAAATGTCTCAAATCCTGATGTGGCAGTGCGTATACAGAGTACTATGAAGGAGACAAATTACCGACCTGACCAGGTAGGCAAAACTTGCCAAATATCGATTAATCGTGATTGAACCGTGTGAGTCTCTCCCAATGTCCTGCCCTTGGCCGGGGCATGTAGCAAAACCCTTTTGTGGCTCTGCATGTTCTGCTCAACAGTCAAACCAGCGGTTGTCACCTCGCGTCATTCCACGCTATGATCATCGCGGGTCGAGAGATAATAATAACGATTGTGCTGTAATAGCAGGAGCCTTCTTTGGATTGGTCATTGGGACGTGTTGGCTAATATGAATAGACTGTTTCATGCTGGGCAGGAATCGATGAGAATGATGCTGTGAGCAGGCAGACCTGTGACCAATCAAGGACTGTAAGCTTGCAAAAACAAGAGCATGAGCAAAAGCAAGTAATTAAGTTATGATGGACCTGCCCAGGCTGGTCCTTCCCTAGGCAAACTCGGTGTCTTGGCTGTTCAAGGTTCCGGTGTCAAGCCGCCTGCAAATCTCAAAGCAGGGCCCGGCCAACCCAACGATTATTGCCGTAATTCACGGCGTACCAATCATTGGCTCTGTTCCGCCCAGAACCACCGTCAAACACCGCCCCGCTGTTGGTACTACTGCTCTGCGTGCGGAAGTCGAATCGCTGATGTTGCTTTTTTCAACAATGTGGGACCATCGCCGACGAACTCTGTGAAGAATGAGCCGTCTTACACGATATTGCAAATCTCGACATAAGATACCAGAAAGTTATGTGCAAGAGGAGCAGGTTGCCCAAGATCAGCGATCCTAGCCGACCTAGATACCAAGCTATGCCGACGAGTCATGAAGAATTTCAGCATAATCAATGACTGTGCGCAGGTCATCATCTCAATAAAGGCACTTGCATGATCACAAACCCGCATGCAGGCCGGGGGCTAATGCTGTGCAAGATGGTGCTCACTCGACCCGGTCAAGCCGGGGTTGTCTGCGCTGCTGCGGCCATCTGAGGCGAATTCTGCTTGCTGACTTACATGCATGCATGGGTGGCCGGCCAGTTGGCATGGATTAGATGGCAGGATGGGTAGAGCCGCTGTACTCTGTAGTGTGGGTGTAAAAGGCGCAACGGTATGTTGCAGCTCACGACACCAAAGTTGACATGTTTATCGTATGTAGGATTATTTCCTCGCTAACCAAGTATTGTACTATACCATACTCCGGTGCGTCTTGTTTGTCATAATTCAAGCATATGTCGGCTGATCCTAGCGGCGGATAAGAAATTGGACCTTGGAATGCGTGTGCCGCTTGTAGAAGTCGTCGCGCCCTGGTCCGTAGTGTCTAGATGATACTACCTACTGTACAGGACATCCTTCTGTGGTTAACTCTCCGTGCCTAACCCATGCTGGTTTGCGCTGGACCCATGGCAGCGGATTTTTCAAGTGGCTCCAGGCATTACACCTTTGGAGTCTAGCGCAAGGGCAAAGCATCCCAGGTGTAAGGTCCCTGGGTCTGATCATCTCCGGTCTGGTGCTGGACAAATGCTGCTGTGGTAAAAACAGGCTCCTTCCATACAGTTTAGGCTGCTCATCTATCACCTCCGTTGAAGCTGGATATCTCTGATACATGTATTGCGTGATATTCATGAGCTATTCCATCTGCTGGGTAGTATTACCCGAAACCCAAATTATTGTCAAGTCGAGTAAGGCTAAACCGAGCAGGTTGATCATCAGCAGCAGCTGGGTCGTAGATTTGGCGAATTGTTCTTTTTCGCTTCCTTGGAGATACTGGCTGATCCTGGCAAGCGGGTATGGACCCTCCATTCTCACACCCTTGTCGTTGTACAGTACGGTAAGTTTTCAAGCCTACACGCTCTGTTTTGAGTTGGCGTAGCGTAGGTTACGTCCCCCACGAGTCCATGACAGTACATACTGTACGTACCCTACATCAGAGTCTGGCAGTCTGCGCGTATACCTATATCAAGCCAGAGACAACTGTGATGCAACAGAAAGGCTTGGTGTTGGAAGCTCTGATCCTGGTCTGCCAAGTTGAGACTTAGGTTATTGTGACCTGGTACTCATAACATTTTCTCGGCATCTCAGCAAACTCGGTCTATTCACATACCTAAGTTACATAGCTGTAATGTCTTTTTCATATCGCAATGTCTTTCGGGACCAATCTGAATAGGCTTGAAGCCACTCGTCCGCACCGTCATTGATCTTCCCTTCGAATGATATCTGACCCGAATATATGATGCATTCGCATAAGTTCATTGTTTCTGCGTTACATAGGTGAACCAGTGAATCTGCTTGTCTGACATCGAATTCATAGCCGATTGCAAGGGAGACTTAGCGCCTCGAGCAGGCTGTGGGCTAATGATCATTCGGCTAAGCAAAGGAGTAGGGATAGAGACTTATACGGCGTGTCATTAGTAGCATGCGTGTCTGCAATGAGAACGTAAAACAAAGGTAACGGAAATTCAGCCTCCTCAATGGGTTGGATCTCTGATTTCAGGCCGAGGAGGGGGGATACTTGAATTAACTCGGCCTAGACGCAGAGTGGAAACCACATTTGCAGATTGACAAGAACTACAGAGTCACAAGACAACCACTTGTCGTTTGGCTCGATATGATGAAGCCAGGGACTGATGCGCTTGGCACTGGCTGCACTGATGTTTCTTGATTGACAATGAACATGTTACCTGTGATAAGCATCACCCAATCCCAAGGACGTCGTAACAGCTTAATATTGTGACGAAGGTCATCAAGACAAGTCAACCGAGCATGTCTTTCTTTGTCTTGAAGCCAGGATGCGAAATCCTATGAATTGGTGTTGAGATGTTTCTTAACCTCTTTCAAGCATGTCCTGCACTGTTAAATAGACCCCGTTCTAGGCCTAAATATGCAGCCCAAAAGAGGATGAAGCCTGAATGAGCACAGGGCCGATTTTGTCTAATATGTAGTTACCGGAGGCTGATCGGTTGCGCAAAGATTTTTTCTTAGATGACGCATCCCAGGAAGTCTTCGTCAGCCTTGATAGGCAAATGTGATTTAAGATGCAGCGGCGTAAGGCCTGGTACTTTGTCAGGGGCACACAGTGTCGCCGCAAAAGTTTATGGGAGTCGTCACATGGCAGTGGGTGCACTTCCGTGACTCGGGAGGTAACACATAAAAGCCGTAAGGATGTTGGCAACCTGGCTAATAATCACAGCCAATAACTGTCCTGAAGTCACTAGACGTTCGGGGCCATACCAATGCCCAGACAGCTTGAGGAGGATGGAAGGTCTGACCAAAATAATAGTCAATGCGTGATCCCGCTTTGCTTTCCGTTGGTCCCAGATCCGACGAATAATCAGCCATAGGGAAAATACATCTGAACCCTTTTCGTATCTTGGGACATAATCCAAGGCCCACAGGTGAGCCGAGTCCAGGCTCAGGCTCTCAAGCCTCGTCAAGCCTAAAGACAGTACCTGAATTAGATATTCAGGACACAGGCCGAAGTTTCAAGGCGTTTTGAGCCAGAGATTAGGAGCATTGGCTGAGTGTCCCGACACCCCTGTTAAATCTTACTAGAACCTCGCAAGCGATCGCAACAATTAACAAGCTATGGCGTTTGAAGCAAAAACAATAGCCAACCCATCTATTCTGCTGGGAGGATCGTCATCAGAGAGGACGCCATGATGACTAGACCTGCTGAACTCAGTCACAATCTGCGTTTGTTGGCTTCGCGTTGCGTCTCTCATCGTTGACGAAGTGCTGCGTTCAGGGTACGTTGTGTATGGCATCGATATGGTCTCATGCCGACGCATAACAGATCGCCTCGTATCACTTTTGAACGGAGCAAAACGGTTAGTGATGTCCTCCCTGCACACCGTAGGCCCAAGGATTCACCGGGATTATAGTGCTCGAGATTTGAAAAGTTAAAAAAGAAAAAATATCCATCGAGGCGGAATGCTTTTGTTCCCCATCTCCACTAGAGATTTGCAGGGAACGTGTAGGTGGCGCGCAATTCCAGCCCTTGTTGGGAAAGGTGACTGATTCAGTGGACGATCAAGGCAGTTGAGAAACCGTGGTCAGGCCAATTTCATCCACTGGCGGCCCCAGCTGATCCCTCTGTAACCCTTCATGGTGGGCTAGCTGGCTAGGTCATGGACGTACGGTGAGACGCCTGAACGCCCAAATCTTTCGAGGGAGCGTCGCTCTACAACACCGAAAAGCGGTTAGGGCCAGAGGGTGCCAGCAGCCAGCACTCATGTGCTGTGCTCCACAGAAACTCATCTATGGTCGTGGTCAGCAATGAAACTGTACAGGTGGGGATTATCCTCGTAAAGAAACAGCCCAAGCAAAATTTTGTTTTACTGCAGCATGAACTTGATGAGTCGTTTGCGTTCCCTCCACAGAGGGGTAATAAGATGAGACAAGGCAAGTGACAGAGCCGGCAACTGAGTGATAGGCTGACACTTTCGTATTTTGCGCCGAGTGTCGGATATAGATGTGCCTACAGTAGATTGGACAACCCGACTTGTACATCGTTCGCTTTCCATTTATGGATGAGCGGCGTTCTGGTAAGTCTAGATCCAGATTCAAGTTCAGGTCCGAGCCCATGTGTTAGAAACTTTCTTTATTTGACATGTTAGCTTTATTATTTTGTTCAAACGGCTTTGAGGTATGGACTTGAACACTTTGTGTCAGGCCTCCTGCAAACTTTACCAGAAGCAATATCTGCGTACACCAACTTAGGGTAGACATGCGACATACCATATGTACAGGCATAACAGAATAGCTTAGCGTTTATACCGACAGACCCGTGTTTCGGTTTCGGAAGTGAGTCGTTAGACGACGTGGCAGGCTATAGAGGGGAAGAGTTCCACTAATACAGGTGCGGACAAAGCCAAATCCCATGCCCAGCAAGCCGCCCACTTGCTGAAGTTGTGCTGGCGCTGGTGCGGTGCTGCACAGGGAACCTAGAGTGGCCGGCGATACCCTGTCTGCTCGGCTTTGCCTTCAACAGGAGTGGTATCGCAGTTAATTAGCACGACCTGACCCTCCAGTGTTTACCCAGCTGGGAAATCGGTCATTGGTTTCGCAACCCCTGAGTGGAGGAGATGAAAATGGCACTTGGCTGATGAGTGAGTTGACAATGCTAGACAGACAAGTGAGGGCCTTTGGGATGTGGTGATTTCCGCACTTTCCACTATCAGAACATCCAGCATAGGTAGTAGGCAAGGGCGGACCGGTGGATAAGTTGCCTATACAAGCTAAGGCACGCCTTTAGTACCATGCTAAAAGTCACTGCGACTTGCACCTTCTGCCCCTCCAACCTGCTCAGCCCTCAGGTCCATCACCTGGAGGCGCCTGCCCAAGGTAGCTGACTCACTTCACTTCATTTCATTCCTTCTTCACTGACTTTGGTTACCCCCAGTCATAACACGTTCCCTGGTCTCTCGTAAAAATAGCGCCCACCAATGATCCACGTTAACCATTTCCCTAATCGACGGATGTTTCTCATCAATCACTCTTTTTCCAATACTTAAGGTCTCCAGTTTGAACCCTGCAACCGCCCTATCGTCGCCGATACCTTACTTTACGGTGGGACTTGCGTGACGGCGAGGTCCCCAGTACCTGTGTTCAAGCGTCCCGTGCCCTGTATTGGTGTTCTTGCCACCAAGGATTCCCACCACACCGCCAAAGGTAGGAGACGTCGTTCGCTTGCTACAGAGCAATAGCCCACGCGAATAAGGGCACTAATGTCCGTGTACCGACCCGATCTAGGCAGTTTGTTGTTGCTGTACGGGTACAGTACAGTCAGAACATGCACAATGCAATGTCGGCCAGCCACGCGTTGGTTATCAAAGGAAGCGCCCTTCCCACCCTTACTGGTAGCAGGCAGGCAGGTACAGTTCCACATACCAATATTTTGAGATGGCCTTGATAGATTCCCCCTCTAGCCCTTCTAGCCGTCACCTATGGGTGCTTGCGAGGTTGACTTTAGATGGAGTTTCGCTGCGCCATCGTACCCTGGTAGATAACCCGCCTGCTTCCATCGAGCATTCGGGCAACGGGCATCACTGTCATGGACTGGACGCATGACTATCATCAAGCTTACGTCTCACAATTCATTCATTAGCTACTCAGTTGCGGCCAATTACCTATTTCGCCCTGCCGATCACTTATTGTAGAAAGCACCAAAGTCGCGAGATAGAGAAATGAACAGTTGTTTGAGAAAAGCGTTGCGATCGCGAAGTCAAGGACGGGAATACTGAGAAGTGGGTACTAAACCGTTTTCACCGGTGTCCTACCTTGGTGGTGATGAGGATTCAAAACTCATTGCAAACATAGTCTACCATCATCCCCCAAGCGCCTGTCGATCAGATATGATTGTTTCTGTTAGGATAGCGCCATGGTCCTATGACACCCTCTTTCAACCCGCTTCCAACGTTACCAAGGAGCCGAGAAATGGGGATTACATATGCTACCACAGGGGTACATGCAGTACCTAGCCAGAAGCATGCCAAACCACCAAAGCGGTGATGCACATCCCGCTTTGATGAGATTTGAGACCCTTCCCGAGTGGCACTTTTAGCAACAGGGAAATGTCCCATCCTTTTGACTGGGCGCGGCGCTTCCTAGTTGAGGACCCCAGCCCATCTCAGGCCCCAGGGATGCATGCATTGTGGCGCCGTCCACTCTAAAGCTAGGTGCACCCCCGCTTTTCGCTTTACTCTCTGCTTCTTGGTCAAATTCTACGCCAGTCTCGGCCAAAGACTGGCTGAAGATGCATGACTTGGTGACTTGTTGCGACTCCCTACCGTGAACCCAATTCTTCTCCATCCCTTCCATTGTTCACTACTCCATGTGAGTTGCATCCTTAGTGGCAGGGGTGATTATCCTGGAGTCCAGACGACCCGATGATGCCCACTTCCTAAAGACTTTGTGCTCATGGGTCTGCAACGCAATCATAGCTGCGGAAGTCTCCATCGTGATTACCATCACCATCACACTCGATATTCTTGTTGTTCGTCTTGTTGGTACCACGCCAAACTTAGCGTAGTACTGAGAGAATAAACGTGAACACCACCGATCCTTCTGTCTCGCTACCTCAGTCCACACACCCTCGCACAGTACAGGGGTTTGTGTGTCTAAATTCTCGAGTTCACCATACCTTGGGTTGTCTCGTCTCAATCCCCAGAACCGCGGCCTAATTTTCGCTCCGGCACTACTTCCCGCATACATTTCACTGCCTTTAGCTCCGCCCGTTGAGACACCCCCTGCCGGCCCGTATGACGCAGGCCACCAACTTCAGCTGCATGCTAGAAATTGACAATCCTAGCACAGGAACGAGAACACCAGGGCCAGTTCTGGTGAACGAACCTTGTCGAGCACCCCAGCATCTTCGATTCTGGTTCGTCGACTGTTGTATGTCTGCGGTTTGCGGCTAGTTGATGCTAAATCGTCCATGCTTCTTCACTGCTTGGGTCCTCCCGGCCCACACCCAGATCCCTGGAGAGTTGATCTTGTTCAAGCTACTAGGCTCGATTTATTTCCAAGCCATCGATTGCCCCATGTTTCGTACTCCCTTGAACCCCCTTGGGGATTGTACCTCCACTTGACGATACATAATGAAGTCTTTCCCTCAGATCTTTTGCTTGCTATATTCCTCATTAACCAGACATAAGGTCAAAGACGATAATAACATTCGACATTAACTGTTCTCTACCGCCAACACTCCCGATTTACTATCACACATTCTGCACACTTTCCCTCTGGATATTTCAAGATGATGCACCCACTCTTCGGCGTGCAACCAACAGGCCCTCTGCCTGCCACATACCCTCACGAAGTGATGCTAGAAGATCACACACAACACATGGCATGCTCTCAGACTTCAAGGAGATTGTCACGCGGTTCCAATGGACAGCGTACTGGAGGAGGTGCCATGAGAGTCGTCAAGCCCTCAAGCGTCAACAATAGCCCTCGATCATCTAGTCTCATGGCCCGACGCAAGACTCTCATGAATGACGGCAACTCTCAACGACGACAGCAACAAATCATGGAACAATTATCTTCATTTTGCGACATGGAGCCACAACAACAACAACAACAATCTTCCCAACGATCCTCGCGTCCTGTGAGCTGGCACCCGAGTTCTTACGGCCAAGTTTCAAGCCAGCAGCCCATGCCTGCCTTGACCCCAAGTTACTCTCCTGCGGATCAACAAGATCTCTATGGAAACTATCCTCACTACTCCCCCATGATGGGTTCAACTTCATGCGGCACCTCTCCTCTGGCATTCTCTCATCTCTCACTACCATACCAGCCCGCCGACAACATGGCATACAACCCTTATCAAGGAACTGTCATGTCACAACATTCACCGTCCGCTTCTTCGGTGCTGGATGCTCGTTCAATGCCGGCTACTTCTGCTCCCGTCGATACTACATATAATAATGGGTGGGACTGGAACACCTTTATCATGCATGGCTTTGGCTCAACAACGCCGCCTACACCAGAATCACTTCCCCAAAGCCACCTCTCTCAACCCGTCGTGTCCGAGGATATTCAGTACCAACCACTCGAAGACGCTTCGGAAGAGGAAGGCGAGATCCTGGTTGGCATGGGTCTTTACGATGCTCCAGAAAAGTTCAACGAGGACCCACAGTTGAACAACTACCGATCCACCGTATCATCTTTACTTGGATCGTCGTTCAGAAGCCACGAGCCCAGCGGCAAGGGCTTGAAACTTGAAGAGACATGGGAACCTCCCAAGTCCGATGACGAGGAGGATGAGGATGACGAAGAAGAGGAGGAGGAGGACAAAGATGACGAGGAATAAAGGCGCCGGCATGCAAAGCAAGCCTGCAAGGGCAAGCACGAATAATGATATGAAACTGTATGAATATGGTATTAGTAGCTGGAAGAAAAGCCAGTCTTTGTTCACTGTTTTTGGGAAAGAGGATAAAGGGTCTCAATGACAACGATATGGAGCGACTTGATTTAGGGAATTCAGGCATGGTTACAAGCGATTGGATTTCAGCATGTATAGAAGATAGCTAGGTATGGATACCCCGTGCAAGAGCACCCAATAGGGAGATACAAACATGAGTGGCTCAGGCAGCCGTACAATACTCATTCAAATGAAAAATCAGAACAGGACAAGCGACCCTCTCATAGCAAACTGTGATGCTAGAAGCATTAGTTTACTAAGTTCTCAGCCAAGACGATGGGATTGGATTTGAAGCAGATGGTATGTTGCCAGGCAGGGCAGGGAAGGGCAGGTTACAAAGGTCCGGGCAGAAGAGCCGCTTCTCTTCCACCGTTGATTGAATGTGTTAATCCCTGCCAGACATGTGGCATCTTCCGGGCCCGTGCTTCCGTCTCTCCTCAAAAAGCGTGCTATTGGTTATCATCGATCATTGAACGCCCCTCCCCGCTTTGTCGCCAGCCCTGCGTGGCGTGTGCACTCAGCATTCAGACACCACAGCCCCACCTTCTTGCGGCATTACGTATTTGCTACTCTGTACTCGGGGGTCGGTAGGTTGTGGCTAGATAGCAAGCGAAAAGTGGCTGACCCCGCAGCTGGTGACTCAAGAGAAGTAATCACTTGTTACAGTGTAGAGCACAGTACTAGACAAGAGGTAAGTAGAGTCAATCTTCAAACCTTACAGTGACGATGAATTCAATTATGTACATATGAGCAAAAGCAAGAATCATACATCCATCCCATCTTCTGTCAGGCCCGAAGATCTTAACCTTTTTGTAAAAAGTAACTTCTGAAGCGATCGAGCTCCACACCAACAATTGTACAGTAAGTACCCCGTACAGTATAGTACTAAGTAATCTATACCTATACGTTCAGTACAAGAACTGGATTTTTTTTTATTTTAGAGACTTGAGCCAAGACAAGGGTTTTTCTTTTCCTTTTTTGAGTTCACTGAAAATGTTAAAGAGGCTTGGCCGAGGGAGGGAACCTCCATTAGAAAAGTATGAATCGGCTGATCTCAAAAAGTAAAGAACGAGAACAACTCTAACTTTGTGCAAATATGACAAGTAGTAATGCTCCAGGAAGTGTTGGGTATTACTGTGGTACAATATATTGAGCCGGTGTGCTTGGCTCGTGGTCTGCATCTATCCTACTACCTACTAGGTACCTACTGTACTGTATTCAGGTAAACTCAGTACTATTACCTAGATGACCCATCGCCAATAACACCTTCATAGGTAATTACACCTTTAGGTAATTTGCTAACTCTCATCTTGAACTAGAATGCGACCTGGAATGATCAATTACAAGATTTGTTTGCCCGTTAATCAAATCCCACTTCTTTATCAATGTTAGCTCATTTGGGAATGCAAAAATACATGTAATTTCACCTCATACTAAGCGGCGAAGTGTGAACAACATGTTGCATAGATATTCGTAAAATTCGAGACAAATTTTCTGGCCTTCTTAAGAAACCAATATCTAAGTTCTAAGAATTGCATGAATCAATTTTTTTTTTTAAATTTTTTTACGAGTAAGAACCTATAGTGTGTACTTGAATCTTTGCTGTTGGACCAGTTTTCATCATGGGCAACAATGGGTGACCGCCTGTTGAGAGCGCTGGAAAATTATTTCATCCTAACAAGATTTTGAATCCGAACCGTCAACCCAGAAGTTCGCTTTCACGTTACGCGTATTGGCCGAGATGCTGAAACAGAAACACACCTACAATATTGAAAATTAAGAGCGATCCTGAAAAAATGGTCCAATACGTCTTTACCCCGTGGCGCGACCGGTACGAACTCTTGCTTGTACGCGAGCAAATGTACACAGGCATCACAACCAATGCCCAAGACTTAAAACGGAAGCTGGGGCAAGAAGTCAGTCGTTATGACGGCAGCGAAAACGTGCAAGTACGTCAAGATGTTGACGATAAGGAGACTCGGATAAGACAGCACCAAGCGGTTGCGCGTGTATCCCTGTGGATGCAGCGAGGTAATTGTCCTCACATGGTTGAATCGACAGCGCTTTTGATGGCCGCCATGTTGAGTGACCGGGAAGCTTCTACCGAGGAAAATGCAGCCTCATCAGCATATGCTATTCGAGCCGCGTATTCAACTGCATTCAGCAGGTGAGTTTCAAGGCCTCAAATACAACGTTGTGCAACAGCGCTGATCCTCGCAGGTTTGTCACAGGCCTCCTCGACGGTCACCAGGATAAGCAGCGCAAGCAGAGCATGTACTCCATCGCAAAGACCATAGGATTGCCTGCCACCTTTGTCGAGCTGCGTCATCAGTCCACGCACGAGCAATTGCCCTCACTTGCAAAACTACGCACTGCGGCCAGAAAGGCTTTGATGTGGATATGGGATTACTACTGGAAGCAGCTGGGCGAGGACAGTACTGACCCGTGTCGGATGACAGTACTCCGGTATCTTCGAGAAGGAGACGAAGCCAAGTCAAGGGCTATAGTTGAAGAGTTTGAACGTTGGCCCAATGAGCGTGTGCTTAAGACGATTCAAGAGGTCAGAGGCAGCTTGCCGGGGAACCAAGTGTTCCTTAAATGCGCGCAGTTGACACAAATTTTACAAGAAGTCGAAGAAGAGAACAAAGCGACCAAGTCTGATACTGTAAAAACAAAAATGAAGGATCAGGAACTTGATGCTAGCAATGAGGATGAGGAGGACGACTTTGGTTGGTCTCAGTTCCAAGGTTCTTGGAAACCCAAACCAATTGGAATTGTCTAATGGAAGAGAAGCCCGTTTAAGATATTTGATACCCCAATTGATAGATTTAACTCGGTCACTAGAAGCTAAATTGGTCGATATCTTGATGCTTGTTTGACGTGAAGGCCCATGGCATCACGTGCACTCACCCGCATCGGCAAACGTCATGATGGCGGCGGGGAGCCATGATGCTTCGGTACCTTACCTTGGTTGATAAGATTACAAAACCTCGCAGCTCATTCGATATCCTTCTCCAACGATACATCCACCTCAACTCAACATCGAATTACAATCCTATGTATAGACTCGCGGCAAGTCGGCCATTCCTTAAACAGAAGATTGGATATTTATCAACTGCTGTAAGTCCGTTGCTTTACTCTGGAAGCGGACCTAGCTAAGACAGCATAGCTCGTTGCATCCCGCGCCATGCATATCCAGTCAATCCCTATGTGTATGTGAAATACTATTGATGCTTTACTCAGAAAAGAAAAAAGCATCACGCATCGATATGCGAAACTAACTTGAACAGGGGAGGGAAGCTCCAACAACTACGCCTACTTGGTAGTTGACGACAAGTCTAAGGACGCCGTTATTGTTGATCCTGCAAACCCTCCAGAGTATGGACAACCTACGATGGGCTTATGGCAGCTTGCTAATCAATCCAATTTAGGGTCGCACCAATCCTCAAGGATGCCATTCAAGCGGGCAAGATCAACTTGACAGCTATTGTCAACACTCATCAGTGAGTACTGAGCTCATACCAACACGAACCAACTCAGCTAACTTCCATACTGCCATTGGGATCACGCCGGAGGCAACAAGAAGCTGGTAAGATACCACCATGGCGAACACCTATGCACACTCGCTAACTTCCCAAGCTTGCCGAACTTGGTACCCCTAAGTTGGACATTATCGGCGGCAAAGACTGCGAGGGTGTGACCAAGACACCCGGCCATGGCGAGACCTTCAAGCTCGGAGACATCACTTTCAAGGGTGTGCACACGCCGTGCCACACTCAAGACAGTATCTGTTTCTTTGCGCAAGACGGCAATGACAAGGCTGTTTTTACTGGCGATACTCTGTTCATTGGAGGTAGGTTAAGCAGGTACCTCGTGCTTCGAAACTTGAGTTCAGGCTAACGATAATGATCAGGATGTGGACGGTTCTTTGAGGGTAACGCGCAGGAGATGCACGTAGCCTTGAACGAGCGTCTCGCAGCATTGCCCGATGACACTGTTGTCTACGTAGGTTGTGAGCTGCGCATACAGGGACGCAATTGCTGACATCACCACAGCCTGGACACGAGTACACCAAGGCCAACGTCAAGTTCGCCGCATCTGTTTCTCAGCGCGAGGCTGTGCAGAACCTGCACTCATTTGCCGAGAACAACAAGATTACCACCGGCAAGTTCACGATTGGAGACGAGAAGGTATGTCTGATAGCTCGGTTGTAACTGCGAAGAGCAGATAGCTAATTTGTTACAGGAACACAATGTGTTTATGAGAGTCGAGGTTTGTCATCTGCAGCTATGTCGAAGAATCGTTGAGCTGACAATAGCAGGACCCTGAGATTCAGAAGCAGACGGGCGAGACTGAGCCCGTGGCAGTTATGGCGAAGTTGCGCGAGATGAAGAACAACTTCAAGTGAGTAAGTATCAATACCTTCACGCCACATGGTCTTTGCCTTTCTAACTAGTTGTTACAAGGGCACCAGAGCCGAAAATATGAGCAATTTCAATTCGAGGCGGATGTGGGAAGGGCATGAAGCATTAGGCGCATTTGGGGAGCGAGTATTCTGAGTGAATCTTTGATTGAATTGATGTTGCTATCACTATAATCGTTCTTTTCTATCGAGTATGTCTCCATGGATCGCTAGGTGCCCGTCTCGAAGACATTGGCATCGCTTGCTATCCACTGGAACCACGCCGGTTTGAAGTTGTCCGACGAGGCTTGTTTTAATTTTGCTTCACTGTCCACACTTGCTCGCTGTAGTACATCAAAGCGGCAAGCTCTAGCATTTTTAGAAGCGGATGTTGATTGTAGAACATCACAAAAATGGTCTGGTCGACATCGGAATTCGTTCGGTATATCGATCGCAAGCGATTGTATAGCAGACGTAAACAAACCTTGGTGTCTTTCGCGTCGATTGTTCTCCAAAGAGAGCGCGAGTGACTGTCGTGCAGTTTCCGAGTCTGAAGAGACTGTGAGAAAATGTTGAAGAAATATGGTTTGAATCGAACAAAGAAAAAATAATAAAGGGCCCGTTCTTCAAAGGCTCCGTACAGTCTCGATGACAGATGTAGACGGTGCTCCCACACTGTCTATGCGCTACGCTAAATCCACTATCATCACTACCAAGATTCCGTCGTGACATCAACTACTGCGACAGCACCCAACAGTTCTTAATTTCACCAAAGCGCAAATGGTAAAGAACCTCTCATACATCCCTCATGACGAAGAAGTGTCTAACAGATACTTGCAGCCTCCGAAGCGTAAAGCACCCGCCGCCAGCGGAACCGCTGCGCCCAAGCCGCGCCAGTCCAAACTTGCAAAGGAGCACAACGTCACGCCGCAGGAAGAGAGCGAGATCCGCGAGGCATTCAGCCTGTTCGCGGAGCCTATGGATGGCGAAAAGTATGGCGTCTTACCCATTGACGATGTCAAGTCTGCGCTCATGTAAGTGCCTGACAAGGAAGGCTCCTGAAATTCTGCTAAGAAAGGTCTCTGTTCACAGAGCGCTCGGCGTCCCACCCTCTTCGCATGCAGAACTCAAAGAATTCGTCTCCATCCTCGATCCTGAAAACGATGGCTACGCAACCTTCGAGCCCTTCTTCGCTATCTGCGCCCTAAAATTCCACACAAGAGAGCACGACTCGGATGCCCACCGTGCAGAGGTCGAGGAGGCTTTCCGACTCTTTACGAACGGACAGGACGGGCCAATCACATTGGCGCATTTGCGGCGCGTAGCAGCCGTGTTAAAAGAGGATGTGGATGAGGAGCTGCTTAAGGATATGATTCTCGAAGCCAACGGTGGCGTAGGCGTCGCTCGAGGTGTGGGCGTTGAGGAATTTGATGGGGTTATGAAGAGTGCTGGTGTATGGAGGTGAGGCTCCATAAGGATGCGCAGCCGCGCTATGCTTTACGAAGGAACGAACTATTCTACGGAGTTGGGGAGTTGATACCACGAGACGAGGATGAGGCAAGGTTGCGAGGTTACAGTTTGGGAGGTAAGGTTTTCTGAATCCCAACGACACGGTGCGGGATGCTAATCATGTTACAGGTTTATCGTTTTACAAATTGCCATCGTAGACTTACAGCGGTTATATTCACATTTACCACTCGCTCGTGGACGTTTAAGGACATCGATATATTCATTACAGCAGTCATTCGTCGCATGCATCAGGAGTAATGGAACGAGAGGCGCTTTCTACATTCACTGGTTTTGGTTCTTCTCCAATCTTAAATGTACTAGGTTCTTCAGGATCAACAGTCCTGGCCAATGTATATAGTATAATGCCCCCTAATTCTGAAACGCCTCATCAGATGCATACCCTCGTTGGAAACGGGGTGTGTGGACTGATAACCCTCACACTATATGGATCCAATTGTTTTTGCAGTAAAATTAAACCAAATGTCATAACTTTCGTAAAGAATCATTGCGGGGAGTTGACTGTCACTGACGGCTTGGGAGCGCTATCCTTGGCTGCAGCTGCCAGCTTCTCTTCCTCGCGTCGTCGAGAGTCAAGCACGGCCTTGAGCTCCGGAGGTGGGTTGAATCCAGCGTGGTCAGAGTGTCGCTTGTAATAGTAGGCGTCGGGCTTGGGGTGCATGTCCGGAGGGAGCTCTTCCATAATGCACTTGACGATGTTGTCGATCGAGTTCTTCTTGGAGGCATCGCGGTGCCAGACGGTAATAAGATGAGAGTTGAAGCGGACCGAAAGGCCGACACCACAGAGCTGGTCGTCTGAAGACGGCGGTAATCAGTACATATCTGGGTTTGGGGGTTTCGAAATACATACCCTCGTCAAGAACACTCTGGAGCTTCTCGCCGATAGCAAGGAGCTGAACACGGGTCCAAACGTCGGGACCCATGCTCTTAGGGAAGCGGAACGTCCAGCTACCACCCAAGATGTTACGTCGGTCTTCCCAGACAGGTCGGAAACCAGACTTGAAGAGGTAGAGAGACTCGCGCACACCGATGTTTCCAACAGGAGTGTTGTTCGCATATCGCCAAAAGTCCTGCACCGACTCGATCTGGGTACCGAGCTGCTCAAGCCCGGGGTGATACTGGTCACCGGACTCGCCCTCTTTTGCCTGACGATCGAAGTAGACGTTCCAGTAATGCTGCGTGGGCAGCGCTCGCATCGTCTTTAGAAAGTTTCGCTTGGCATCGTCTCGCTGCTCGGCGGGAGAGCTGGGGTCGCCAGACTCCTGAGCATCTGGGAGGTTGCGTGTGAAGAGAGGTAGACGGGAGGACATTGTGAGGGTTCGGCTAAGAGGCGTAAGGATGGATGTCAAGAGGAGAGGAGAACGAGCGTAAAGAAGAAGGGTTGTCAAAGGGTGATAAGAGACAAGAGACGAAAGGAGATGAACACGGAGGCTTAAGTTGAAACTACCTATAGCACTGCAGTACCAGGGAATAGGTGCTGTTGTACCCTGTCGGTCGAGGAGCTTGGGCTGGCGCTGCCCAGACGTGTTGATGAGGGGCACGTCAGACAGAATGAGGAATGGACAATTTAGCACGGACAAAGCAGCAACAGCCCCTATTCTTTGTCTGCTTCTTAGCACACAAGCGAGTAATACTACTACTTGTTTAGGCTGGTAGGTAATTATAGCAGAGCTAATCAATATAGCACTTCAACTAAGGAAAATTAAAATACTCACCGCCGAGTGTGTGTATAGTCGTTTCTTTGTCGTTGTTTGTCTGGTCTGTTTAAAAGCCAAGTTGAGCTATAGTGGGGGTATATGGATATGATGGAGTCTCTCAATCGATCCGCCTGTTTCCTGGCGATCAGCTACTGTACTACAGCGGAGAGAATCAGAAAGTCGACTGCTTGTTATATGTGTACATATATATGAGAACCGACACAGAGAAGGAATGCCTATTGATACAGTTCTTTTGCAAGTATCGTACTCGGGCTTTTTTTCGAACATGGTCTGAGACAGAACGAGACAGAACGAGACATGACATGACTGCGGGGTCTTGCGAGACAGCGAATAAGATACATAAGACACAATAATTCTATGTCATTGGGTCTATTCATACATCAAGTGCTTGTTTGTCAACCTCTTACCGATGTTGAACGGCATTTCACAGTCACAACTAACAATCTAGCGGATCGCTACGGCAGTTTCAGATGTTCCTGGCAAAGCTGAAACTGAAAGTGGGTTATAACGTCAAGGTACCATTGGGATTCCATTAGGCTATTATCAGATTGACTCTGGCGCTGATACTTCAGTCAATAAGACAAAGACTCAAGAAAAACATTAAATTAAGAATGATTATGTCTAAGTCTGATATCTATCGAATTCTATCCTCTGTTTATTAGTTTGGGCAGTATGGTCTAAAAGACGAAAAGTTTAGGCTAAGCAGCTGCTAGATGACCAAACTCCTATACTTGTGGCGATCCAAGTAGTGACAAACTGAAAGCCCATATGGCAATATCCCGAGCTCATGTCGATAAGGTGATGAGACTCAGATCTTTTATGACTGTTCGACCTTTGGGGGAGTTGCGCTGATGTCTTCTCGTGAAAAAGCTCCACCGCGGGGCATATCATGAGTACAAACCAACTGTAGCAACTTTGCTCTGACACTGACACTGACACTGACACCAACTCAACTGCTGTGTAACCTACAATTCTTCCAAACATTCACACCTAAAAAACATGTCGCATCACGAATCAGAGCCTGAAGAGGCCATCACACAGGAGGAGATTCACGGCGAAGAGCCGCCAAAAAAGACAAATCGCAATGCATGTAAGTAACGGATACATGCCGATTCACTCATGATACCTATTCTCACATATGAAAGTCACAGAACTCATGACAGCAAAGCGAAAGACGCCACCATCAAACACTTCAGCGCGGCCGTCACGGAGCGGAAACCCTTTCAGGGATAGAATGGGCCTGGGCGCATACCTGGAGGATCCAGCCTCATACCCATCTTCACGAGTCATCTACCACAACCACGACTTTGTAGCAATTCATGATCGCTACCCAAAAGCCACTATCCACACACTTCTTCTCCCTCGCTCTTCAAAGTACAACCTTCTTCACCCTTTCGACGCGCTAGATGACCCGGAATTCCTCGCCAGCGTGAAAGCTGAGACTGAACGCCTCAAGGCCCTTGTCGCTAAGGAGCTGCAGCGCCGCCTCGGCGCAGACAGCCAAAGCGACGCGCACCGACAAGCTGTGCTCGACGGTGATGCCGAGCCGGACAAGAGCGGGGAATTACCCGTGGGCCGGGACTGGGCTGCAGAAGTCAAGGCCGGCGTCCATGCGGTGCCAAGCATGAAGCACTTACATGTGCATGTCCTGTCGCGAGACATGTTCTCCGAAGCACTAAGACATCGCAAGCACTACAACTCGTTCAACACTCCATTTCTCGTCGACCTGGATGATTTCCCACTTCCAGCTGATGATGCGCGACGACATACAAAAGAAGAAGAGTATCTCAAGTGGGATATGAAGTGTTGGAGATGCGAGCGCAACTTCGGAAACCAGTTCCAAAAGTTAAAGGGGCATCTCGCAGAGGAGTACGAGGCCTGGAAGAAGCTATAAACAAGTAATAGAGCGCGAGAAGACGGAACATAGGGCCTGCTTTTCCCATATAAGTAGTTTCGATATTGTTACAGCAACTCCCGTTAAGAATCCCAAGAATAATTTCGCAAAACCAGCCGGCCAGCCCGATCCCTATTCCCTATGTTGCCAGGCACCTCAAATCAAACCAGAGCCAAACCCTTTTGTCCCACTAGTACAATCCACCACGGCGCTGGTGGTATGGCCACGCAGTCTTCGACTTCAGTGCTCGCTTTCTTGATTACTCTTCGTCATCCTCATCCTGCGCATAGTTAGCAACTGGTGTGCTCTCGTTCAAGATTTATATGGGAGTATAACTACCTCGTCCTTTTCGGGAGAATCGGCTGCGGGAGCTTCCTTATCACTGGCTTCGGTGGCTGTTGAATGCTTAGTAAATCGTCGCACTGGATCAATTCAGGAAGATTATATCTTACCGTCGGCCTCGTCTTTGTCCTCCTCGGCGGAATCTTCAGCAGCTGGGCTTTCAGTCTTGGGCTTTCTGCCGCGCTTCTTGGGCTCCTTGGGTGTTGTAGCAGCAGGCTCTTCATCATCGGCAGCGACTGCTCGGCGAGGTCGTCCACGTCCCCTCTTTGGAGTGCCATCTTCATTCACAGCCGCAACCTTCTTGGGCGCCGCGGCGGCCTTCTTCTTGCCGCCGCCTGGAGGGCGACCACGAGGACGACCGGTAGGAACGTAAACCTTCTTGGGCATGGGCGCAGAGCCCTTGGGAGGTCTTCCACGGCCGCGCTTGACGGGAGCTTCAGCGGTGTTTTTGGTTACGCCAGCTGAGGACTTGGGGATCTTGGGCGACGAATCGCCTTTTGGCGCGACGTCTTCCTTGGTGCGCGCCATGATGTAAAATAGACGAGAAATAAAGAGGAATTGAAGAAGAAAAGGTGACGGGAAAAATTCTCGAAAAATGGAACGAATGAGCGCGATCAGAGTTTGCACAAAGGGAGGTTTAGATTGTGAATGCGCGTGTTGATTAATGAGAATGAAGGAAGATGAAAAGAAGAAATGAGTGTTGCATGCCGCGCGCTCGCTCTAGGTTCATTCAATCTATCTACCTCAGTTAAGGTAGCTAAACTATAGTAAATCGATTAAAGTGGCTGGAGTTCGCGTCAGGTCCCCGCGACTGGAAGACAAAATAGCGGCAGCATTGATCTGCCTAGAAAGGCTGCCTTTCATTCTTTCACTTGACTACATGATCTAGTCCGTATATGGTCTAGTGCCTCCAGATGCAGATGGATCATATGGCCCAAGCTCCTTCTTGTTAAACCAGTCAAAACTGGAAAGAACAAGACAAGGGCCCCCTGCAACTGCCCCTAGCAACGCGAATGACGCTGGTAAACAAAAATCCATACGGCGGTTAAAATGTGGATTATTCTTCGACACCGACTTCACGGCAGCATCAACGATATCAATCAAACGCTAACGAATATGGCTTTGGATTCGAGATTAATGCCTTCTGCGGCCTCATCCTCGAGCTCTTTCTGTGAGGGCAGAATTCATTCTTCGGCCTCGACTCCTTCACTGCGATCTCGAGATGCCGCCCTTTCGATGCCCGCCAAGATGGACGGTGGGGGAAACGTTAAAGTTGTCGTCCGAGTGAGAGCATTTCTCAAGAGAGGTGAGCGACACAGCATAACTCAATTGTCAGAAAACTAACCAGTTTCCCCTTCAGAGCTTGAACGTCAGGCAAAATGTCTGATTGAGATGGATCCCATAACTCAGCTCACTACACTTTCTTCCCCCGATGAACAGGACCCAGAAGCTGCAAAACTCAAGACTCGAAAGGTCATTGAGGAAAAGAAATTCACTTTCGATAACTCCTTCTGGAGTCACGATACTAATGACGAGCACTATGCCACCCAGGAAGACGTCTATAACAGCTTAGGCGAGGACTTTTTGGACCACAACTTCGAGGGCTACCACACATGTATCTTTGCCTATGGACAGACCGGCTCTGGCAAGAGTTACACCATGATGGGCACACCCGACCAGCCTGGCCTGATTCCTCGAACATGTGAGGATCTCTTTGAGCGCATCGACGCCGCCCACAGCGAGAATTCCAACGTCGCGTACAACGTTCGTGTTTCTTACTTTGAAGTATACAACGAGCACGTCCGCGACCTGCTGGTACCGCCTCAGACGCACAAGGCCCCCAACTATCTCAAAATTCGCGAATCTCCTACTGAAGGCCCATATGTCAAGGATCTCACCGAGGTACCCGTGAGAAACATCAACGAGATCCTTCGCTACATGAAGCTTGGCGACACGTCCCGCACGGTAGCAAGCACAAAGATGAACGATACCAGTAGTCGAAGTCACGCCGTCTTCACTATCATGCTGAAGCAGATTCATCACGATATGGAAACCGATGAGACGACAGAGCGAAGCTCTCGTATCCGATTGGTAGATTTGGCTGGCAGCGAGAGGGCGAAAGCTACCGAAGCCACCGGAGCACGACTACGTGAAGGTAGTAACATCAACAAGTCTCTAACCACTCTTGGACGTGTCATTGCTGCTCTAGCAGACCCCAAATCTTCCAGGCCTGGAAAACGAAGAGACGTTGTGCCATACCGAGATTCAATTCTCACATGGCTTCTGAAAGACTCCCTGGGTGGAAACAGTAAGACGGCCATGATTGCCTGCATTGCTCCCTCAGACTACGACGAAACCTTGTCGACATTGCGATACGCCGACCAGGCCAAGCGAATTCGAACCAGAGCTGTGGTCAACCAAGACCATATTTCCACAGCCGAGCGAGATGCCCAGATTGCTGCTATGGCGGAAGAGATTCGCATGCTGCAACTTTCCGTTTCTGACTCGAGACAACGTGAGAAGAATGCCAAGGAGGCCGAGGAGAAACTTGAGGAGTACCAAACTCACGTCAACTCCATGCAGCGCATGATGGAGGAGCGCAGCATGGTTGCCGAGAGTAAGATCAAGAAGCTCCAGACAGAGAACGAGGCTCTGAAGCTGCACCTGAAGCTCGCTATCGAAAGTCTCAAGAACCCTATCCCGCCTGTGCCAGTCAAGACAGAGAGCGAACTCGACGAACAAGAAAAGGAGAATGCCTCCGAGTACGGCGAGGACGAAGACGAATACGACTCGGAGAGCACAGCATATGGCGAAGAGGACGAGTTGCAAGAAGAGATGCACCGATATCTTCAGGACATGGGCAACCTGAGAAAGTTGATGACGGCGGATCTTACGAGGTTCAAGACCGAAGACAGCGCCAGGATGCCATTGGGCACGAAAGAGAACTTCTAAAACGTGTGATTGCGAAAGGGTGTCAGATTGAAGGAATTACTAGTTAGCATCATGGTTGGAGCACGGTGTTTTTGGAGCGTTGGTTTAAACGACTGAGTTGAACAATTCAACGTACGAATGAATGTAGGTCCGATGGATAACAAGTTACATAGAAAATTCTACATCACTTTTTTTTTGTCTTTGGAAAACCCAAGTCTCTCCTCGATTCGCTTTGTCGCCTCATGTTTCGAGAACAGCCAAGGGTTAATTAACCACCCCAAGCCTTGCTCTGACGAGATGTTCCTTAAGTACAGCGTGTTCTATATTTGTCTACCATAGCTATCCCAACTCATTCATCCAACGCTTTTCATCTAGGCATCTAAACCATCGAGTTCAATCATCCTTCTAACCAGAGTAATAACTTCGTCATCCTTGACGCTCATCTCAGGGTTTTCAACCTTCTTGGCAATGAGCTCATCTACCATGCCTCTCAATCTTGCCAGCAAAACACCGATGCGCGCCCAGCCTCTTAGCCTCAACCATCCGTCGACAAGAAGACCTCGGCCCAGTGTGTCAAGCTCGATCGGACCTGAGAAGAGGAGGAGTGTATATGCGTTGAAGGCTGTGCTATATGTTAGTTCTGCTAAGTAACAGGAAATGAAGTGCATGTACTTACGTGTCAGGTCTCGAATAAAAATCTTGCTGGTAGAAATGAGACTAAAGTATGCCATGTACGCAGCATTACCTGAGAAGCCTTGGCTTCCGAATAGAGTACTGCTTGGGTGGACAAAGACTCGCCCATTCTCCTGGTTAAAGTACTTGATCGATCTTGCTTCGGGATCCAGCTCAACAGCACCAGATACCGAGCTGGTGAACTTCTTGTCGGGATATTGAATGCGAGCAATCTGCGGTGTAAATGCAGCCGCAACCAAGGCTCGTAAGAGCTGAGACCCGTCAGAACTAGCCCCGTAAGCATGAGCCTCACTTGATGCCTCAGAGGGGGCCACGATGCCAATCTCTGCGAGCGCTGTGTAGTACTGCGCCCGTGTGTTGGAGATGTCAGACAACGTCTGGAAGTTGAGGAAGTTCTCCTCGCACCACGATCGGACTTGACGCTGAGGCAAGTGGTCTTGCATCATTGAATCCCACTCCTGGAAAGCCTGAAGATCGGTCAAGAGATCGCCATCGCCGCTGTAAAACTTCATACGAGCCTCTTTTGCCTCGTCTCTCTTTTCCTGTGGGGATACAAAAGGGCTTCGCGTGCTCAATATCGCGGCGATGGTCACGCAATCACCAAGGCAGCCGAAGATAGCACCGAACACCATCAGCTTACCACATCTCAGATCAGCAGGCAGCATAGCTAATTGCTGACCCATAGCAGTGAGCTCATCGCCATCGAGTGCTCCCATGCGTCGTAAGAGCTTCATGGCCCCGTCGATGGCAGTCGCATCAGGAGGTGTAGGAGATCGGCCAAGGAACCCAGCAACATCCTTCATTCCCATAGCACGAACCGATAGGCAAAGTTGCTCTAAAGGCACCCGCCGTATTTCGGGTTCTGGGCGCTCAGGCATCTGTTGCTCGAGATTTTGTGTGAAAAGTTTATAGCACCTGCCCTCTTGAACACGACCAGCTCGACCGCGCCTTTGTTTGCAAGCAGCTCGGGATGCCCACGTCTCCTCAAGTTTTCGCATATTGTTTTGGACATCAAAGCTGGTTTCTTTGACTTTTCCACTATCGATTACCACAACGATGTCATCAATGGTGATAGACGTCTCTGCCACGTTGGTTGCGACCACGACCTTTCGCTTTCCTGGGGGAGGGCTTGAAAACACACGCTTCTGTTCGCGCGTTTCCAGCGACGCATGGAGTGGTAAGACATGGAGCGAGTTGATTGCCTTTAACGCGCGGCAAGCCTGGTTGATCTCGCCAACACCAGGAAGAAAGATGAGAATACCACCAGACTTCTTCTCGTATGAAAGTTCAAAATCAATGGCTTTGACAGTCTCAACCAACAGATTATAGTTGATACGATGTCCCAGCTTCTGAATCACCTTGCCCAAAGCCTCTCCGCTGATGTACTCGGTGTCGGAGCTCTCAACGCCGTATGCTGTCATGCGGATCACGTCGTCCAAATAGTACTCGTCTACTGGGAACGTCCGTCCTGCAATCTCGACAGTGCCTACGCTGAGTCCTTCGGAGGCAAAGTAGCTTTTGAAGGTCGCTGCATCAAGTGTAGCGGACATAAGAATAAGTTTGATCATATCCTTCTTCGACTTCATGACCTCGCGAATAAGGTTGAGCAAGAAGTCAGTGTCCAAACTTCGCTCGTGAACCTCGTCAATAACGATGTGACTAACATCTGCCAGGGATGCCACCACGTCTTCGACTCGGCCTCCTGATGTTTGAAGCCGCCGGAGAAGAACACCAGTTGTGACAAAGGTAATCCTGGTATCCTTGGACCTTTTGGACTCACCACGAATTGCGTATCCAACTTCTTCACCAACTCGTGAGCATCTTTCTTCTGCCACGCGATCCGCAAGTCCAAGTGCTGAAATTCGACGCGGCTGAGTAACAATCATATTCGCGCAACCGCCTAATCCCTGTGCATACAGATCATCGAGGATGAATTGCATGGATTGTGTAGATTTACCTGAACCGGTCTCTCCACTGATGATGGTAACATGATTGCTCCGGACAGTACCAATAATGGCTTCGCGCATCTGCCACGCAGGCAGGCTCTGGCGCTTGCTGATCATGTTCTTTAAAGAGGTTGATTCTTGCCGTCGAAGCCACTGCTCTCGGCTCTTTTCGTCCTTGACCCATTTTATCAGTCTGGGTGCACGAGCTGGTCGTTTCTTCTGTGCAATGGCTGCAACGGGCTTGTATTCAGCAGCAGCCGAAGAAACCGCTGAAATGTCAACAAGCTTTCCAGGATCTTCGATAATTCCATTGATGTTCTGTTGAATCCAGTCCATAGCCAGATAGATCTTCATGGGCTCGTCGCGCAACGACTCCTCGATATATTCGAGCGCTTTCCGGACGATGCTAAGCTTGATGTAAGAGGGAATATTGGCCAAGATGGAAAGAATCAAGTTTGCGGGATAACTTGCCGGGCGACGGATCTGCAGCAATGTTTCGACAGGCTGTTGCCCGTTCTTGACGGAGTCGAGTTTAATGCGAATGACATTATCACCTTCGCGCTCAAAGCCTTCTCCATACATGGCTTCCAGGCTCCCAACTTCCTCCTCCCATTGCTCCTCAGGTGAACCAAGGTCCAAGAAGTCAGCGTCATCAGAGCTCTTAGATTCGCTTGGGAAAAGCAAGTTCTGCAATGTCTCGGCGGCCTTGTCCTCATCGATACCTTGCTCGTCCAACACCCTTGTGGCTAATTCGAGAGAGTAACCTGCTTGAGCGAGTCTCTTGATGATGCCCTCTCTCTTAAGGTTTGTAGCACCGACCGAGACTCCAGCCGCGTAACTCTCCGGTAAAGCCCATCGAGGAAGGTCGTCCTCGGGAACGTGGATGAGAAGCCATTCGAGCGTCTCTTCTCGGTCCTTGCAATACTCCACTGCTTCTTCCACATGGCTTTTGCGGAAGTTGAGCTTGCTAAGTTCAGCAACAATAGCTTCTTTCTGGAATTTTGACATTTGAACGTCATTCGGATTCCACTTAACGCCACTTCGTAGTAGAGTCTCCAGCTGAGCTCTTGTCTTCTTGCCCATCTCAACTTTGGGCGCCGTGCTCCAGCCTTTCATGATGTTTGATGATCTGCCATCTCCCTTGCCTGCATTGCTCATGAGAACCAAACCTGCGGCGCCAGGCATGGCAGCGGCCTTGGCTTTGGCAGCCTCAATTTCCTTCCTCCTCTTGTCTGCAGCAGCCTTCGCCTCCTGTCGCTCTTGGAGAGCCTTGAATGGATCTGGCTCATACATCCAAGCCTTTCCTTCCTTGACATCCTGTGTCTTGAGAGCTTGAAAGTCCTTCCATAGCGACTTATGTTCAGGTGGAAGGACAGTGTGCTTGTTCTGCATGCTACAGACTCTAAAAAGAGCATATGTAGCCGCTGCATGCTTAGCCTCTATGGCCGTAGTCCGCGTGATCAAGTGTTTGTGTGTTGCTGGTATCTTGAAGGGCTCGAGTTTGGTGATTTGTTGCGTCTTGGGATCCTTGGCGCTCATAGTAACCCATACCGAGAATCCCTCGGGTGTCTTTCTGGTATCATATTCGGGCCTCTCCCAGCGTTGCTTCTGGCAGTACTCACTGAGTAGATTGACAGGTAGCTTTCCTGTCCATGAAGAACCACCAATAAGTTGCTTCACGGTAGGCTTGGGAGGGCCTGAAGCGGGCGCTGCTTCAGGAGTAGAAGTGCCACCTTTTTGACCCTTTTTGCCCTTGGCTTGGTCTTTAGATGAGCCAGATGGCATGGGATCCGAAAGATCTATGCCCCCACTGGCTTTCCCTTTGCCCTTCTTGACCATTTTGCAGGGCTGTTGTTTATTGGTCGCGGTGTTGTAAAGCGAATATTGTCAAGGTCAGGTCGATGAATGGTAGCTAAATTGGTGGAGTTCCTTCTACAAAGCATGTGGGCAAGACAAGACAAGACAACCTTGCTTTTTGGCCTGGTATCTCCAGCCGAGTGAGCTTTGAAATATCAACGGGTTGATTTGAATGATAGGTCTGGATATTGGAGACTTTTCTTCTTATTAACTTCAATACTAATCGACTGAGGAGATTTCACATCCGAAGCATAGCACGAATAGTGCTTAGTAGCACGACAAACCAACGAAAAATCAAGCGTTTGGCCCATGAAGGTTATCCGCACTGTGAGTAGCGAGTTCAAGCCGCGGTTTCATACAGTATAGACCACCGAATATATACGGTCATAAACCCCGCCATTACCAGACTCGCAATGGATGTCTTTTTCAGTGCAAACACCAGAGCCCGATAGACCTAAGATCAATGGTGTATCAAATGTATTTGGGCTGCCTACGCAACATTTGATACCTAGAAATCATTTCATCATTCTAAACAATCTTCTTACATCACGCAAGTCATAGTATGTCAAGAAAAGCCATCATGAATGAGGGGCAAACACTCCTATTGTTCTTTTTTTTTTTTTTTTAACTTAACTACGGTTTCCGGTTATGTTTTGAACCAGATTCACCACCACTTGGCAGTAAATTCCGTAATTTCGAGCTTCACCATCTCAGAAGTCCTGGTGCACTAGCACAGGCTTCCCAAGGCAACGCGTCCTCGATTGACGCTGCCTTTTAGCTTTGGCGATAGTCCTGCGCAAGTCCCATGTGCCTGAACACCAACCATCATGATGTCTCCTGCGTACACACGTAAACTCGTCGGTTTGTAGCTTCTGCATCTGTCACCGAGAAGCCAGACGCCTCCGCTGACTCCGCTCTCTCCTCACTTCTTCACTCAGGCTGGAGCTTTCAAGCTACCATAGGGCCTGTAATTTGAGGGGGTTGGGATTTCCCTCATATAACCTTCCAGATACATTAAAAAGACGCGGTATAGGGTGTGATATCATGGGAATGTGGGGTAAACGACAGTCGGGTAAAACTGTTCTGGGGGGAAGGGGTGTCGTGATGGTGCTATGTCTTTGGGGAATTCGGGATTGCTCCACATTTTGGATAGGCTGTCGAAAGTGCGACCCTCAATCAAGAAGCTCTTTACATGTCCATGGCATCGTTGCCCTTAGCAAAATCGAATCCTCCTGAAGGAGCAGCACCGTTGGTGCCGAAACCGAAGGTACCGTTAGGGCCAGCGGGTTGCTGGGCCATACCGTCATCAGCGTTCTCCTCATCATCGGAGAAGTACTTCTCAATGATGTTGTAGGCCTTCATGTAGATCTCCTCGTTGGCGTTGTTCTGGCAGTCGTGGATCTTCTCCATGCCACCACACTCCTCGATGAAAAGAGCATATCGGTTGATGGAGTCGCCAGACTCGCCAGCAGCCTGCTTGTCGAGGTCCCCAATCTTGAGAATGTTCTCGAGGCCATCCAGGGCAACCTGAATGATCTTATTATCGGGACAGCCGAGCAGGTCGCAAAGAGGCTTGATACAGCCCTGGGAAACCAGGTAACGGATCTGCTCAGGCTTTTGCAGACCTCCCGAGGTGGCGTTGCTGATGGCCCAGCAGGCTTCCTTGCGGGTCTTGAGGTCACCGTTCTGCAGAAGGTGGATCAGAGGAGGAACGATGTTGGCATCGATAACAGCCTGGATCTGGGAGGAGTTGCCAGCGGTGATGTTAGAGATGGTCCAGCAGGCCTCCTTACGGATTCCATCCTTGGTAGAGCTGAGGAGGGACAGAAGGCAAGGCAGGGCACCACAGTTAATAATGACTTGAGTCTGGACATCGTCACCGGTGACAATGTTGCCAACAGATCGCAGAGCGGGGGTCTGAACAGAGGTGGAAGCATGCATAAGAAGCTCCACCAGTCGGCGGGGAATACCCGCCTCGATGACAGCCTGGATCTTGTCGTTGGAACCATCGGAAAGGTAGGAGATAGCCCAGCAGGCATCAATCAGAACCTCATCGTCAAGGGAGTAGACAAGCTTGGACAGGACAGGGAGAGCGGGGGCAATCTGACAAGGATCAATATGCATTCAATTCGATCAGTTGGTGTTGACTTACAGTAGTCCAGTCGGGCTGGGGAGTCTTGCCACGGCAGAAGTTGCTCAGGGTCCACGTAGCGTTGCGGAGCATGCTAAGCTTACGGCTGTCTCCGAGAAGGTTAAGAAGAGGCTTGAGAGCGCCACAGCTGAGGACATAGTCACGGCAATGCGGGCTGTCACCAGCGATGTTACCGAGAGCCCAGACAGCCTGTTCCCTGACATCGGGCTCGGGGCTAGCAAGAAGCTCGACAAAGATGGGGACAGCACCGGCCTCAATGACGACCTGGGTCTGGGTGGCGGAGCCGGAGGCGATATTGGTCAGGGCCCAAGCAGCCTCGAACTGAACAAGAGTATGAGGGGATCGCAGAAACTCGACAAAGCGGCTAACGACACCGGTCTTGATGACCTCCTCGATCGGGGGGTTACGCTCCTTGGACAGCAGCTTTCGGAACTTTGTGGTGGCCTGAATCTGCGAATCGATCTGGTCCGAGAAGACGCCCTGAACCATCTGAGGAAGGTCCTCGTTCAACTAAGGCAGGGATTAGCAAGCGTTCATAATAAACATATAGCTAAAGACATGCTATTCGCAGGCAAGTTGTCGACAGTGGGAGCATGAAGCAGGATATAGACGTCACTGCAACAACGGCCGACCTTGCCCCAATCCATCAAGCCTGGATGTGGGGTTATGAGGTGCGTATTTCCCCCCCACATCACAGGCCAAACGGCAGGGACGAGGCGAAGCGATGGTAACAGGATTTGCGCAAACAGCAGACAAAGACAGCGGCTTGGCAGCCACAGGGTTGATAATACATACCTGAGATTCAGTGGGAGCAGACTCATCGTCGCTATCGGGGGCAGCACCGAGGGAAGCACCAGGTCGGTTCTCACCGGTACCAATACCTCGTCGCTTGGCCAAGTTCTCCTCACGCTTGGCCTTTCGGATCTCAACCTGTTGCTCCTCACGACGACGACGGAGTTCCTCAGGCTTGAAGGTGTTCTTCGCCTTGAACTGGGTACGGCGATGCTCGGGGATGTACCGCTCAGCCATGGTGACTGCTGTTATTTTGGTCCGAGAGGGCGTTGGTAACAGCAGCAAATTGTTGTGCGGGGTGAAAGCAGCACAAAAGGCTCGTAAGAGGGGAGCTCAGCGTCTTAAGAAAAGACTGGCTCTGGACAGTGGCGTAGGATAGAAAACCTAGGTTGAGAAGAAAAGGTTGTGAGGAAGATAAAAAAGGAGAAAGGTTTGTTGTTGATGGAGATGGATGGGGGAGAGAAGTCTTGGTTGTCGGCCGGGGACTAGGAGGGCGTCGAAATGATTGACCCAGCGGGCAAGTCTTTCTTTAGGTGGCTCTTTGGCGGTAGTGACTGTCTGCTAAACCCAAACAGAAACCGCTACCGCCTGTGACAAAATAAGGGCCTAGCAAGTATTGAAACCTCAGGCATCAATCTGGATCTAAGCTCTAGCTGTACGTCAGGCAATCGAATCAGGTCTTCCCTACCGGCAGAAAAAGAGGGTTTGATGCAGATGATGTGGGTAATGTAATCTAGAATTTGTCTAGAAAAAGAGAGGAGCTGTTTGTTTTCTATCCACTTAGAGGGTATGTAAACAAAGCAACCAGTGAAGGGGACTACAATTCCTGAAAGTTCACTCTGTCTGTGCTTGAATGTTTGAACAATCATACCGTGAACAAGGGCCAGTTTGGTATACATCAATGGTAACCCTCCCTGCTTGTCTACTTCCCAGGTAAACTACAGTGTAAATAGTATCTTTTAACTATGAACTTGAAAAAATTTCTGCCACATTATCTGCAACTTGCCACCATGTCTCGGAGTAAGAAACGAGTTTTTCTCGAAGCTTAGTGGTGCAACAGCAAACAGCCGAAGATTTTACTCTTGAATGATTCCGTCTCTTACTTCCAGAAGTCAAGTTTTCTGATCTCCTGGTAACGCAAGTGCATGCCTGAGGTGATGATTGAGTCACATGCATAGTCACGTGTAGTCGCGATGGAAATTGTTGGAGGGGCGGGCAGCTAGGCGCGTTTAGGTAGTAGTGGATTGGGTCCATCATAGTCGACCGCGTCTCACAGGCCTCACTTACACGCCATTGCGCTCGCCCTACACTGCCACTTAACGCGGTCACGTTAATCGAATTATGTACCTCTGAAACCACCAATTCGTCCGCCTGATGTGAACCGGATCTGGCTTCGCTGTGTCCACATCAGCTCCAATGTTACCACCACTACTTCCGGGCTATACGTCGGCTCGTGACATATTGGACGGCAAAGCTCGAGCTTTTTCGTTCGTCAATGTAGTCGGCGTTGTTGTTGACTACCGTGCTCCTGTTCCTACAAGGGGTGCAGGTGAGAATGGGAACTTGCTATAATAACTGCTCACTCAGTCTAACGTGTCCAGATTGGAAATGCCAAATCCGATTTTATGATTCTTCCATTGAAGATGATGATTCCGTCTCTATCAACGTCTTTCGTCCTAAAGATGAGTTTCCAAAAGTAGGCTGCGGCGATATTGTACTCATCCGCCGAGCCAAGGTAAGTAGCGGCTACTTGCGCTGTGGATTCCTCACTAATTACTACCAAAGGTTCAGCAATATGGCTCTGATTTATGGTCATTATTATCCAACTGGACTACTAAAATCTCGGTATACGAAGCTTCCAAGATTCCTAAGCCTCCCGGCGAAGCTTCAGCCGCCCTATATCCTCGCAGTAGCTCCAAGGATACCCCTCCAGACAGCAAAGAGAATGCTTTTGTTTCTCAAGCGTACCACGCCATTAGCAAAGATCGGGTTCCGGCTCAACAAGAATTTGAGAACATGGTTATCACTTCTGCAAACGTGAAAGACAAGTTCAGGCTACTTAAGGATGTCAAAGATGGGGAGTTCTGTGACATAGTAGCTCAGATTGTTCGGCCACCCTTCGATTCAGGCGACAGAATAACTTTGTGGGTTTCTGATTACACGGAAAATCCAGCTTTCTACAATTTTTCCATCGGTTCAGATAGTGCTTCTCTGGGACGAGATGGTGACGAGTTCGGCTATACTACTAAGTTCACCACGGCCGCTAAGACAACTGACTGGCCAGGCCCTTATGGCAAGAGATCCATGCAAATCACCTGCTGGGACCCTCATGCGACCGTCATTCGTGAAGAAAAGATAGGCCTTTTAGCATGGGTAGATGCAAGGAACCTACATATTAAGACAGGCCGCAATGGTTCCAACTTGGAAGGCTTTTTAAGGGAAGACCGTGGTGCTTTCGGCACCAAATTTGGCTTTCAAGAGGTGGATCTGACAGCGGAGTCCGACTATGTCAATCCTCATGCAAAGGAGGCATTGCAGAGGAAGAGGGAATACGAGCGCTTGAGGAAAGAGCAACTCAAGGAAATAAAGGAGGCCAGCAAAGCAGGAGAAAAGCGCAAAAAGGGCGTGGACACTGGCAAAGAGTCAAAGAGAGAGAATGCTAAAGCGAGACGGAAAGCCAAACGCAAAAGGGAAGCCAGTAGACAAGACCAGGACGACGAGCAAGGGGAGGAGGGCCCAATCCAGGTCCCAGACTTGAATACACGAGGTATTTCCACTTGGCCTATGCTGTCAACTTGTACTGACAACTTTCAGTGAAATGCGAGTACCAAGACAAAGCGGCTAGTCGGCTTTCCGAACTCACCAGCATTGTGCAACATGAGACCACCATCGAAGGGGAAGGTGTGAAACTCCCTCTACCGTTCGTGAACTTGAATTACCGAGCCAACGTTCGAGTTATCGACTTCTCTCCATCAAACCTCGCAGATTTCGCACGTCCGAAGAAGGAGTCAGAATACGATATCCTCTCCGATGATGGCGAAGAATCTTTGTCCAATAGTGATTCCGAAGATGAAGACGAGTTACCAAGTCAGATGGCGTTAGATGCATTCGCACGAGTCCGGAACTGGGAGTGGCGTTTCTTCTTAGAACTCGAAGACGCTGTTGGCCATCCTAAGCACAAGAAGGAGAGGTTATGGGTTCTTGTGGATAATCAAGCTGCCCAATGTCTTACAGGCCTCGACGCCTCCAATTTGAGACAAGATAAAGAGGCAGTCTCTGCCCTTCGAGAAAAGATGTTCACCCTTTGGGGGAACTTGGAAGAAAAGAAAACGGCCGCTCAGGAAGCAGTGAGGAAGGGGAAGCCTCCGGCTGATAGCGACGACGAGAACGAGCAAGGAACTGGAAACAATCAACCAGATAAGATGCAGTTGACGAATCGGTCGTTCCCATGTTGCATACAGCAGTATGGTATCAAAGTTACAGAGTCTGATCCGTCAAAGGCCAGTGCAGGGAACGGGAAACGATGGCAGAGGATGTTTCGCCTCTTTGGTACCATGATTGCAGGAGGATAGATATACGAAAAGTTTTTATCGGGTCAATGAATGGGTAACGGAAAATTTGGGACTAAGTCAACCAACTCGAGGGACAAGTCAATTTGGAGTTATGAACCTGGAGTGTTCGTCGTTTTTACAAGTCACCGAATCATCATTACGGGCGAAACTCAGGCGCAAATATTTCTGACAATGAAATGGTACTTATTTGTGCATACACATGCAGTCTTTTGACGCCCTGAAAACTAAGTCCACTATCGCATACCCAGACTCCGATATGTAGTTCCAAAGCGACGAGACTACATAAACAGAAAAAAAGTGAAAATGACTAAAACTGCCCATAACCAGCCTGAAAGGCAAATAGAGAAAACAGAGGTCATTCCCGCCGCACACCGAAAAAGTTATACACCCACCATATACGAGAGGCCAACCACTATGTGATTTAATCTCCTATAACTTCATCATCTGATTCATGAGCTGGTCGTTCCGCTTCTTCGTCTTCGTCGTCGTCATCGTCCTCAATCGGATCGTCCTCCAAGAGACCCTTCTGGCGGAGATCCTCTCGCGAACCCTCCTCCGGAGGTGGCGTGCTGTCGAAGATATCGTCGTCATCAATCACAAGGGCTTCGCTAAGCTGAGGTTTTTGGGGCTTGGAAGTTGCTGAGTGCGTGTTGGCCTTCTTCCTTGTTCGCTCAGCCAGCTTCTCTTCATCAAGATAAGTGACGACTTCTTTGAAGTTGTGGCCAAGTTTGTTTTGGTTGCGGAGTAAGCGTCGCCGCAACTTGCCTGCATGAGTGCCCTTGTTGTCGACAAGTCGTGCTGTGATGACAAGAACATATTTGGCTGTAAGTTCGCAGAGTGCCTTTTCAGCCTTAAGTTCGGCAGCGAGGCGCTCTTCCTCGGACAGGCTCTCATCCTCGTCATCTTCCTCCTCCTCTTCGTCATCAGCTATAGGATCTTCATCCTCGGCTGGTTCATTCAGTAGCTTGTCTTTCTTGATCTTCTTGGCGTATAGCTTCTCGGCTCCGTCAAAAATAGCGATCAACTCAGGGATGAGTCCTGACTCAATGTCCTGAATCAACGTCTTGTACTTCTCGCCTTCTGTGGAAGGCGATCCGGAACTTGAAGAGGGACGAACCCTTTCAATAGTAGGCCGTAGGGTTGCGAAGGTAAGATGAAGATCACACAGGCTGCCTGTAGCGAACAGTCGTAATTGGTCTATGGCAGCGCGCGAGGAAAGGGTTTCGATGAGATGTCTGCGGAAAGTTTGGCGCAGTACGGATAAGCGGTCGAGTTCAGCGTCGGCGACATTGAGACCAGATGAAAGAAGGGTGTTGTATGCCAAAGCCTTCCACATAAAGTAGAACTGGCAGGTCTTGATAGCATAAGAAACCACTTCATCCTCCAAGTCATCAATATCTTGGTCGTCCAGCGGTTCATACTTGCCACGGTGCACAATATTGGCTAGTATCTGAATCACAGGCGTTGTTGTTGACTCGGTAGCATCTCCCTCAGCTTCAAGGGTGTCTACACAGTTGGAAAGACTCGCCAATTTGCTGATCTTCAAGAGGACAGTCGATAATTCCTTGAGGGGTGATTCCTCCAGGTTTCCTCTCGAGGAAAGTTCATATGTCTTGTCAAAATTGTGCAACGCGGTAATGGTAGTCTCCCAGAGGCTTGAGATCTTGTTGTCTGTAACTTCTTCCAATTCGTCATATCGACGTGAATGCAGCAGCGCTGCAGCAGCTTCGGACAAAACTCTCTTATCGTCGTGTCTATTGAACTGTGTAACAATCTCGTCAAGTAGTTTCTCGTACTTGTTTGTATTTTGTCGTAATTGCTTGAAGACCTCAATATCAGGAAAGTGTGCCAGACGGAGAACTATTGCCGCCGTATCAGGCTCAGCTCCAAATTTGCTCAGAAGATGAGGAATGACGGTGACCAGCTCAGTTGCAGTGTCCTCAGGGCTGATGCTCACGTCTTCAGCATCTTTGGATGTTTGATGTTTCTTCCGCGACCTATCATGCTCACTGGGATGTGTTAGACTTGACTTGACTGCCGAGCTCAATACATCCAATAGTATGGCCTCTTCTGCGGGAGAGGGAGCGACGGCTTTCTTGAATGCAAGTTCCGGATTGTTGCCCTTAGATCTTGCTTTGGAGCTTGTTGTGTGATCAAATAGAAGATATCCGGCCAGCAGCGTCCATTTCTTAATTTCGTCGACCTTCTCATAGAGAACTTGGGAGGCCAAGGAGATTCTGGTCTCTGGAACAGCGGCTTCCAAGAGGTCTACAGCTGCATCCAGGCCCAAGGCCTGGTTGCTTTGCTCCTCTTCAATTTGACTGTCGTAAATAGCGAGTGTCTCAGCCAAGCACTTTAGGTCGACCCATTCAGCGCGAGGGGCGTCGAGAGAAGCCTTCTTTCCGCTAGGAATCTCCTCCATGATGTCAGAATCACCCAGGGCTTTCACCTTTTCGCTAATAGCATCTTTGGTGCAGGCTACAAAAAATCCAACAACTGCCTTTCGGATTCTAAGCTCATTGTCAAAGATAAGTTTTCCAATGGCATCCACCTCTTCGCCCTCTAGCATGTCTTGGTCACGAAGGACGTCAATAACGCCAATCGCTGCTACACGCACAGAGACGTCAGCATCCTTGCAGGCCATCTCCACTAGACGGGGACGGAATCTGTCAATGAAATGCCCCAGTCTGTCTGCGTCTCTTCGGAAGACTTTAGCAAGATGCCTTAGAACCTCGAGACGTGTGGGGGCATGAGTGTCTGACAACATCCAGCCCAGGTAGCGTAGGTAGCCAGGCTCAAGAAAAATGGCAGGCAAAGAGATGATCCAGTTGCCGAGAGCTTCCACACATTCGGTTCTGATTCTGGGATCAACATCTCGGTAGCGGTGAACAAAGACAGTATCGAAGAATGATTGAATCGCTTCAGTACAAACCTTACGATTACTGTTATTCTTTTCCGCGTCACGTTGCGTCGCAGCGTTAACTTTGACCTTCGAGTTTCGAGCTTTTCCTGTATGTCCAAGTCTGAAATCAAGGTCGTTGGCGACCATGACAAGGGCAGATTGAACTGCCAGAGATATAGTGGTAGCAGTATGGCGAAAAGGTCGTAGACTCGATGATGACATGCTAGCAAGCCATGCGTGAAGGTTTTCAATCAGGAATTCGTCTCTGTACATAAGATTGTTTTGGTGCATGTTAACGATGAGGTTTTCGAAGAAGCTGATGAGAACATCTCGGAAGGATCGCGACTGCTTCGTCCTGGAAATGAGAGGATAGTCGGTGATTTCTTGCTATAATTGTGTCAGCCCGTGGTCTTGTTCCAGAGGCGTAGCTCAACAATACCTCTTGGTAGACACCCTGGAGATCTGCCAGTCTGCCTGCAATGTTTTCTGCGTCTCGAACATCATCCTCTGTGATGAGTTGACGGCAACCAGCACATTGCAAAATGCAATTCACTAGGTCAGCAAAGGCTGCGACTCCATCATCATTGTACTTGTTCAACCATTCTTCAGCCACAGATTTACTGGAATCGCCCGAACCGAAGAGATCGGCTAAGTCGCGTCAGTACATGAGAAAGCGTGCAATTCTGGGGAAGGGCTTGCGTACAATAGAGGCCGGTTCCTTTCACCGCCGCGTCTTCAATGCGAACACTCTTTTTAGGTCTGCTCGGGAGACTTTTGGCTGCGTGGGCAACTCGAGCCGGTCGCAAAGGTTTAGATCCGTTAATCTTGGGTTTTTTGGCAGACGGTTTCTTTGCGCGACTTGTTTGCGACGCCTTCCTTCTAGAGCGCGGTGCGGGATGATCTTCGTCGCTGTCATTATCAGGCTCGTCGCTCATCTCCTCATCTGAATCAGCTGCTTCATTTTCGGCTGTTTCTTCTTCGCCATCTTCGTCTTCATCGTCCTGGTCGTCTCGCTTGCGCTTCGGCTGTGTTGTTTGGGATGCGGGTTCCGGTGTAAATTTGGAGGGTGCTCTCACGACGCGTCCCGATCTGCGACGCGTGGTAGCATCGGGGTCGGGAGTCGGACTTGCGTTGTTGTCCATGATTTGTTTAAGGGTGATCGCGCTATGTGGAATTGAAAGTATCAAGATTCGATCTCAAGAACCCTCAATGCGAGGGCGATAATGAAGCTTTTAGCCACTTAGCGCGTTGAATGTCGCGTGAAGTATGTAAGTAGCCCGAGTGCAAATGGGATAGGATGAGATGACGGCGCAAGCTATTCTGGAAAGTGGGTGGGTGGTGCCAGTTTCCTTTGCCTACCAACCTACCTACGGCTGAACATCGGGTGGTGGCAGTTTTGCCATTGTACCGCAGTACTGTACCGTCCATGTATGCACTGCACTGCAGGCAGCTTCCATCCTTCCATCTACGCCCTAAAATCTCCTGAGCCACACCCGAGCTCAGCATGCGATGCACCCCCACAATCCAAGCTCAAAGTGGGCCGGCAGCCACAAATTCGACCAACTACCTCTTATCTCTTATCTAATAGCAGAGGACCCTTTGACTCGTGCCTCAATTGAAACCAAGGCATTTGTTAGTGATGCTGCGTTAAGATGGAGACGATGTTTGGCTTTGACACTTGGACACTGTCTTGACCCAATTGGATTCTCATTGATCTCTACCCGACCTTTCTTTCCTTTCGCATCTTTCATCACAACATGCCATCAAAATGATCTCGCCTTTTCCTCCCTCATCCTCATCTCCTGGCGATGGCCGTATCGTCGTTGGCCTGCTCCCTGCAGGTGAAAGCGGCCTTGAGACGATGACTTACCAATATCCTTTAAAACTGATATCGCCAGCTCCTTCGTCAAGCCAACCAAGTACCCTGGTGTTTTTGCTATCTTATGGAGGCGGTCTCGTCGCTGGGGATGGTGTCAATCTGACAGTTCACGTTAAACCAGAGGCGAAGCTCAGCATTGCGACCCAAGGTCACACGAAGATCTTCAAGTCGCCTACAGCAGACGTCATTACAAGTCAAAACTTGGACGTCACTATAGATAACGACGCTTCCATGTGCCTACTTCCGGATCCCGTGCAGCCGTTCGAAGACAGCGTGTACGCCCAAAAGCAGATATTCAAGCTCAGAGAGCAAGCATCTCTCTGCCTCTTGGACTGGGTCACACAAGGGCGTGTGGCCCGTGGGGAGAACTGGAGCTTCAGGAAATGGTCAGGACGCAACGAAATATGGTTGCAAGATCCTGAGACGACTTCCACGGACCGGCTCCTAGTTCGAGACTCCATCATTTTGTCCAGGGAAGCGAGCAAATCTGTTGGCCGAACTCTTCCAGAGATGATGCAACACATGGCCATAACCGGGACCCTCATCCTGCGAGGGGCTAAAACAAAGTCACTGGGAGAGTTCTTCCAGACTGAATTTGCTGCACTTCCCCGCATTGGTGCCCGAGACTTTCGATCACCGGAAGCAATGGCACAGGACAGCACAAATACTTCTGAATATGAGCGTTGGCGGTCACGGAGGCTAGACCAGGAGAAAGAAGGTGGAGTTCTTTGGTCTGCAGCAAATGTTCGAGGTTGCGTGGTTGTTAAGTTTGGAGCAAAAACGGTAGAAGCTGGAAGAGAATGGATTGGGTCAATGCTCGTTCAGGAAGGCAGTATTGCTTCAGAGTTTGGAGACAAGGCATTGATGTGTCTTCGATGAGACCCTAGGTATTTAATTGCCGTTTCAGGGTATGGAAGGCCAGCGTTTTTTTGTTGTTTTTTCAATTCGGCACTTTTGACAATATGTCGATCACGGGTAGGCAATCAATCAGTCAACGACGTTGCGGTGTCAGTCATTTCAGACTGTGCATATATGGATATATATCCAGCATTTTGTCAAAGAGACACTTCCCACTTCAGCCTACATGCAGTTTCGTCAGTTTCGTTGGGTTACCGCTACATTCGTAGCTAAGTGCTACGTCTCAGGCTACCGCCCCATTGACTACATTAATTGATCTGCAGTTGTCTCACTTTTTTATCGCAGAATCATGAAGTTTTTGATGTCCTTGTGTCGTATCCTTACCCAAAGCGCACGGCTGGGGCTAAAGCCATGTCTCTGGCCAATGAGTCCTGGCCTCATTTCCGCATTAGGAACTAACTGTGCTGTTGGGTCATTGCTGCTTACAATACCTAGGTACCTCTTCTGCCAGATTGATGTCAAAGCGCAGTGGTGAAATCTTTCTTTTCTTCTGGAAATTCAGGATCAATGGCTTCGTTTATAGTCACATCCTCACAAGAATCTCTATCAGTCAGTGCTATGTTATTAATCAGGTGCGTCGATACGTAGAACTTTCTTCATTGGACGTGTAAAAGGGTTGTTCTACCACTTCGCGGTCTGTTATGAACCAATATAGAGCTCACCCCATATTATATGCTTATACTATGGGCGCTTGATGCCACGGCCAATTCTTCCAGTCTTTGTTGTCTTTAAATCCTATAGCATACTATCCTTCCCTAAAACTACCAAGCTCCAATGCCAATATTTGAAGATGAACGCTAACCTCAATTGCATCAGGCTGTAGGCGGTGAGACTGATTATGGCAGAATTTCTAGTCCCCCACCTTCCCGCCCCCACTATCTGACTTTCCTTTGCGACTCAGACTAAATTTTTGTAAAGCTTTATTACAGACTCGGGAACCGCGACAACGACCCATGTTGCTAAACTTCGACATAATCCTCGCCTCCGAACGACAACGTTAAAGATAATATGAATCGAGGAAGGGCATCGGCCCGGGGGACCCGGAGAGGCGCTGCTGCTGCTGGTTCACGGGCGACTGGCGAGAGCAGCGCTGACCCCACGACTGCACAAGCACCATCAGACAGTGCCACTCCAGCTCCCCAGAGCACCCCTTCCACATCGACTCGCGGAGGCACTACTACTCGGGCAACAAGAGCACCTGTAGCTGGTCGCTTCCGACCCAGGAACGTTCGTCGAGATGAGGCAGAACGAGATAGCCTGGCCCGCCAGGAAGAGCAAAAGGCCAGTGAAAGAGCAGCAGATGAGCGCAAAGCTCGTGGTCGCTCAAGGTTCAGAAGCAAGAGGAGCCGTGGTGATGCCATGGGTAGAGGTGGATTCGGTCGAGTGATTTCTGGAGCCAGTGGACCTTTCTCTTCCGGCGCAGGAGGTAAGGGCAACATTTGGAAAATCTTGTTTCTATCACAAATCTAACGCTCGCAGGCTCTGGTGGTCGAGGAGGTGGTGGTTGGTTCGGTGGTGGAGGCGGAGGAGGTTTTGGAGGGGGTGGTGGCGGTGGACGAGGTTTCAAATCGGACTCCAAAACCGGCTTCGCCCAGGCTACACGGAATCGTGAGGCTCGAATTAACGCGGATAAGCTCCATGTTCATACGCCCGATGAAGATCTCGACAGCGAAGACGAGGCGATGATGGAAGCGCTCAACTCCAGAGCTGTCAGTGTGCTGCCCATGGGTATATATCGACGAGAGCATAAGGACGAGGGTGTCATTGTGGCCACTACGGCAGAACTGGAAGCCGCCGAGAACGCTCAGGCCGTTCCTCCTCAACAATCTAGGGAAGAGGAGAGCCTTTGGGTGGACGGCGACGCAGGCGAGACTCAACCAATAGCCGAGAACGCGGAAGACGGGGGCATTTGGGACAACGAATCAAAGCCTCCTGTTATCAAAAAGGAGCAGGACGACTCTATGGACTTGGATATCGAAAGCAAGTTGAACACAGACGCTGAGAGTAAGGAGACTACCACGACACCAACTCCGCAAACCAAGAAACCGGCCCAAGAATCGGAAGAATCAATGATTCAAACAGATCTGGAAATCCTTGCCAACGAGTTGGGCGCAGTCGAGATTTCTGAGGGTGCAGAGGGAGAGGAAGAGAAAACTCAAGGTCCCAGCAACAAGGACGGCCGCATGTACTTGTTCCAGTTCCCTCCCGTCCTGCCTCCATTAAAACCGGTGGCCCAACCCAAGCCCAATAAGATCAAGGCCGAACCTGTCGATGGCGAAGACGATGTTCTCGAATCGACACCAGCCGCAGCCGATGCTGCTCCTGTCGACCTCACCGATGACTCAAACGGCACAGGCTTCAACATCCCCGGTTTCGAAGATCCAGAACAAAAGGCTGGTTTCATGTCCAGTTTACTATCTTCAGGCGGCATGGTGGGCCAGTTAAAGGTACGCAAATCAGGCCGTGTAGAGATGGATTGGGGTGGCAGCACAATGGAGTTGAGCCCCGCAGTTGGAATGAACTTCCTGACAACGGCCGTCATCATCGAAGAGAACGATGAAAAGCCCCGGCCAGGTGTTGTTGGAGGAGAGAGTATTGGTATGGGCAAAATCATGGGTCGTTTCGTCCTTGCGCCTAAGTGGGACGAGGAGGAGGAGTGGGAGGTCTCGTCCGAAGACCTCAAAATACAGTAGAGGTCTTTTCCCGATGGAAGAGTATATAGCCACTCAACGCCACGAGAAAGAAGGAATAAGTACCTACGTCTAAAATAGCAGACATGTATACTTTAGGTAGTCAAGTAGCAAAAAGGGGGCACTCGCCCCGAAATGAACCAAGATACCCAACACAGCCTATTCTACACCTTTTACAGATTACCCCTATCCCTCCAAACTCATAGTCGGCACATCTCGGTCATATGTTACGGGTAAGTTGAATACACAATTTGTATGGACAATCGACACTCCTCTATCCACAATGCCATGCCTCGATACCGGCACTACTCACTAAAAGACGTCAGAGCGGTAGTTTAAAAAGAATGGTGAATTACAACAAAATATTGAATCTTGTCTGAATACACATATATCCAAAAAGAATGCGCCATACGCCATGCGCCACGCTCCAAGTCTAATAACCCCGATCAGCCTAAAACTTCGTACTACCGTTCCTTCGAAGATGTCAAGCCGCCTTCATAACAAAAGCCGTTGAGCCTTGCGTAGCACTTCCCCTCCTTAACGCCTTTGCCCACCATAATTTCGCTTGTCCAAAAAAGGAATTCCTATAGAAACGTCGAATCATGTAATAGAGAGAAAGCAGTCGACCGGGAATACGATCCTGCGGTCTTAAGTCTGGTACAAATAATAAACACATTCATCTCCTTCTTCCCCTCGTGTTGTTGCGATCGAGGTCTTGACTCTGCGCTTCGAGGTCGTGGATTTGGTCGTAGGAGCCAGAAGGAGAACGATAAAGTTCGGTTTGAGGAGGTGTTAGTGGCGGCGAACTATTGCTTTGTATTACCAAAACCTCACTTTTAGCGAGACTAAACTCTCCAGGTGAAAGAGGAACATCGGTGGGTCGGCGAGGAGGCAAGATATGGGTATCGTCCGGATAGGATCCGTCGCGGTTGTGGAATTGAACGCTGTTCAGCGAGACATCATCGGGGCCAAAGCCTGGCATGACCGTAACACCTGATTTATGGCGGCTTGGATTCGTCTTGATAGCAGCTGAGTGTCCCGTATCGCCGTTGTTATCAGTAGATTCGAAGCCTCTGATTTTCATAGTGCGTAACAATGGTCGAATGGTAGCTAGACTGGATGCAATAATAGCAACACCTGGTTCTATCAGGGTCCAAACCATGGCATCGGTACCAGCAACTTGATAAATGTCAGCCAGAAACGGAGCATTCATCCAGACATTACTCACATAGAATATCAGTAGTTTCAGTAAGGTCAGAAAGAAAACGCAGGCGTACCAGCGTCGCAATACTTGCACTACACAGTCCGTTAGAAGCAGATCTTGGAAGGAAGGGTGGAAAAGTCAGCATACAATATTCCCAATCCTAGAATGACGATGACAGTTGCTTTGGCTTGTTTTGTCATTTTTACAGACCATAGCATTGGGATGGGTAACAGCGCCTATTGGGGGAGATTAGCACAAGCCAAATGGATGATGATGAGCTTCACTTACGTAGAGCCAGTCAGAGAGGACTGTCATAACACTTATCGCATAGGCAGCTGAAACGACCTGGTCCGCAGAGACACAAGTACCGTCTTTGATGCGAAAGTCCCATTGCATCTCTACCGGGTGGCATTGAAAAATATTCCAAAACCAGAGGACAAGACTCCAGATGGTGATGATAACCAGACTGGTCCAGATTATCCAGTTGTAAGCCTTCTTAACACTAAGCCGTAACAAGAAGACACCAATGCTAAGCTTGATAAACATCATATCCAGAATGTACGTTGCGGTTGCCAAAGCCTGCCACTGATATAATGTGAGCTGCAGGTCTGAATATTGGTGTCATGACGGCGAATAATTACCATTAGGGCCTGCACTTTAAGCTCATCTTGTATAATAGCATCGTTGTGCTTTCCCACTCCTTTCTTGACTCCTTCTAAGATGAAAGAACAAGATACGGTGAAAATTATCTGTTGCTTGGTAAGTTTTGCTGAATGGAGATGGTAGGTAAATTGTATACCTGGGCAACAAGCATGAGCCAGTCGTCAAGTTGCATGCCATTCATTAACCAGACTCTTGTGTAGGAACGCAACCCAACTGATGTCCAGCTCAGGACCAAGAGGGTTATCGCTGTTGCAATTAATGCGACTCCGTTCTCTTCATCCAGGTTGATATGTTCGTTAGTAGCCATGGCACTCCAATGTCACGAATGACTGGCATGGCCTACTTTTGTGATGTTAAGGAGTATTGGAAAAATGCGCCGGGTGTTGGAAAAGGTCGGACGAGTTTCATGGATAATATCTAGGGAATCCGGCAACGGGGACTACTGCGAGATATATCCCACAGCTGCAAGAAACGCCGGTGAATCACACGCCTGATACTACGCCCAACCGACATGGCGGATCTGATCAAATGCAGATTAGGGTCTTCAGCACACAACCCGCCACTGGGGTGTCAAATTGGATTTGGTATACAGTACATGGTGTAGAAGTAATACGAGGGATGCAAGGTACCCGGAGTGTCTCCGGCTGAAAGATAGAGAGGGTGTGAAGCTGATGCCGTCAGGGTACCCTGGCAGCTTGTCACCTTGGAGATCCAAAGCCCTTTTACGCCATGTTTCTAGCGTTCTTCAAGAACCGGGGTTAGCGGGAGGCGAAGTTGCTTCCCCGATTTCTTATCCATGTAATATTTTGTTGGTTTGACAAGAGCAACGGGTCTGTCAGAGTCTCGTTTGGTACCATGGCTGGTTGGTAAGGCAAAGCCAGGTGATTTGGAAAAGGCAATGCCGTCAGGGTAAGAGGCGAGGGAAAGCATTGCAAAGGTATGACCCTGTGCTATGCAAGTTATTGTGCTTTGAATGTTGAGAGGCGCATTTGGACAACAAATCCGTCGTTGAAGTATAGCGTTAGATATTGGCAGAACCCAAACGGGCGCATTTGTGCTTGTTTGGGAATGAAGCTTTCCGTGGCGGCTTAAAGCCACTTGCAACTACCTTTTCTTAGCCAGGCGCTATAACTCGGAGTTCTGAATACTTACAGTTAGGTAGGACTTGACGAATTTTCCGCCATCGACCAACCCAATTGGCCAGCATCAAAAGCATATCACCAACAGTCCACGGATGGATGACACTGAACATTACAGTACGTGGACAATCATGCGACAGGCAAGTAGCTGAGGCTGTGGGTCGCAAAGTTTCCCCAGCAAAGTTAGATGAAGTTTCGAGATTCAACTTGGACCACGGGGGCCAAGACAGATAGTGCAGATCTTTTCTCTGTACCCACGATAGTGTACCACTCGCTAGACCTTTCCCAGTTGCTCAGCCGATGATGTAAACCCGAATATATGGTAGAGCACTTATGATCCGCACATGGCACCGCTTTGGCTCAACCACTGTTTCAGTGTCAGCTTTAAGAACGCCCATTTATGTATCCCTGCTATCAAGACATAAAGCACGCCTCGGAGAAAAGTGTTTGAGATAACAATGTAGGTGTTTGCTTTTGGGCAATCACTCAGCCCAGCTTCTGATTGATCACCTGTTGGTTCTGACTGGAGGAACACTTGCTTGTTCTCAATATTCTTTGAGCTGATGTCTCTCCATAAACGTACTAGGGGCCGGCGATTTAGAGACTACCGACGGGAAGAGGGTGACATTGAAGAATCCGACAGGAACAGGGCATGGCAATCATTGATCTCCTCGCTTCCGAACATGCCTGTCGACTAGGAGACCCCTGTTCTAGTTCGGGTGCGAACAACGGCTGAAGATTGGTATAGTGTATGTGTGATTCGCAGCCACTTTGCTTTGTGTGTCCTGCCAAATTCCTTTCGCTGATTTTGTGTCTCGCAGCGTGTTGAGTTACCGTATACAGACATGTGCAGCCCCTTGTACTACTGGAAAACGATGCCCCCACATGCCTTAGCTTAACGGGCAGACGGGCATTCATGTAGGTTAGTGGAAGCGAGACCATGAACACGGAAGATGCTTGTATAGGTTGAACTAACGGGCCATTCCCCATTCTCTATTATTTTGTGGGTATGATCCTCGTGAAAGATCCTCAGGTTTACTAGCCCGTCGCAGGGCTTACTGGGAAGTAATATTACTTAATCGATAGCCCCGGTTCTTGGGTATTTAATAAAGACGAGACAGGATATTCAAAAGACTTGGGTTGGGCTGGTATCTTAGGTGTTGTGAAAATTTGACGGGAGGACGGAAAGACGGAAAATACGGAAGTTGCTCAGCCGTGATTCCGTAGCTGCCTCTCCCAACTTCCGTTCATGGTAAGCGAACTGTTAAAGGATCCTCCTTCCCACCTCGTGCATTGCGCGGGCAAGAAGCATTACACTGCACCTCCAGCTATCGATGGAACTGTCAATTATCAACATCAACTATCTGTCAAAGATCGATCATACAGCAGTCAGTGCCTCGCTGGAGTATCCGCCACACCGGCACCGATAAATTAAAACGAGCCTCCCATTGGACGAAGCCCGGTTTCAAAGTTCCGATCAACTCACTTACATTCGGACCTCTCACCCTGTTCGGCGGTGCTAGTGTATCGAAGACGGAGTCTGGGCCATACATGGTCCAATCCTAATTTAAGTTGACTTTCGACTATAGAAACTGTCGATGAACTAACGCCTCATACCAAACTTTCTCGCATTTCATAACCCAATCCCTACCAACCCTCCGCGAAAAACGAAAAACCCCTTACAACCAAAGCCCATCGTCCAGGTCATAGCGCTGGTAGTTCAAAGTCGCCTGTCCCATCAGAGAGAAACAAGATGGCCGATATTGCCGGAGACGTATCCCTTGGGCTCACTTACGAGTCTCATCAATACGGGGGTCAAGGCCGTCAGAAGCTGGGTGTTTGGCGCTTCTCTAATCGCTCCGATCAAAAGGCAGGCTATTGGGTGGTGTAAGGGCTTCCTCGTCTCGAACTCCATTAGCCTTCTGGTTGGTGTCACTAACAGCTATACAGCTTCATCCACGGAGGTGGTTGGCGTGATCCTCGCAACGACGAGAACGATTTCACTGAGACCATAAAGCGCATCGTCATCTCAGGTGCTGTTGCGACTTTGGATATCGCCGGTTTCATCAGTATCGACTACCGACTGTCTCCTCATCCAGAGTTCCCCGAAGAGTCGGCCACTGCAAAGCACCCAGATCATCTAGAAGATGTCTGGTCGGCCCTAAATTACGTACAAGATAAGTATGAACTGTCGGAAAATTACATCCTGGTCGGCCACTCTGCAGGCGCAACCCTTGCAATGCAACTTTTGATGAGTAACGATATTCTCCCATCTCATCCCAAGGGGCCCCTGCCTTCTGCCATTATTGGAGTGTCGGGCATCTACGATCTAGTTGGGCTTAACGATAGGTACAATGGCGGATATGCTGGTTTTATTGGATCTGCGTTCGGTGATGACAAGGCTGGCTGGGACAAGGCCTCGCCGGCCAAGTTTGGTTCAGGCTTCAAAGACAATTGGCCGACCGGGAAACTGGCCTTGCTCGCCTGGTCACCTGAGGACGGTCTCATCGATGAACCCGAGATCGACAATATGGCGACCCTCTTGATGAAACAAGGGGTCGCCTTGGAGATTAACAAAGATTTGAGAGGCGAGCACGACTATGTGTGGCAAGATGGCAGCCAAATCGCTCGACTAGTCATCACTACTCTTCACCATCTACGCAGGATACAGTAAGAGCTTGATATCTTGATAACCGATACTTGAGACTCCATTGTCCTCAGTCAATGTGATGCAGGTGCACTTCAGTATTATCGTCGTTACAGCAGACAAGCGAAATGGCAACTGCAAATGCATGATGCCCTGTGTGGGACGCTTGGTCTTCTATCGAATACGCAACACTATATAAGACTTCCAATCTACGTGTTTAATACTACTATGTATAAAGCTTAACCACATTTACCCACCTTGTCAATCTTAAGTTTAGATATCCCACCCGTGCTGACCTATCGCTTACAAGAAGTAAAGTTTCAGCTCCTACTCGCATGGTTAAATACAATATGCTCTAATACAAAAAATAGAGTCACTTATAGACCGTTTCAAATTAATCATTACTACTTTCTCTACTGCTAAGATTCAGTATGTTTCCCTACAATGCCGTCATTACATTCAGCCTGCGCAATCTAACCAAGTGAACACTGATATCCCATCCCTTTATTTCTTTCTCAATAAAACCCATCCTGTTGATGCAATTCGTGACCCTGTAATTACTATGGCAGCAAGTAGGAATACGGTTCCACCCCAAATTTGCGCATAAGCAAAGTTCCCGTTCGAAGTATCAAGGATGGCACCAGCAGTTGGTGGTCCTGCCAGACTGGCAAAAGCAGAAATCGTTTGGACCATGCCGAAGCGAGTGCCCATTTTACGAGGGTCCTGAGAATGTCAGCAATACTTTCAAATTATGGGATATGGGTATCACAAACCTTTGTCAAACTGGCGTTTGCTCCGACGAACGTTCCTTGACACGCGCCATTGGCGAATCCAAAGAACACGCAGAACACATACATGCCTGCGGCAGTTTTGACACCCATCCAGCAATACACCATGATGCTAAGCGCAGCGAGACCAATAATGAACGTGTTTATAGGTCCTAGGACATTATCTGCGAGGTATCCCATTATGGGACGTGCAGGAATACTCATAGCGTTGAGAATGAGCAGCAGGCTGACAGCTTCAACAGATGTGAACCCTATTACGTTCCGTGCATAAACATTGATCTGAATGCTACGTCAGCTACAGTAACGGAGGTCGATGGAGTGACTTACATAAAAGAAACCAAAGTACAAAGCATAAAAGTTCAGAAAGGAACCGAGAACGAATAAAAGGAAGGGGAGTTCCCTGAACGCCTCCCATTCCATCAATGGCCCCGATTTTCTCGGAGGCAGATATGGCTTCAACATGAGATTGGCAATAACGATCATAAACAAAGCAACGAAAGCAGCACATCTAACGGCCCATGGAAATCCAATTTGCGGAATGAGGTACTGTAACGTGGCAGGGAAGATGATGGAACCCAGGCCCGTTCCCGTAGCACCCAATGCTAGAGCAAAGGCCTTCTTTGCCTTGAAATACGAACTCAGGACGGTCACAGCAGGCATGAAAAGCAAAGCGAGGCCGATGCCGGTGCAGACACCCTGGGCAAGGAATATTTGCCAGTACTGCTTGCACAGACTTGTCATGAAAGTCCCAAAAATAGCCAAGAAGCTTCCAAGAGCGACAGTCTCTCTAGTATATCCAGCATCGGCAAGACGACCTGCCGGCGCACAGAAAGCAAAAGTCAAGAAAGTCTGACATGAACCTATCCACGAGATTTGGGACGACGGTAGGCCAAGGGACTCCTCGTAGTGAAGCTGGTAAACACCGAACGAAGCAGGATAGCCCCAGGCCAGGCCATTGATGAGGATAACGGCGAAGACTTGCGACCATGCTCGGAAGCCGCCGTCCGGGGGGTTGAAGGTATCTGGATCAAAGACTGGAGGAGGAGCGTTCGTATTGGAGATCGTGGGATGGAGGATCTGAGGGTCCTCTGGATCGTTGTTCGAAGGACATGGCGATGACGGCCTACGGTTAGGCGTCTTCTCTATATCTTTGCCAAACATCGTTGATACAGTGAAGTAAAGTCTGCCGAGGTATGTACCATCAATGCGCTAGACGAAGTATTGTAGAAAGGAGGAGATTTTACAATTATTGGAGCAAAGTATCGTATATGCTGCTCATTTTTTCAAGACGCCCGGCAACTATATACAAAGCAACAACTAGCTGCCCCTTTCGACTGCAAACTTTGTCTCATCATTAAGTCAATGCCTTTTGTCGCCTTGGAAGGGCGCGGTCTTCAAGAGTCGCTTGCCGATATCGCGCCCCACAATCGTCTGGGGTCGGCGGTAAGGTTGTTGCTTTCCATTTCAGTCCCGATTATTCGCCGCTTAGTCGTATGGTTACAAATGTAAATGTCTACCGCGCCCTTTACTTACATTATAGGATAAGATAGGCTGGTAGCTTTGTTTTTTTGCTGCACCACGCGTGCATTTCTTATGACATTTTTGCCATGTAGTGGTAATGTTGACGTGAATCGTATCTGAATCACAAATGTGAATTGTTCAACTACATCATTATACATCTCAAGACCCAATTGCCAAGAAACACTTCAATATTTCACATTAGAGGAATACTGAATTAGAGCGTCCTCATGTCAACAGCCAATTTTTCCTGACTATTCAACATGTTGAGCAATTCTGAATCTGAAAATCTGAGTGATTTCTATCTCCAGGGTAAGTTCATCCGGTGGACCCACCCATCGCCGACGAGCCGTTTCTCATCCGAGCCCCGCTCCGATGGCCGGCGGGACTTCTACCCGGAGACGGAAGTCCGGTTTCCAAAACGCGTGGGGCCAATGGAAGAGCCATGGACAAAGAGTCACACAGTTGGCCGCGCCCGGCGCCCTACGAAGAATAAACACCAGAAATAACAGTGCAGAGCTTGCGCGACCATTGAAAAAGTTTTGCGCTGAGCTTGCGATGCGCCCTGTTGTCCTTGCGCATCATAGGCCGCACTTATCATGACAACTCATTGAGCTCAATTGGGCAATGCGACCTGACTTTTGCGACAACGGTCTGTACTTATCTGGTATCGTCAAAACGGTTCCTCCCGTATGGGTTCAAAACTTTGACTGCTAGCACAAGCTAGATCGCGCTGATCGAATGATTCAAGAAAAAATGATCGTTCATTTTTGTCTACTACCATTCTTCATTACCCGGTTGAGACTTACGAAAAAAAAAATATATGAAAAATTACCCCGCGCTCGCGATGGAGGGGTAAACAAGAACAGCGGTAAAGGAAAAAGGATGATGTAAGTTAATCACGTGACGGGATACAAGGCTTATTAGCCAATCGGCTACTCTATCGTCTCCGCATCGGTAAAGAGTGGAGCTGGAACGGCACGCTAGTACAGCTTGTGATGGTGGGGGGGATCCGATTTGCGGTAGGGGTGAAGATTAGACCACAACATTGCCATTAAGTATTGCAAAATATCAAAGCAAGAAAACAATATTCAACACTACGTGAATGGAGCGAAAGTGATTATAAGAGTGCGACGGAGTTGTGAAGTTTGCGCGGGTGGGTTCATGCATGCAGCGCGATTCGTCGGCCCGGTCGCGTCGGCGGGCTGTTCCGAGGTTTCGGGTTTTGCGACAGCGCAAACTGCCCTATGCGACACGAACTTATGCCAATTCACAACCACAACATTCTTTTGGTTCCAAAACAAAGACAAAGTGGTCGCATGACCTTGAAATACATACATTGTAGCTTTCAGGCATTTATGTCGCAAGCGCATTGCTGTCGCTTACATATTCTTCCGTCGCACGCCCTCACAGTCACGCATATTGAGCCGCCAAGTTAACGCTGAGTATGTTGTATTGATGTGAAGTACAACAAAGATATAGAAAAGTTACAGAACAGGTGAACAAGTCAGAAACAATACCCGCTGCCAATCCAGTCCGCTTTTTTTGTGCTGTGGCTGGGAAAATCCCTGAATCCAGGCAGGCCTCCTTTTTGGTCCCCAGCTCCGCGTTGTGCGAGATCACGTAGACACACCTTAAACCATCCATATAACTTTCCTTGTTGTCCTTCTAGCTCCTGGGAGATTTTCCAATCCGCACACCTTTCCCCCCTTCCCATGCAGCCCGTTGTTTCCTCGCAGCTCTTTCACAGACATCAAGGCTGGCAAAGAGGGATGATAGTTGGCATCCTTTGCAGCCGAAGTCAACCAGAGCCATGTTGAACCGAAGAAAAGGGCGCAATAAAAAAATCGACAACTCCCACATCTTTCTTCCAAACGCCGTATAAGGAGTGTAATGGTCAACTGACCGTCGTTATTACGTCCTCCCGAGTAACAATCATAAATGCCGCCCTACCGCCTGCAAGACAGAAGAATCAGGGAAGAGATAAAAAGGAAAGCATTGAATGAGCAGACGATCCGATGACGAGCTTTTCAAACCCATTGCAAGATTTTTACAAGCCGCTGGCGTCGAACGAAAGAGACACATATGACATGCCATCGACTGCGCCGGCCAAGGTAGTGTACAAGTGCCGCAATGATCCGGCAGTGTGTGCTTTATGATCAAGACCAGTATTTACTACCAGATCGAAATCTAGGCGCACACAAAAGAGGCAGCGTCTACCGCTTGCGCTTCTTGGACTTGTCCAGCGTCATAGCCGCAGCGGCGATGGGCGCGGCAGGTAATAGCGCAGGCTGAGCAACGGCGGGAACCTCATCCTTCTTGATGGGCACTCCCATGTGACGACCGTATCGACCTTTTCGGCCGTTACCCTCGTCCTCGCTAATGCATTGATCCGCGGTCAAGCCAGCATCGCGACAGCGTCCGCAAGGCCGTTGACGATCACAGCCCTTCTTACTCTTTCTGCAGCGCTGGCAGCGCGGCTTGGTAGACAAGTCGGGCTGGTCATCCTCACCAGGGACAAGAGGAGTTTGGCCTGTAGAGGCCACTGACTGCTTCCGTGATGGGGGCATCGAAGCAGGTGACATTGGACCGCTGGGAACAGGGGGCAGCTTCTTGCCCTTAGTTCCATTGAGGGGGCGCGCAGCCTTGGAGGCCTTGTTTGAAGATGTCTTGGAAATAGAGGAGGAACTCTTGTGCTTTGAAGGTGCCTTCATGGTTTTGGCGGGCTTGCTCTTGCCATTGGAGAGGAGGGAATCATCAGCTCCATCCTCGTAGTCGGCATCATCGCCACTAACTTCGGCACTCTCAGGAGGGGGCATAAAGTGTGACTCAGTAGTTTGATAGACCTTTCCGACCGTGGCAGAAACATCAAGCTTCTGGCGACGAGGAGGGTGCAACTCTGCCTCGCTCTCACTCTCACCATCACTGGTAGCACCAGTGGAGGAAGCAGCATCAGCAATGCCACTAAATGTATCGTCGAGTGTAGATGCGGAGGTTCGACCGTGGGAGATGTTGGACATGTCACCAAGTCGCATTAGTTGCATGGCAACATCCTTGTCCTCTTCAGACATGCAGCTGCCAACAGTGGGGTCGGGAGTGGGAAGGATTCCCATGGCACTGCTGGTGTATCCGCCGCTATTTCGGTTGCGACGAGCGTCGGGCCCCGGTGTTGAGTAAAGGCTTGGATGTGTGATACCGTTGCCATAGCCTTGCGGCGACTGCATGGGACGAGGGGGGTTCGTGAAGGGGTTTTGATGAGGCTGCACGAAGGGCATCACGGGGCGATGAGGTTCAGCACGGCGAGCGGGAGACACGGAAGGGTTCGAGGTTGCTGCTGGCATCTGAGGTGGTGCGAACAAGGGCAATTCCTGTGGCCCGGCGTGGTCAGTCTCTGTGAATCCGCCTTGTCAAAATGGCGGTCTCCACTTACCGAGCTTTCAAACTTGGCTCTCTTGCGACGACCACCTTCAACAATATTCTCAACACTGATATCAGTAGTAGGAAGCTGATCCTTGTTCTTTCCGGAGGTCGAGCCATGCTCATCATTGCTGCTGTAACCGGTAATGCTGTCGCTATATAGTTCGGTATGGCTTCGAGAGGCTGAAGCGCGAGTCTTGGAAGAGCGTGAACGACCCTTCTTACCATTTGTGCTGGCAGAAGCACTTCTTCGGCCACGAGCAGTATTGGGAGAAGGGCTTCGCCGCCGCGATGAACGAGAGCTGGGTCTAGACATTTCCTGTGCAAAGCGTGAGGCTTGAGGGGCGGAATAGCCATTATCGCTATAGTAAGGGTGTCCGCCAACAGAAGGATTGTGGTAGGTGTGAGGAGCATATGCGGATGGGTTCGCCGGAGATTCCTCTATAACCCTGACGTATACTACCATGCGGTCCCGGAAGTTTTCATATCGGGCAATCAAGGTGTTTCCCTCATTGTCCTCAAAACTGACACCCTTTGATCCGGAGGGACCCGAGTATAAACCATAAAAGTTCTTTACGGTTGTGACAATCGAGTCTGTAGTATCATGAGGATATATTTGCACTCGCATCGGCAAGCGCGCACGGCATTGGGGAGAGTCAGGGAACAAAAGCTCGAATGCGACGTTCTTGGGAGTCACTGTCTGCTGAGGGGACACACTTCCACCATTCGAGGACTGCCCAGAACCACCGAAAGCGGTGTTGAGCGGCGACATGGAAGCCATTGTGTGAAAAACAGGAGTCTTGTAGTGTATCGATGGAGATGGGCGAGGTAGATGGATGATGGAGGAGGAATATGTGTTGGGGTGTGGTGGTTGCGGGCTTTGCCTTAGATAGACTGGGCCCGGCCCTGTTCACGGCAGGATCGCTCAACAGTACACTCGGTACTAAAAGCAACTGCCAATGGCCAAAGCAATGGCGACGCGAACGTATAGAAACGATGTCGAAGAAGAGATGATGGAGATTCAAGAAGCAATCACCATCCAGGGCAGCGATAAGCGCCGAGTCTCGTTTGTGTGTGTCTGTGTGGTCTCAGGGCTTGAGGGCGGTGCGTATGACGACGACGGACGACGGAGGGTTCTCGTTGAAGCGACAGCGATGGCGTATTGGAGTATATGCTGCTAGTTTCGAGGCAAGTCAGCAACAGAGAAATGGCTAGATGACCTGAAGAGCAGCTTAGATGGTGATGGAGAGTGGTGTTTGGAGAGAATGGACAAGTCGAGTACTGGGTCTGTCTGGCGCTTCCTGGGACGGGGACGACGGACGAAGCAGAGCGGTCATGGAGCTGGGGACTCAGGACAGAAGAGGGGAGATGCAGGGCCTCAAGATTGGGCCTCGATGGGGATCGCGCATGATAGTAAAGGCGATGGGACTCACCAGAGACGTCTTGATACGAGTTGGGATGCTTGTGGCGGCGTTGAACAGTCGGCAAGAGGATGTGCATGAGGAAAAGAGGAGCCAGATGAGACGAGAGGTTGTTGGATTTTGTCGCTGCTGATGAGGAGCTGGGTTCACTAACACGAACCCGCTTGTATTAGGGGAGTTCAGTGTTAAAGTTACCTGGAGGAGGCCTGAATATTTGGCTGGTAGACCGCTGAAGGGGATACGACGCCACTGAAGAGCCTATAATTACAGCGTCCCGAATGCAGACCTCAGCACGACACCCCCCCATCCATGGCTCCCGTCAGGTTCCATGCCTGCGCTGAAATTGGGCCAGGGCTGGTTGGACGGCTTGCCCTGAATAGATCCATCCATCCAACCATCCATTGTGCTTCCATTCGGTGAGGACCCATCCATTGTGGTACCGCGCCGATGAACCCGAACATCTATTCAAGGAACTGCTATGACGTCCCCCTAATTTCGGTACTAATGTAGTGAATCATTTTGAATAGATTGTCAACTACTTTGGATAGAACATGCTGAGGTATTTGGGTTTTGCTCTCATCATGGCTGCGACTCAGGTCAGGGGGAAGAAAAGCAGGGCGCATTCTCGATCCATTCATTGCCCAAGGTACATCTGCCTACCTGCTAACCTACTCCTCCCGCCGGGCGCGAACGAACCTAGAAAAGCGGATGCGGCGGTGCATTGCGCAGCGCAAATCGAGAACTGCCTGTTTGTCGACTGTCTTTTGCGCGCAATGCAACCAACTTCCAATACTGTTTCATGTTATTTCCCATATATTGTCAGTCGCTTAAAGAGATGAACAATAATCATCTCAACCCTCTATCTGGGTCTCATCTCCTTATGCTCCTGGCCTTTGAAACCCGTGCGGACCAGTTATCAGAAAGAGGCTGCAAGGACCTGGGGCCTGCCAGATGCCGATCCCCAGTGGGAAAGCAAGGCGCATACTTTAAACGGCGATGATGAGCCCTATGTGACGGCCGATATCTTGCTCTAAGCTTGTCGCAAGACGCCACGTTGGACCAAATGGTTCAGGAACAGGCTAAGTAGCAAAGCGGAAGCAATGCGCCCACGTCTATCTTTTGTTAAAGATGCCATCAACTGATGGCCATATCGCGTATTCTTGAATATTGATTCTGGGGCTCCATCTTGCTGGGCACCATGACGGACAGACATTCGTGGGTCGTCCATTACAGCGGACCCTTGGAACCTTGGCTTGGCTTTTGGCTTCCGCTTCCTTTCCCTCCCGAACCTACTAACCTTCAACTCAACTGACTGCTCTGCTGGCCATCCACTCTACCATTATCTCTAGACTCTCATCGGCCACTCGCGATCCATCCGCTGCTAGCTACATATCCATTGCTCCAGAATTGGGCTAGGCGCTGGCCACCAGAGACCAACAACCGTGGCCACGCCCCCAATGGAAAATAAATCCTCAGCCCAGCCCAGCCCAGCCCCTCTCCCATCCGGGCCCCCTCTGACACTTCACTTGTCGGTGGCCTCGTGTGAGTTTGTGACAGTTTGGACGACCCTCACCTCCAATCCGATCTAATAAATGTGGTGTGGGCAGCCCGGCCAGGAAGAGGAGACAACGAACAACGACCGTTGCAGTGGTTCCCGCTAACCTGATGAGTGACCAAGAGACTAGGTATAGATGGAATTGTCTGTGTGTGAGTCTATGTATGGTCGGCCATACTGTAGAATATGCTCGGCGACATGGCTTGTTGAGCTGGGCTGGCTCGCTATCGAGCGCACAAACGCACACACTCTTCCGCGCCCCAATGGGAGCATGCAGAGCTTATCCAGGGTTCAGTGCAACCTCGCTCAGGGCTTGTATCAGACTCGGAACTCTGGCGCATGTTGTCGATCATGAATCAATCGCTGGATCTCTCTGGACATCGAGTTGACAAGTTTGCGCCCTGTAGACCCAATTGTAGTTTTGAGAGTAACAAAGGATATTCTCAGAAGCACCATGCTCTCCTTTTCTGATCGAGCGCACAACCGCAGAGCAGAAAGCTATTGATTCAACGGCTCAAAGATGTCTGAGTTGGTGGTTGCAGGAGATCACAGACAGCCAATCGCACTCAACGGCATGGTCGACCAAGCTCGGAACCTGTCTAGGCTGATCATGTGTCTAATAAGTTTGGCACACGGTGAGGACCACGACTTTGTCTATAGTTGATGAGGAGCTTCAAGAACCCAAATGGGGACGACAATGGTTGATTCGTATTGAATTTGTAATAAGCACTCTACTGTCTATTAAGTTCGCGAAGCAAAACTTTCCTGGACTGCTCAATCTCAAGATACTCGCACTGAGGGAAACCCCTTTGTGGCGATATTGATTATGACACTCTGATGTTCCAGTTTTTTTGACCACTACACCTAGTCAATGATGAACATTTGTATGTTAGTAGCGCATCTAAAGGATCAAATGCGCTTTTGTGCTAATTGGAGCCAACCACGCTGTTAGGACGTTGCCTCATGTTATATTGACCGCAAGTTAGCGAATGCTGAATGCGCCAGATCCTTTCCATCTTGCGCATCCATCCATCACTTGAAGTCGAGGGATAATGCGCTTAGCTTACGAATGATTCCGAGACAATAAAATCCCAAGCGTCAAAACTCGCGTCAGCCAGCCTCAAATGCTAGGCGCACACTTTGAAAGCGCTTGGAAGAGGGTTATTTCACCACTCGCGTGAAGGGGACACATAGTCTACAGATTACAGTTAGACGTTGAAGAATGCGCCTCTTGTACATAGTATGCCTGCTGACTGAAGTCCAATATCTTTGCGGTTCACGGCAGCCAATTGTCCGTGTCATGATAACCCTCGTCGCGGCGCCTTGACCCGGGCGATCAATTTCCCTCCACAGCTGGGGGATAAAGCTCAATGGGGTTTCATATTGAACCGTTCAGGCAGCGGTCGCAATGATTCGCTTGTCGCGCACGAGACAGTTGGTGAATGGCATCTTGGATTGGACCTTGGCCACACGTCCAGGCTTGTTTTGTTTCAGCACGGGGCCAGATACGCGCACAGCGTGAATGTGGATGTTATGGATGTTATGGATGGTATGGTACGGCGTCATGAATGGATGAATACGATCGATCCATACTAGCTGCTGTATGTATGTAGAGTAATGACCATGGCCTGAGCATGCATCTGACAGAGATTCGAATTGGTCTGAACGTGTTGTTTAGATGCTCTCTTGTTTACCTACCCTACCTACATACCCTTGTGACCTGTAAACTTAACTGTCCATCCATGTATTGATGGATGTTGTGGACCCTACACACAGTACTACACATACAACAATGGCCCCAAAGACCAAAGGGTATGGCATCGGCAGGCCATGCATATTCTCCTCAACTAAGTAAAACTAGCATTGGATTCGAAATATGAGAAAGAGGAGCGAGGACCCTCAAGGACCCGTGACTGACTAGCTTTAGTCTACCTCTACCTATACCGTGCATATTCCGTACGGGGCCAAGCAGACCCTTGCCACACGATGCGATTCAGAATTGCGCAACGGCAATGCGCTCGCTCACTCTCTTCACGCTGCCTGCCCTGCCGTCTATCTGTCGCAACCTACCTGAAGCCCAAACTGTGCGCCCCTCATATGCAAAATATCGCACTCAGAGTGCGCTGATTGAGGACACAATGCGCCTCTCATAGCAGACAATTTCTCACACTCTCTTCTTCCGACTTTAACTGTCTCTTTGTCTGTCTGTCTGTCTGTCTATACAGGGTTGCATTGGAGCAAAGTATGCGATGCGCCCATCGTCCATCAAGCATGACGCTTGCGTGCACGCTGTCACCGCCCCGCCCTGGGTTATCCACGTTTGAATGCGCTGGCGCAAAAAAATGGTCAACAACAAAAAACAAGATGCGACAATGGCAACATCCATCGATCGAATCAGCGCTCGTCGCAGCCCAGCCCGGGTCCAGTCAGTGAGATTGAGCCTGGCCTAATGTCTCGCTTCATCCCCCTCGGACGGGCTGCCTGTCTTCCATGAGACTCCGCCGCTGGGACCATCTGTAACAAGCGAGATAGATAGGTAATAATGAAATCAACTTCAATATTAGGTATCCGTACTATCTATCGCTCGCACAGGACTCGTCTGCCTATCTGCCTGATTTTGCGGTTCGGTTTATTCATACGTACATCTCGCCATGTCTTGTTCAGATGCGCGGCGCACAAAAAAAAGATACGGTGTGTGTGTGTGTGTGTGTGTGTGTTATTGACTGATCGCCACCCTTGCTCGTATCTGCCCGTGTGTCGTCCAATTTATCAGTCAAGAATGTGACGAAGTTCGGCATTTATAATATAACTGTTTAGACCATTTGGTAGAATTGCGCCCAATTTGTGATGGCTTTGATTATTGCCTCATCCCTCGTCACGACACACCCAACTCACCTATTCCTCTGGCATGTGGCGGTCGCTAGATTTCCGTTCATCTATGTGTGTGCTTACCTTAAAGAGTGATGCATCTCAAACATTTGGTTAGCCGCTATTGGCACCCGTTGAATCCCGTGCGAATTCTGTCGCACAAAAGGGTATATTTCAATACGAAATGGGTTGCGCAAAGTCGTAATCGATTGAGTCGCAACAGCATTTCAAGTATCAATTAGTGCGCATATTTAGTGTCGTTAAATGAAGAGAGGTGCGTTTCGATGTTAAAGGACTACGATATGAATATCTCTGGTCATCAAGCGACGTTAAAACCTGCCACTTTCGCAAATCAGGGTCTGATGCGCCATCAAGTCGCAAAACTCATGAGTCTCCCGATCTGTCGCACATCTCTGAGACCATCCCTATAAAACAGGGCTCTTTAAGTGTAAAGCGGAGCGGATTACATTGTTACTAAATTTGCGCAATTAAAGCGACCCATCTCCATATAGGGTGATCGCGATTCACTTCGAGCGCATGTGTCATCTTGTCACGGTAAAACTATGACCGAAAGACTCCATCTCCATTCAGAAACTTGTCGCAGATTGTTCTGATGATGCTATACCATGGCACAGCTCGGGAGGTCAGAAATGGTGGCGTAGAATTGGTCTTAGTATAGCTTCCGTGGCGGCTTGTCTTGCTTATGAGGGGTGATGATGGAGGCATCGCATGATACTAAAACAGCATGATTCACATCATTTCATCCAACCCCTTTTTTGGTGATATTTATATCTTTCCCGATCGCAGATACCTACGCATGACCGTAACCCAGTGTAAATTGCCACCGTGATTGCATATTTGGATATTTATATCGACCCGAGGGCCGGCAGAGGCGACTTGGGCGCATTTCTGGTGTGTTCTTTTTCTGCGCACAACGAGCGCAACCCGGGTTGAGGGAAGTACTTGGGCAGCAGCGCAAGTCTAATGATTGTCTCGGAGAATTTGGAAGGCACAAAACTGAAGGTCTATGCCATTAAGGTGTCTCCCGGCATCTCGCAGCAGCATTGGGAATCGTTGCGTATAACGTGAATTGTAGAGATGGAGTTGACTTTGAGTGCAGAGAGAATCACGTGAAGCCGCGGCTGACACGTGAGGTGAGCTATTGAAGAAAACGCGGTGTCGATAAAGAAGAAATTGACATCAACAATGATGTGTTACTCCACAGCAAAGCCTGATGGCAGCCTCAAAGAGAGTCCATATACTAAGCGTGATAATGCGATATGTCTATTGCCACAGAATATTCAAATCATGTCTCATGTGGTCTTGTAACGACGTCCAAGTCTTGAATTGCTCTTGAGGTGAGACGCGACGCAAGTTGAGATAAGCCCGATAAGACTTATGGTCGATCGAAACGGCTTAGCGCACGAAGGAAGTTCAAACAGCCGCCATCACCGTGACGACAGAAAGAAACGAAGCGTAGATCCCCTGACGGCCCGTGCACCAAACCCCCTCCAGCTTAGTGAGCTCACTGTCCTTGCACTAATGGCCAAAAATAATGCTGTACCTGAGCATAAATAAACAAACAAAATCTCATCTCAAGGATTTAGTGGATCCCACAAGGGTCATCCTCCCAATCAAGCCACAGCTTCTAGCGACACTGGCAAGGCATGAAGCTTCCACCACCGTTATCGTTGTCCCGTTGCCCGTTGCACAGCTACCGATCAGTATGGATGTCTAGCATGCAGACCCAGCTACTCGGGCTACTTTATTATTCCAACATCGCCTCATTCGCATTTGTCTTTTGTTCTGCACCATCTCTCCTCCGTCGCCAAACCCACCTGGAGCTTCTGGTGTAGTACTCTAGTACCTAGCCATCAGCCTGATCTTGAGAGCATCAGCTCAGCTCTAGCACGACTAATCTCCCAGTTCAATGAACCCCCTGCACATCCGGGCCCCTAATCTCACCAGCACCCACCAGCCTAAGGCTTTTGCCTAATTCTTTTGTTCCTGCTGAGAAACAAAAACATAAACAACAAATACCTTTTGTTCTTAAAGCTTCACGACAGCTCTTCTTTCTTAGCAAGAGCCCAAGACTGCTTGATATCGTATCTGCTTCACATATCTTGCGCGCAACAGTCGATATCAAACAATATTCAACCAAGGACCCAAAATACGCACCGCAAGCCACCTGTCGCCTGGCGAACTTGAACGAAACTGCACCTGCATCTGCACAACGCTACATCTTACATGACAAACCAACGCGCCAACATCAACCACCAAAACATCCTTCCAGCATTCGTACGCGAACTTCAACTCAACCATCATTTCTAGTCGCGTCTCTTCTTCGTCAAATTTCTTCTGTTATTGACGACCTGTTCAATTCCACAAGGTCAAGATGGACGCCAAAGTAAGTTACTATGCATAATCCTCCCTTGTTTTAGTAGCCATTGGCGCGACTTGACAGCCACCTCTCCCTTGCATGCCAATGCATACCAGAGCCTGTTACAGAATATAAGCTAATGACATCGGCAGCCTTTCCGACCGCGCGGCGCCGAGAACGCACCACATCTTCAACTTCAACACAAGTCAGCTGGAAATTTGGCCAACATGGCCAAGTCCACCACAGCAGCTGGCTTCCGTGGCCCTGCGAAGCGAGCGGCTTTCGGTGATGTGACGAATGTTAGCAAGCAAGGTGGATACATTCGTGATGAAGGCAAGTCAGTCAAAGTCTATGCTACGAATGGCGTCAACCACGGACCTATCGGCGCGCCTGTAAACAAGGAGAACGGCGCGTACAAGGACAACCTATCGCGTCCTGCTCAAAGACTCGCCAACCAAGCATCGACACGAAATGCCCTCGAAAACAAGAATTTTGACACGAACAAGAAGACGTATGTGAGGAAAGATACCAATGTCGTCACCAAAGCTCCTGCTCTCTCCACGACCCAGAACGCCCCTTCCCTGCAACCTAGACATCACAAGAGCCAGCCTCAGCTCAAACCTCAACAGCAGCAAGCTAGTCTGCGACGTACCCAGAGCAAGCAGCTAGATAAGGTCGTGCCCAGGCCTGATGCTGATATGGGCTACAAGGTCACAGATCCTGCGGCATTCCAGCTGCAGGAGACCGAATATCCCTATGACCATGCTGCATATCTTGACTCCATGTATCTGCCTATCGAGGCTGGTGGCGATCTTGACACGCTCCCAAAGGAGGAGTATGACGAGCTTCCTGCCAAGCTTCCTGAGATTTGCGAGGAAGAGGCTGCTATCCCCTCTTACGAGGAAGGCACTGTCCCCGCCATGTCGGAGCCTGAGGAATGCTGGGAAGAGGACGATGAGGACTTCGACGATCAGGATCAAGCTTACACAACGGCGCACTCGGTTCGTTCGCGAGATTTGACTGTTGGTGGTGCCACAGAAATTGTCCCACTTCCACGCGTAACAGCCCGTGTACAGCGTGAACTTGAAGAGGCTCGCGAGGAGGTCGAGCGAACGCGTACTTCAGACGAAATTGACGAAGAATTGTGGGATGTCAGTATGGTTGCCGAGTATGGTGACGAGATTTTTGAGTATATGCGTGAGCTTGAGGTAAATCACATTCCGCATATTGAATTTCATTTCAATACTAACCCTACTTCTAGATCAAGTTGCTTCCTAACGCTCACTACATGGACAACCAGACCGAAATTCAATGGTCAATGCGATCCGTCCTTATGGATTGGCTTGTGCAGGTCCATAACCGTTTCGGCCTTCTGCCCGAAACTCTCTTCTTGACCGTTAACTATATCGACCGTTTCCTTTCTCAGAAGATTGTGTCAATCGGTAAGCTTCAACTGGTCGGGGCAACTGCAATCTTGGTCGCCTCCAAATACGAAGAGATTAACTGTCCTTCACTGGGGGAGATTGTCTACATGGTCGACAACGGGTACACTGCAGAGGAAGTTTTGAAGGCCGAGCGCTTCATGCTTAGTATGCTGAGCTTCGAGCTGGGTTGGCCCGGTCCCATGAGCTTCCTGCGACGCGTCAGCAAGGCTGATGACTACGACTTGGAAACTCGCACTCTCGCCAAGTACTTTCTCGAGTTGACCATTATGGACGAGCGATTCGTGGCCTCGCCCCCAAGCTACCTTGCCGCAGGCGCGCACTGTCTTTCACGACTCATTCTCAAGAAGGGTGACTGGGTAAGAACACTCTATTTTCGTTGTCTGTAGCGCAAAGCTAACATGCTATCTAGACTAAGCAGCATGTCTACTACTCGGGCTATACCTGGGGTCAGCTGAAGAGCCTAGTAACTATGATGATCGAATGTTGTGATCGTCCTCACCTACACCATGCCGCAATATTCGACAAGTACACAGACCGCCGTTACAAGGAAGCCTCTTTGTTGGTGCAGTCAGCGCTCGACGCCGGGTTCACTCTGCCTCACCACATGTCTCCCGTTCGTCAAGAGTTTGACGAGTACCGCGAAGGCAGCGCTGAGGTACCAATTGCACAGCCCCAGCTGATCCCCATCGAGGGTTGAGTGCCTCTGTTGCTTGTTGACGGACACTTGTGGCTTTTTGTTTTTTTTTTGCTGTCGATGCCCAGTGAGGTTCTCCCGGCCCGGCCGATCCTTTCGTTATCATTCCAGGACCGGGCCGGGCTGAAGCGATCATGGACCTCTGCCCCGTTGCCAGCCTTCCGCTTCACCTCGACCTACTACATGGCGTCCTGTCTTTTGCCTTAATCTCATTGTCGAGGCTGGCGGTTCTTTTTGACAACATCTATTCACTAATACCTGACTGGGGCTGGGCGCAATCGCGACATCAATTACTCGGAGCCACATATTCACCACACTGTTCCTAACCTGGACTTTCTTCACTGTTCCACTCTTAGACTCTCGAGTCCATTTGTGCGACCAGGAAGGAAAGACCAAGTACTGTATAACGACTCTGGATGACTGTTACGAATATTACGATTGTGCGACTGCTTTTATCATCATCATTTTATTGCCTATTTGGCTGGTTTAATACATCTGCTTCGGAAATCGGCGTTGCGGGATACGGTTCGACCAGTACTGGTTCTACAGGCCTGCGATACCATTGAGGCAACTTGCAACTGGGAGACGAACCATGGATGGAGGCGTATAGGAGATTCTGATTGAGGGACCGTGGAGGTTCAGCTGGGTTTCTTGCGTGGTCACTGGCTCGCGACTCCAGACAGACAGAAGGAGGAGTCGATAATAGGCCAGGTCCACAAGGATGGGATTATCATGAACATGTAGCCTTTGGGCAGATATAAGCCATCATCGCCACTGACATGACCGGCAACCCCACAGGCACCCTGTCTGCATTTACAGCAGCACATAGACTATTAGAGGCTCTGGACGCGTGTATGATATCTAATCCTCAATTCTTTTGCTTAATACTTCTTGCCTTTGGTGAAGCTGCGTAATTCTGTATGTTGATAAGTAGTTGAAGAAACCCACAACCTGCATACGCCATTGCCAGGCAAACCAAGTTGAACGTCTATCCAAATATCATATGATGGCAGGGTCCTACACGGAATTGACATGCATCACCCGATGGTCTGGATATGGCTGACACGGACATATGAGAACAACCCACTTGGTCCTTCCGCCTGCTTACATATGAAGAAAGATGGCTGTCATGACGTTATAGCGAGTCTTTTCATCTCCTGAGAATATGGGGGAAACACAAAGTTACACTCTGTCTGTCCGGACGCAGAGTGGAATATAAAATCAAGCGATGTGCACGTGCTCTTCAACTCGACAAACGGATCACCTACATAATCGCACAGATCTGAAGCAAGATCCAAGATCAAGATCACAAAGTTGTATCTGTGCCAGATGAAATGAGAACAAGAGCGAACTTACCCCGACCTTAGCTTGGAAACCCCGACTTTTCCCCACGGAGGATTCCCCTTGGCCGAGCGTGTCTCCACTCACAATGCCAGAACAGGGGTTGGGCGTTTGGCGAGGCCAAGCAGCCAGGGGAATTGTATTGATGCTTTGTGCGGACCGGAAACTTCCGGCATTTCGGGCTTGCAGTACATACGCAGAAGGCCGCACTCTGAAGAGGTATGTAATGCTCGCGTACCCGTTAGATGAACTTCTCACGGATGTTAGTGAGAACCGGTCCACTGGAGAAAACCCTTCGAGCCAAGCGAAGGAGCGAGAGGCCAGCAGCTGTTGTGATAGGGGCGCAACTGAATTAGCGTTCCCGGTTATGTCAGTCACGTTAAGGTTGTGATTCTCTACCTGTGCGCGTGGGGAGGTAGGGTTAACAGCATGGAGAATATGACGGTGGAATCGGCTTCCTCAGACCTTCACCTTGGCTAAATTCGGTCAAAGAAAAGCATCCACGCCGTGCTCGTGACCTGGGTAAGATTCCGATAAGTGAAATGATCGGGTCCCAAGACAGCACTAGCGAAGCCATTGAAACCATGTGACGTCTTGACTACCTGGGCAAGGTTCTGGAAACACGGAAATTGTTCGCTGTCGCAAGGCACGGGCAGACCCTCCGCGACTCCGAACCTGGGGCACGGGATATCGCATTTATATTTCCAAAGTAAGAGCAGGTGAACCATTTCTGCGTGAATTGGAGTAGTGATTCTTTGTCAGAAGACCACTCACTGTTAGTGACTCCGCAGCGAGAAATAGAGGTTACCTTCAACAGGACAGGCTGCGCTACGGTCCAGCGGAACCGCGACAGTACATGGAGTTCTCGACACTCGAGAGAGACAAGGGATTGCTCCGTATCCGCATGTGAGAGAAGGCTGAGGGACCCGGAAGGATAGAGGAGAGGTCACCTGAGCACATCCCGGGAAGTCTGTAGGTTCCATAATTTTCAGACTCAAGATCAAATATCTATGGGATAGAACGAGCAACATTGGGCTCCTTTGCCTAATCCTCGTTGACTTCAAGTCTTTAATAGTACAGTACTATAGACTCGTCAGTTCAAAAGCACAAGCAAAAATATCTAAATGGCTTGGTCCATGCCAAATCGAGGAGTGGGCGCTACTCCGAACTCCGGCCCTGCGGGTCAGTCCTGGGGTCTCTCTCCACAAGAATATGCCACCCCGGGACGGGGAAAGGAGGCCTTCCCGGTATTGCGGAAGAGATGCGGCTTCGAGATCGCGGGCGAAGAATCGACAGGAGGGGGTTGAGATCACTTGGATTTGATATTTGGGTTATGTTATATATGTATAAGAACAGAAAGAAATGTATAACAAAATTGGACGGAATGCAAGCAAAACTTGTCATACTCAGGAACGGGAGCAGCCTCGCTAAGTACTTTAGCCAGGAGATGCCCGGGATGTCCAGCATTTGGAGGGGTCCACAGATGAGATCCAGGTGTACCGCTGCTCGTATGGATTGATGTACCTCTAAGTACCAGAGGCCACACGAGCTGTAGTGTTTCTTTAGCCCTGATTTCACGCAATGTGATAGGGACTTGATGATCAAAGCTGGTGACCTCTGTTGCTCTTGTGGCCGGTTTATGGGTGCTTCGAAATCAGTAGTTCAGGGGACAGACAAAAGCAACGAGAGCGCGCTTCAAGCGGTACCTACCAATTTATTGCACTCAGGTTAGCTGTCCGCTGGCCCGGAGTTGGCAGACCGCCAGAGCCCCACGATCTTTCCTTTGCTTCCAGAGGTGCGCTTCCAGCAATTTCAGTGGTAGGAACGACATTACAGGAGCAGCCTGGTCGATATGCGACAGCGTTAGGGCTCCAAACTCTTTCAGGTTCCTGCAGGGAATTACAGTACTCTCTCTACCTACACCGATGGATGGAAGCTACGCATGTACCACAAGTATTTCGACTCAGGTAGGATACCGACATATACTTTGAAGCTTGTACCTCTTCCCGGTCGTCTCGTCGCTTCCCTACCTAATTCTCAATTCTCCCTCTTCTGAGGTGAGGTGAGCTCCCCATCGTAGGCGCGCACACCCACTACTTACCACCCGCGCGCACCCCCCCGCCCGGACCAACCACCGGCCTGAATGAAGCGGGAGGTAGCAAATTTATCTCATCTTTCGCTCCATCTCGAAATTCCCCAATTGACGCATTTCGCACCTCCCCTTCTGCCTCTTCTTTCTTTTCCTTTTTGCTTCCTTTTAGCTTTGTCGAGTCTTCTCTGACAATCTTCTTCTTCTGTTGCTGATTCCGACTGTCAAGGGAAACAATCTCGTTTGTCCCTATTTTTCAGCTATTGGAGTCACTCTAAAGAGTTTCCCCGTGCTTCGCCCGTTGTCGGACCACTTCCCTGTGGCATTTTACGACGCCGACTTGTCTCCGGACTCGCTACAAAACCTCTGCTTTTGACTTTTCAAGCATCGGTCTTTGTCTTGCACAGCTTCAATTGCTTTAAACGCAAAACACCACATTTCGAGAGCTTGTTCTTTACCCTCCGATCGACTCCGATTTAACAATGTCCAAGCTTGCTGTGGCCACCGAGGCCGTCAAGGAGGCCGTCGTTGGCACACACGAGCCTGAGCAGCTTGCTGCCCACACCAAGGCGCGCTTTACTCAGCATGCTGTCAAGGATGCTGAGACAGGCGAGCTTTACCTTGGACCCGACGAATTCATCAACGCTGTTGCGCCAACTGGTGAAGACTACGTGAGTCACTTACTGTTGTTCCAAGCCGGGGTCCACGCTGACAACATCCAAACAGCACAAAATCTCTCGCGACCAATACTCCATTCTCTTCAGCGTCGCCGACGTCAATGGCAAGGGTCGTGTGAGTCTGGCCGACTGGGGTGTGTTTGAGCACCTGCTCAGCAAGCCCGATGCCGAATATCAGATCGCTTTCCGTCTATTTGACGTTGAGCGCACTGGAGCTGTCAAATATGACGACTTCCGCACTCTTTATGAGCTCAACCGAGGCCCTAACAACCTAGCATTTGACTGGGAATCCGACTGGGCCAAGATTTACATTGGCAACAAGAAGCACCGTCATCCTCTCGACTACCCTCAGTTCTGCCAGATGCTGCGAGGTCTTCAAGGTGAGCGCATCCGACAGGCCTTCCACCAGCTTGACAAGGATGGCGATGGTTTCATCAGCGGTGAGGAGTTCGAGCGCATTATCGTCGAAACGGCGCGCCACAAGCTGTCCGAACACATTCTCGACAACCTACACACTCTGGTTAACCTCTCTATCGGATCCAAGATCTCCTACGCCAATGTGCGCGCATTCCAGAACGTTATCGGTGGCATGGACCTTGTTGAGATCATCTTGCGCCGTGCTATCGACCAGAGCAAGGATGGCAAGATCACTCGCCCTGAATTCCTGAACGAGGCTGCCAAGCTCACCCGCTTCTCTCTTTTTACTCCCATGGAAGCCGACATTCTCTTCCACTTTGCTGGCCTTGATGAGCCCTCCGGTCGTTTGGGTCTCTCTGATTTCGCCAAGGTCCTCGATCCCTCATGGCGCAACCCTATTTACGATGCAGTTGAGGCTACCAAAGCTAAGGTTGCAAATGGAGGTATTCTCATGAGCATCTTGACTTCTGGTTACAACTTTGGCCTTGGTAGTATTGCTGGTGCATTTGGTGCCTTCATGGTGTACCCCATTGATTTGGTCAAGACACGACTGCAGAACCAGCGAGGAGCCCAACCCGGCCAGCGCCTTTACAAGAACTCGATCGATTGTTTCCAGAAGGTCATCCGTAACGAGGGTTTTCGAGGTCTCTACTCTGGTGTGCTGCCGCAGCTGGTTGGTGTCGCTCCTGAGAAGGCCATCAAGCTCACTGTCAACGATCTCGCCCGAACGGCGCTCACTGACAAGAATGGCAACATCACACTCCTGTCCGAGATGGTCTCTGGTGGTTCCGCTGGTGCCTGCCAAGTCGTAAGTTCGAAAGTACTCTAGATTGAAAGAAGTGTCACTGATAACCCTGTCATAGGTCTTCACAAACCCTCTCGAGATCGTCAAAATTCGCCTCCAAGTCCAAGGTGAGGTCGCCAAGACCGTCGAAGGAACACCGAAGCGATCGGCCATGTGGATTGTGCGAAACTTGGGTCTCGTCGGACTGTACAAGGGTGCTTCCGCGTGTCTGCTCCGTGACGTTCCCTTCTCCGCAATCTACTTCCCCACCTACAGCCACCTCAAGAAAGACTTCTTTGGCGAGTCTCCGACCAACAAGCTGGGAGTCCTGCAGCTACTCACTGCTGGTGCCATCGCCGGTATGCCCGCCGCCTACCTGACGACTCCTTGCGACGTTATCAAGACCCGACTTCAGGTCGAGGCTCGCAAGGGCGAGGCCACATACAACGGTTTGCGACACGCTGCCAAGACCATCTGGAAGGAGGAGGGTCTTACTGCCTTCTTCAAGGGTGGGCCTGCCCGTATTTTCCGATCCTCTCCTCAGTTCGGTTTCACTCTGGCTGCGTACGAGGTTCTTCAGACCGTCCTGCCAATGCCCGGTACCCAGAAGGAGAAGATCCCCACAGGAGTGTCAGATGCTTTGTCAACAGTCAAGGGCAGCCTGGACACTAGTCCTTATGGCCGTAGCCGCAACGCCCTCAAGGTGATCCTTGATCTGGATGAGGACTTTGGCAAGGTCAAGCTTCCTAACGAGAAGGGATGGCGATCGTTGCCCAAGATTATGGGCGGTGGTGGCCAGTAAGTCAATGGATTGAAATGAATTAAATGACCAAGAAAAAAAAATGCAGAGAAGGATGAAGCTCAGGTTGATTCGAGGTTGATAAGGAAGCAAGTTTAGCCAAAGCATGCTCGGTGGCTGCTCGGCTATTGTGCTCGGGCTTCAATGTCCGAACCGGCCGTGCTCAAGTACCGGACAGAGCCGAGGAGATGTCATGGCCTTGAATGATAGCCCGAATCAAAAACCTTGATGGCAACATCTCTTTATTTGGATTAATCTTTTCTTTTTAGAGCGGAAGACAAAGACAAAAAGAACGGGGATACAACTGGAAGACGGAATACAGAAAAGAAGTTTACTGAGATAAATCTTATATCCGAGTCCCGGTCTGTGCGGGCGAAGGGGAGGAGCGTCTGCTACTTTTGCATCAGACTCGGCGTTCTGGGGCATTTAAAGGGCATGATGGGAGCTGTGTTATTATCGACTCTTTACTATGTTGGCTGTTTTTTTCTTCTCTTTATTGTTGTTACTATAGCTTGTGTGAGTCCTTTGTAGAAATGAGAGTAAATTTACGTTCAATGTATGTGTGTACGATTTGTAAATTTGATGGTGCTATCCTGGGCATATCATACACAAGTGAGACACATCCAGAGTAAGAAGATGCAATGCCTAGTATTTCCTGTATGTCTCAGGAGAGGCGGTGACTATCTGGCCATGGCCGTTACTCAGATAGATATGCTGCCACTTGTGTCATGGATGTCGTTTACGATGGCGTTCACCCAGAGCTGAGGTTGCGTTCCACTATTGACCATATTCAACAAGACATTTATGTGTTTGAATGGTTTATTCCAAAGGTACAATTTGTACCGTTAATACTAAATTCATCTGATGCGATATATGTTTCTGGGAATCTCTAAACAACTAATTCCCTTTTACTCCAACGCCTCCCAACTAACCAAAAACTCCCAAGTCTATATGAAGACGAGCTCATAACATTCGTTAATCTTTTTTATGCACCCGCCGCTTCAATTACATTAAGAGAGTACAAAATGAAGCGGATTCTCGACGAAGGAGAAGAGAATGGGCAGAAAAAGCAATTCTGAAGGGTGGCTTAATAGTGCACAGTGGCTAAGCGCTGAATCCAGCCCGCTTGTTGTTGAGGTACAAAGTCGGGGACCTTGGCGTCTGGTTCACTCGTCATAGCCATCTTGAGCCACTCGACGTAATCCTCGAAGCCAGTTGTACTGCCGGTAACAGTGACCTTCTTGACGCCCCTGACACCCTCAAACATGCGTAGATTGCGGTATCCCACACCAAGAAACATGGATTGAACGACATCGATGGTCAGCTCGTCCAGGCCGCTGTAGGCTTTTGTCACAGCGTCAGCGTCATAAGGGAGATCGACATCGAGACGGACTTGGGTGTGGAAACGGCGGATACTGGGGATGATGGAGGACTCCTTGACGGGACCGTACCAGTTTCGAAGACGAGGGAAGGAAGTGAGGAGTGTAGGGTGAGAGAGGAATGTGTTGCACCCATAGAGAAGATCTGTTGCCTCGTCGTGAATCTGGCGGTTGGTGCGGAGGAGAGAAGCGTGGACTTTTTGCTCGGGGCAGGGACGGCCGCATCTTGTGTAGGGAGCTGTGATGAGGAGCTGGTCGTAGATTTCTAGGCGAATCTCAACCGGGAGGTCGAGGAAGCCTGTCTTATGAGGTTCTTGTGGTTGCTGTTGAACTGCGGCAGCCATGTTGATTTGATTGTTGGTGTTGAAGTATTTGTTGGTTGGTGATATAAGTAGTAGATATGTGTTTTGTCGATTGAGTAGAGTGATGTAAAGTCGAATTGACTAGTTGGCGGTTACGAGATCTTAAATCAAGTTTCTGAGGAGCTGCTAGACTGATGATTGACTAGCTGTTGATGGCTTGAATTGTGATTGTCCAATGAAGTCGGTAGTGGTAGTGATGATGTTGATCTTGTAATAGTGTCGATCTTTAAGGCGTTGAGTCGTATGATGGATGATAAGACAGTTAAGCGTTTATAGTTTGATTTGGTATAGACGAGGAAGAAAGATAGAACAGAAGGAGGGATTCGCACTTGATATATATACACACAAAGGATCTAGAGAATTGCAAGGTGAGTCAAATGAGATACCGACCTTGATTTAGATGCGGCCGTGGCCGTCACTACTGAACTGAACTGATAAAAGACACACCCTCCCCCCATGTAGCATCACAGGTCTAGCTGGGGCTTAAACTTACGAGCAATCGACCACTAAAGAAACGACAGGCAGGGATCATGGGTCGAATCAGGGATCGGGACCCGATGGTTACAGTAGGTACATAGAGAACTGCTCATGGTAACGATACGGGCCAAGGTTACTCACTCAGTCATTCAGTTTATTTATTTATTGATCTGACAAGCTTTTGAGCCACGCAATCCATCCATTCAGAGCATTGACTATCTTAGACACACGCCCATCATTACATCAATCATATCACTTACTACCAGCCGTAGCTGATCTTGACCGAAAGATTGAACTGTCCCTTTCTATTCGACGTCGGATTTTTCTCATCTATTCTTTGTTTTACTTTTAGTTGCATCCATCTCAGCCCAAGTGCCAGTAAGATAAGCTGACTCGTGGGTGGCTTTTTCTCTCCTGAGCTGAATTGACGCGAGGAGCATAAGCGGATGTAGATCATTGACAGCAGCCAGCCATGAATTGAAATGTATCTACGGTCAATTGGATGCCGAATTCCGGGAATAGTCCAAGTTCACTTTCCATTGGATCTATTCTCAACATCTACAGTACCTGGTGTCAATAAATTACAGCCACAGATATCATTGTATCAATGGGCTGAGCATAAGGTGACAAGTACCGTACCGGTGCCGAGCGATGCCCCGTCGCGGAACAGCCGTTGAATCCACAATTATGCAAGGATTAGTATCGGGAGTTTAAGAGGCCCCCTTTTTTAAACCTTTTAGAGACCAGGGTCTGAATGTTGAGATAACTAACGAAACATCATGAGAGTAGAGACACGGATACAGAGAAAAGAAGAAGTCGTCATCATAATCACGTACCTAGATATAGAGATCCATCGAAATCTCCTGACCTGGGAGATACATATAAAGAGGGACAATCACTATATGAGCGGAGACTCAAGGCCGTCGTTCCTTGGGCCCTGCCTCTATTCACAGTTTCCTTCAACCCCTGCAGACTCCATTGTTTGATGTTTTCCTCTCAAAACAAGCCGACTTAAAATGGGTTTCCAGACCATTCGTCTTGAAAATTAAACGGACATGGTTCGGAAATAGCACGGCATGCAGCTTGACACGGGAATGCATCACCAAAGCTGCAGCCACAGTCGTACCGTAGATAGGCAATGCAACCAACCAGTCAACCACCACCGTATAAAACAAGTCAAGATTCACCGTCGGTTCATTCCTTTCCTTCTGTTCATCAAGAGTCCACTTCGGCTCCGAACCTACCGATCAGTGTCTCAAAGAAAATAACCCGCGTGAAACTCTTACTCTGTATCTCTCTTAGAGATTTCTCTTTTCCGGCCTATTCCGACCTTGTTTTTATCTACAGGCCCCATAATTTGGAGCCTCATCCTGGCGCGCTTTTCCGGTTCCCTGGCGTGATCTCAGTTCGACTTTTTTCTTTTTGCGGCTCTGATATTTTAATTTTCGCACACCGCTCGCTAGCTAGAGACAAGGGTTTCAAGGTGAAATGCCACTTAGATGTTCTAGAAAAACAAGATCTTGAAGGGGCGTGGCCTTTTCTAAGGATCCAAGGTATTCTGCAAAGAAGAGAGTAAGTATCCACTTGCATTATCAAGTCAGGGCGTCTTCGGTCAATTCCCGTTCATGTAAACCTTTTCTTGTCTAGGATAATGCTTTGAACTCCTTGATACTGTCTCTGTTATCTAGAAGCTTTGTCCTTATTCTATGCATTATTCTTGATGTCGATTTCTTGCTGGCCACGATAAATGTTCGGATGTTCTCCGTTATTCGGTGAGGGTTGTAATTCGAGAAGCTTTGATCTGTTAGTGATCATCAATGTTTTCTGGGATATGATGTCTCGTCACTTTGCATTCCTATTATATCCGATTGGTGTATGTAGTATCGACTAAACTGGAAAATTGAATTAATGTTGGTTGGTATATCTAGTATCATGATCATGATCAAGATTGATCAACCACTACCTATGGAATCTATCTTTGGTTGGTCCATGCAGCCACATCTGGTACCTGTCAGCCACAGTTTGTGGACTGCACTTTCCCGTCCCGTCCGCGCCAACCAATTTGGGATTTCGCCAAAAAATAGGTAGTCACTTACTGTACGTACCTTCCCATCGAGATGGCGTCAGAACACATGAGACCTCATTTCAGGTACTCCCACTCACTTACTCACTCACTCGCTCTCTCTCGCTCTCTCGCTCACCTCTCTCACCTTTTCGATCACTTACTCACGACTAACGCCAACTCAAAACTCTCCTTTATCCTGACGCTCCCTTTGTATTTCTCCTAGACCAAGTCTTGTCGCGTAACAGCTACAGGACGAGACGAGATGGCTATATCATTCCTCAACTTCCTCTCAGGCCTCTTTGGTTGGGTCTACTTCTTCGCATGGAGCGCGTCTTTCTATCCTCAGCCCTTGCTCAACTGGCGTCGACGCTCCACAACCGGGACCACCGTCGATTTCCCCTTGATTAACGTCCTCGGTGAGTCTGAACCTGATCCTTATTCTCGTCCTGATATCCAGACCCCCCGTGGCCCAGGATATTCTACCATGACATGACATGATATGAGTGTCAGCGAAATCAACATACACCCCTCACCTCACCTCACCTTAGCCAGGTCAGCCCAGCGGCTCTGTTGCCCTTGTCGTTCCGGCACCCTGGACCCGATTACTGCCGTCTCCGTCAATCTAGATCCTACCAAGAATCTGTTCTCTTGCTAACCACGATTTTCATTTCTTTTAGGCTTCGCTGCCTACTTTAGCTCAAATGTAGCCTTCTACTACTCACCAGAGATTCGTGCACAATATGCTGCGAGGCACAGGGGCCTCGAATCTACCGTGCAGTTTAACGACATTACATTTGCCCTCCATGCGCTGTTCCTCTCCATCATCACAACATCACAGTACCTCTCCCCTGCGTTGTGGGGGTTTGTCCCGAATTCCGGAAACCGCCCCAGCCGCTTCATTCTTGGTGTAGCGGCCGGCTGTATCACTGGCGTCCTGTGCACATGGGCCATTGTTTCTGCTTCACCTGGAAATGATGCCGTCTATGACTGGGTTGCCCTCGATATCGTTTACGCCGTCGGCTACGTCAAGCTTATTGTTACTTTGATCAAGTACACGCCCCAGATTGTCGCCAACTACAAGAACCAGAGCACCGAAGGATGGAGCATCTTTCAGATCTTACTTGATCTCACCGGTGGTGTTCTCAGCGTCAGCCAACAGGCTATCGATAGCTATCAGCAGCGTGACTGGAGCGGCATCACTGGAAATCCCGTCAAATTTGCGCTTGGAAACATCAGCATGATCTACGACTCGGTCTTCATCGTTCAGCACTATGTTCTGTACCGCGACGCCGAGAGCATGCAATCTGGTCAGCGTGAGAACGAGAGCTTATTGCATGACGAGGAACGAAGAGCAGAGCGAAGCGGGTAATTTCGCTGCTTTTGGCCCAATATACGATGATGACTGCTTATGAGCTTCATCATGTCTTTTACAGTGCTGTTTTGTGAGACCTCCATGGCGATTTTGTTTTGAAAATGGGCTGCTTTCGGCTGCAAGATCTACACTGCATGAGATCACAAGCCACATAGGCAGTCAGACGTGTACATTGTCTGGCATATGACAAGAAGCTATTGGATATCTTTCTTAGTATCTAGACGCCATGTAGAAAGGTGGCTTCCTCTAAATAGCTGAAGAGATTCAGCTTACTGCCAGCATTAGCCCGCACAAGGTCATGGCTTTGATATGCAGCTTGCGGACTAATAGAAGCTGCATATCACCGTCTTCACGTCGCATTACCTCCTTCCCCTGACGACGATACTAAACTTATCCAAATAATATCGCTCTTGGCACTTTCTATCCGGGATAATGACAGAAACTAGATGCAGGTGGTCAGCAGTGGCTGGGCTGAGCTGGAGGAACTATTTGCTTACCTCGCGCCGGTTCTGCCGAGTATTGGTGTTCGAAGCAAATAGACTACCATGTCGTATATAACGCCCAATTTGGTTATGAATTTGGTGCCATGTAAGCTGAGCCGTTTATTGGCCTACCTATGATATACTACATGCGGCTAAGTTATGTTTTGAAGGATGCTCTTGAATGAGGATTATCTTTCCAGTACAAAGAGAGACCGCGGTCTGCCCGACTGGTTTACAAGGTGACAGACTCAAGGTTTAATTATTGAACTGCCAAATACAAGAAACTAAATGGAATGTGATATTGATCCTACTACGCAAGGGTTTAAACGGGGATGTATATCACCGAGGTTTCAAAGAGAAACGAAATTCAAGTACGAAGCCGACAAACTCTGTACCAAATGAACTTCAACGCATGGGGACGAACTGGTACTCTCAACAGTGAGAAAAATGGATGGATCGATAGAGTCAATCAATGGAAGAGCAAAAAACAAGATTCGACAACGGCAGGATTCGAACCTACGCGTGCGAACACAATGCCTATGATAATTCTTGGGAGAAATAGCAGGGCATCGCCTTAACCACTCGGCCACGTTGTCTTATGATGCTCATTCATCTTGTCAGTAAATATATATACCTAATCCAAATGACTGCCCAATCTTTGGCTGAATCATCTATCATTGCTTTCAAGTTTGAACGAGGCATGCATAGATCAATTATTGAACATTGATTAACTATATCAGTGTTAGAATGGTCAACACCTACTAGGTCTCGCAGTGACATCGTCATATGTGGGTTAGCCGTAAAGCATCAATCAGTATATATTGATCTCGTCTATTGGTTCCTTATAATACAAATACTCGTACATCCGTTTCCCTGGGTGCTCTTCCGGGAAACTTATTTTAATACAAAGTTGATCGTCTTTCCCCCCCTCACAGGAATAGCCCTCTTGGCTGCACGAAGATTATACGGTCCCTCAGAGAATCGCGACGCTCCCTCCTCAGTCTGAAGGATTTCCTTGACCATCCAGTCACGAAGTTCGTCTCCTGCTAGTCCAGCAGGAGGAGGCGGGATGTTTACAACACCGCGTACCTTTCCGTTGACCTGCACGGCGCAGGGCTGTATTCTTGGTCGGACAAGCTCGGCTAGGGAGGTGTCTGCCGTAGGGAATTTTGTGGACTCGAATATGGAAGAAGAAGAAGGATGGAGGAGAGCCCAGCATTCCTCAGCAAATGCGGGAGTGATGGGTGCCATCATGGAGATGAGTGTCTGGGCAGCCTCACGCTTGACGACTGGACTAGCTGCATGGTTGTCGGCGAGGGTGTTGGTGAGAATCATGAGGTCCGATACAATTGTGTTGAGAGAGTAGACTTCTTCATAAGACGCTGTGACCGATGCGATGGTACGTTGAACATCGCGCCAGATGGTTGCTTCAGCGTCCCATTGCGCAAGATCCTTTGAAGAGGCCGAGTCGATGCGCTCATGCTTAGCAGCAAGGTAGTCTCGAGCTGACATTGCTCCTTCAGTAGGCTCTGCGGCAATAGCCGTGATCTGGTCATGTAGGCGTTGAAGCCAGCGGGTGACACCAGTGATCTTAGACTCATCCCAGTTGAGGATATCGCCAACTGGTGCCTGGAATAGCATGTGCGCGCGGGTTGCGTCGGCACCGTACTTGGAGATAAAATCTGATGGATCAACCCCGTTGTACTTGGACTTGGACATTTTCTCGTACGCAATATTGGCCAGCTTGCCAGACGCTACCACCTTGGGCTCGTTGGGGTCCGTCAAATCAACCTCATCAGGTTTGAGGAAGCGGCCGTTGTCAGGGTTGATATACGTCTTACCGTGAACCATACCCTGAGTAATGAGACGCTTGAATGGCTCAGCAGACTTGTAGGTTTCCTCAGTGTATTGAGGGAGCAAAGGCGTTGAAGCCAAAAACTTGAAGATGAAGCGTGCGTAAAGCAAATGAAGAATGGCATGTTCGATACCGCCGATGTAAGTATCAACTGGAAGGGTTTTGCCAGCTTCAGGGGAGAATGGCTGGCTCTCGTTGTGCGGATCGGCAAAGCGGGCATAGTACCAGCTTGAGTCGACAAAGGTATCCATGGTATCAGTGTCTCTCCGAGCGGCGCTGTTACACTTGGGGCAAGTTGTGTTAACAAATCCGGGTGAAGACTCCAGAGGGCTTCCATTACGTGTCTCTGCCCAGTCCACATCAGGAAGTTTTACGGGAAGCTGTTCGTCTGGCACAGGCACCGGACCACATGTATCGCAGTGGATGATGGGGATTGGAGTGCCCCAGTATCGTTGCCGACTGATTAACCAGTCCCTCAGACGCCACTTCTCGACCGACTTGGCAAGATCCGCCTTCTCGAGCAACTTGACAATCTCCTCACCGGCAGCAACTGAATGTTTGCCCTTGAAGGAACCACTATGTTCAGTCATGATGCCATGTTCGACAAAGGGCTCATTCTCCATAGCTGTTGTCGATTCGTCCTCAGATGCAGACAGAACTTGTCGAACAGGTGCATCGTAGTGGTGTTCCTTCCAGAATGCATTGTCTCGAAGATCATGGCCTGGAACACCCATAACAGCACCTTCGCCGTAATCACCCAGAACGTACGGCGCAACGTAAACAGGTAGTGAGACCTTGGTAGCATCAGGGGTTTCCTCGTGGTAGGCCAACGGGTTGATAGCCCGCAAGTGCGGCAACAAGTAGCCCACCTTGGAGTCGGCGGGCAGGCCGGGGATGGTGTCGATGAATGCTTGTAACTCGGGGTCCGAGGCTGCGAGCTTCGCTACAATAGGATGACTGGCTGCAAGAGCCAGGTATTGAACGCCAAAGAGAGTATCGGGCCGAGTGGTGAATACTTCGATTCCGGCATGAATGTCGTGACCCATGGCTAAAATTGGGAACTTGACAGAGGCGCCAGTTGATTTGCCCAACCAGTTCTTCTGCTGCGCCAGAACTCGCTCTGGCCAAGCGTTTTCTTTTGCCAGGGCCTCTAGTTCCTCAAGCAGCGCTTCCCGGAATTCAGAAATGCGGAAGAACCATTGCTTGAGCTTGCGCTTCTCAACCTTGACGCCTGATCTCCAAGAGCAGCCATTTGAATCGACTTGCTCGTTTGCCAGGACAGTCTTATCAACAGGGTCCCAGTTGACTTCGGCTTCGGCCTGGTATGCAAGGCCTCGTTCGTGAAGCATTAAGAAGAGCTTCTGAGTATGCTTGTAGAAAGCAGGGTCGCAAGTTGATAGCTCCTGAGGTTCGTGTTAGAACTGAGACAGCACTCCAAGTGGAGTTGTACCTACACGATCCCAATCCCAACTTCCATTCATAAGCTCCATCTGCTCCTTCATTTTGGTCATATTGCTTGTTGTCCATTTCTCTGGGGCAACTCCTCGTTCGATCGCAGCATTCTCCGCAGGTAGACCAAAAGCATCCCATCCCATAGGGAGCATAACCTTATCGCCTTTCAATGTTCGAAATCGGGCGACCACATCGGCAATCGAGTATACTCGCAGGTGGCCAAGGTGTAGAGTCCCAGACGGGTATGGGAACATGGGTAGAACATAGTGGTTGTCTTTGCTATCGGCAAGCTTTTCGGATGCTTTTGAGGATTCATTAGACTCCTTCCACTTCTTGCGCCATTTCTCGTCGTTTGAAATAAGGTCTATAGCGTAGCATCGTCGCGAGAGTGTCGCTCTTGCTGTAGGAGCGATAATCGGACGCCGGATCGAGTTGGAGAATGACAAGTTAGACAAGGCGCGCCGAGCTGCAGTGCAGCTCATAAGCCTTGATTGGAGCAACGGCATTTGTACGCAGGCATTATATGATGCTCAGGCGCATCAATTGGCATTAGAGTAACAGATTTGGTAGTGTAAAGGGAAGTTGTATACAACAAAGTCCAAAAATTGGATGTTCTGAGCTACCCTGGGCTGAAAATTGAAGCTCGGACCATGTCCAATCGGTACTTGGGACCACCACCATTCATGATAGCCGACCCTAGGTACCGTCGGGTGCGTCATGATGGACTGCTAACGTCCAGTGAAGCCGGTGGCCAATACCGAGAACGGCCACTGAAGGCTCTAATGATAAACCCCGCTATCATGGACGCCCCGCCACAAAACTCGTCCACCACCCTCCACGACCGATCAAAGAAAAGAGACGCCCACGTCGTACTTGACTTGTCTCGTCTCACCCCGAGTTATCTCCTTGACTTGAGACATCCTCGACAGATTGAACTCGACAGCTCTTAATCGATAAGAAAACGGATCCATTACAGGTCGGATCAGTCTAGATAGACTCTGGAACTGCTGTTTCCGATCTTGCAGACACAATTTCCTCCGTCTCCAACTAGTCTATCAACGAACCGGTCATTGAATATTCTGGCAATATCCAATCTTACATCCTCGCATCCTACGAACAAATACACGCCGACTATTATCGACCAGAATCCCCCTTCTCGTCCATCGCAATGGACAAGATCACCGACCGCATCGCCGCTCTGCCGGCAGATGGCACCTACTTCTCTCTCGAGTTCTTCCCTCCCAAGACAGCTATGGGATTTTCTAACCTGCGAGATCGTCTTCACCGAATGGAACGAGCACTTCGACCACTTTTTGTAAACGTCACTTGGGGCGCCGGCGGCAGTACCTCTCAAAAATCGCTTGAACTGGCTGAGCTATGTCAGAGAGAAGTCGGACTCACAACCTGTCTACACTTGACATGCACAAACATGAGCAAGAAGTTGATTGACGAGGCCCTCTCAGATGCAAAGGCACTGGGTATAAGAAACATCTTGGCTTTGCGAGGCGACCCCCCACGACGAGAAGAGTACCGCGACCCTGAAGATTCCGAGGATGATGGAGGCCAAGATTTCAACTGGGCTGTCGATTTGGTTAGATATATCCGCAAGACTCACGGTGACTATTTCTGTATTGGTGTTGCAGCATACCCCGAGGGCCACGCCGAGGAGAGCCATCCTTTGGGACAGAGCGTGGAGCACGACCTTCCTTACCTTGTCCAGAAGGTTCAAGCCGGTGCCGACTTTATCCAGACCCAACTCTTTTTCGATATTGAAGCATACGAACACTTCGAAAACACCCTAAGAGAGCACCCGAGCGGCGCTTTCAAGGACATACCCATCATTCCTGGACTTATGCCTATCCAGAGCTACCAGATGATTAAGCGCACCACCAAGTTGAGTCACGCCAAAATCCCTGACCATCTTCTTGCACGTCTCGATGCTGTCAAGGGCGACGATGAACGGGTGAAGATGGTTGGTGTGGATATTGTCAATGAATTGATAGACAAGATCAAGGATATCAAGTCAAAAACACCAGGTCCAAAGGGCTTTCACTTTTACACACTCAACTTAGAGAAGGCAGTGTCTTTCATTTTAGAGCGAGCAAACCTCATCCCTGACCCCCCTGAGAACGAAGAAGCTGTCGTGGCGGTCGACGAACTCGCCATTCCCGCACTACAGATCAACGGCAACATGCGCTCTAGCAGCCACTCCCGTTCTCGACAGTCTAGGTCTAGAAGACACTCTTCTGTTGCCTCAGACCCTCACAATTATGTTATTGTCGGTGATAGGCCAGCAGTACATCCCGAGTGGGAAGCTACTGGTCTGGAGGCCGGTGTGCGTGCCGAGGCCATCAACAGCCGCGCCAACACATTGGCCATATCGGAGGGCGAGGGTGCTTTGGGCCGTGAGGCGACGTGGGATGACTTCCCCAACGGTCGTTTCGGTGACGCCCGTTCACCCGCCTATGGTGAAATTGACGGCTATGGTGTGAGCCTTCACATGTCTGTTACACAGGCTGTCAAGCTTTGGGGCTACCCCAAGACACGGCAGGACATCAACGACCTATTCGTCAAGCACATCCAAGGAGAGCTCTCTGCTATCCCGTGGAGCGAGGAGGAGCTTCTGGCCGAAAGTTCAACCATCAAGCCTCATCTTCTGCAACTGAACGGTAAAGGCTGGTGGACCGTTGCTTCGCAGCCCGCCGTCAACGGTTTGCGCTCCAGCGACGCCACATTCGGATGGGGCCCGCCTAACGGCTTCGTTTTCCAGAAGTCGTTTGTTGAGTTCTTCATCCCGTCGAACGAATGGGAGACTCTCAAGGCGAAGCTCGTATCCTCAGAGCTACAAGACTATGTTTGCTTCTACGCCAGCAATGCTCGCGGCGACTACGTCTCGTCCGACATTGGCGGTCACGTGAACGGCTCGACGGAGGCCAACCCGAGTACAAACGCCGTGACATGGGGAGTATTCCCTGGAAAGGAAATCATCACGCCGACAATTATTGAAGAGGTCAGTTTCCGAGCTTGGTGCGAGGAGGCTTTTGGTATCTGGGGTGAGTGGGCCAAGGTGTATGGCCGGGGCTCCGAGAGCGAAAAGCTCCTAAACGGCATCAAGGATGACTATTGGCTTGTTAATTTGATTCATCATGACTATGTAAACAAGGATGCTCTATGGGAAGTTCTGTCAAGTTAAGCAAGGTGTTCATAGTGTTTGGGGAGATGCAAATATACCTACCAAAATTGAATTTAACGTACGATTAAAATATCAGAATCAGCTTTATGCTTCGTTTTAAATATATCTCCTGGTAACTTATGCTAGAAAGTTTGATGAGCATTAGGTATGTAGACAACATTGCTAGAGTAATGAAAAACGATATCATCATTTCAATATTAGGATATAATAGTTGAGGAAAACTTGATTAGACTTGAGTTTTGTACTATGCAGTCTAGACATTACCAGTATTGGCATGATAGACGTCGCGCATTGTAAGTGAATTGATTCACTAGCTAATTGCATGAAAGCTATGTAGTTCCCTGTCCGGTTTCCATTTTCCTTTCTTCACATTCCATCGGAAGATATTACGATAAAGCCATAGCTGCTTACTAGAAAAGAAGCCAACCGGCTAACTGGGACTGCAAAATTGGGTATCTGTACTGGGGATAAAGGGGTTTGATATGGGCATCGAACATGTGTATGCCGGAGGTTGGTTTTAGCTGTTGTCGCTAACAAAACAAAGTCGTCGCGTATCTTAACTGTGGTATACGCCATATAATACACTCTATAGAGCTTTTGTCGAAGATAGTACAGCGCTTTATCGACTTTGCCGAAACGGCTAGTGACTGCTCAATAGAGAAACAACGAAGGTCGTGGGTTTTAGATCTCTCCGGTACCCCAGTCGAAAAAGTGGTCATCGTCATGAGGGGGGACGAGGAAGCTGTCATTGTCTGTGAAAGAGTTGGTGTAGTCTGATCGACCTGAAGCCATCATGTCGAGGCCACGAGGAGCGGTCATGATGGAAGGCTGAGGCTTGCGTTCGACATCACCAAAGATAGAAACTGGAGGGACATTGGCAGATGTAGGGACTGCAGCGACAGGAGCAGGATGAGCAGGATGAACGAGATGCCCCGTGTGACTGACGTGGCTGCCATAATCGAACTGGCCACCAGCAGCAGCAGTAGCAGCAGGCTTTGGGGTAACCTCCTCGTTAGGGGACTCGCTGTCATGATACTGGGCGGAAGCATCGGCGATGGTAGCAGCGGCCTTCCGGGCAGCTGTGCGAGAGGGAGTAACCCCACGGCCGGTAGTCTTGGTTCTCTTGGAAGGAGTTTGATCCAGGTCATCGAAATTGAAGTTGTCCTCATCCTCGTCATCTGAGACGGAGCGCTTGATGGGGTGAACCGGAAGGGATGTCTTGCGCTTGGCGCCTTTTCCGGAGCGACTCGCCTGGCCTCGGGCGGGGGTAGGCTTGGAAGGAGTGTTAGGACCAGAGGGGCCCGAGCCAGCACCAAGGTTGAGGCAGCCGGCAACATCACCGCCGTTGTTAGCAGTTTGACGAAGAGCCTCGGCGTCCTTCTTGATGGCACGGAATTGGAATTGGATGCCATCTGTTGTAGATTGGCCAAAGTACTTTGCAATGTCTATAGAGGGAAGTTGTTAGTAAGTGTTTGTAGCACGAGAAGAAACGGCAAAGTTGGAAAGCCTACTCTTCTTATCGATGGCTTGCTGAGTAGAAGGAAGCAGGTTCTCGTCGGCAGTCAAGTCCTTCATGTCGAAGCCTTGGGCACGCGCGATGTGGATGAGCTGAGTTGAGGCCCGAACCTTTCGGAAACGATGGTTCAAGGCATGCTCAGTCATGTCAGAGCCATAACAGGCGGCAATTTCTGGGGGCGGAGCGTCAACCCCAGGGACAATTATGGGCGGAGAAGGGCAGCAATAAAGGGGACTTGTGAAGGTAAGAAAAGATGGTCTTACCCTTGTAATTCCACTTGACTTCGGGATGCGCAGCTACGATGGCGCGAACCATACGGGCCTGAGCCTCGTAGGTCTTGTAGTTGGCCTTGACGTTTGATGCTGGGGCCATTTTGGTTTATGTCTGGTTGGAGATGTTATTAGTCCAAGTGCTATGAATGTTGGTCATGCTTGTGAGGTGCAGGAAGTGATTGTAAGGATGACCAAGGTTTGTGGAATGATCACCAACCTTGAGAGAATGAGAGTGCAATAGAACGCTTGCTAGATGCCTTTGAGTCGATGCGTAAGCAAAGTTCCCTTTCGCGATGATTTAGAGGACGAAAAGAATGAATATCGCAATATCAGGACAAAAGCGCAAGTAGAATCGATCGTCAACTTGAGAAAGAGATGAAAGAAAGAAGGTGAGGAAAGACAACGTGAAGAAGCACGTATGTGTAGTATCGAGAAGAAAATATGCTACTGGCTAAGTAGACAAAGGAAACGAAAGGTGAAAAGATATGCGCAGATGCTTGCGCGGAAAGAAGAGATGTGAAGTGTGAGGTGTGAAGGTGAAGAAGATGAAGTGAAGGCGAGAGAAAGTGGAGGGCGATATTATGTACCCAAGATCGATGATGATTCACTGCCGAGAAACAGAAAAAGCCAACGACCTTCAGAAATAAAGATTCAAGAGACAGATAGAAATTTTGATGCTCACCGAAATGAGTTCCGCTACTATATTCACACAGGATGAATAGTAGGGGCAACTATTCCTGGTGCGATCTGAGGTTTGTTGCTGGGCCGACTGATTATGCAAATGCCAAGATAGATTGATGTGGCAAAAGACAGTCTGGAGATGCAAAAGGAAAAAGAATAAGAGGACTAAGAGGACTTGATAAGGGCAAGAAATCTGCCCAGATAATTATTGAGAGGTGAAGGCTGATGATTGATGCGTTGGAATGATTTTGGACTCGACGTTTGTTGACTTGACGTTGCGAGTTCTTGTCTGTACCTATAGTGGGTCAGCCTCTGTCAGTGTAGTGCAGTGCAGTGCCAGTGTAGTGCAGTGCAGTGCCAGTGTAGTGCGGTGACAGTGGTGTTACACCAGACGAGACTCGAAAGCTCAACACAATTATGCGAGAGAAAAAAAAGAGTATTGTAGAATTCGGAATTTTTGAGACTCGTGTATATTTGAAGCAAGTATCAATTATCCCCTCAACAAGTTGGCGTTATGAGGTTACAACAAATCCAGGGGGAGGTTGGGCAACCAGATCACCTTGAGGGTGTGGTGAAGCTTAGATAGTGCAAGACTTGAGGCTGAAAACATCATGACCCAATGCAATACTACCACAGGACAAGTTGAACCGCCACAAAAAGAACAGAGTAAGATAAATGTGGTATGATGTTATTAGTCTATATTCTATATCAATTCATAGATGGCCATCCTCTAGATGCGCATCCCGTTGCTCAATGTAATGTCCAAGTATGTGTCCTGCTAACAGATCCTAACGACAATGGAATGACAATGTGGCTGATGCTGTTGGTGAGACTGTACCGTGTGCCTGTTTCAGAATCAAGCCAAGGCCACAAAGAGCCAGGATCTGAACTGCCCGAAGCCAAGACCCGGCAATCGCTCCAAGATTGCGTAATTTGTGGGGGACTTTGAATCAAATTGAGAGACAAATACGAAATGTAGAATTCCTGTCGCAGTTCAACGGGTCTCTGCTTGTTGCGCTCTCAATTCAAGTTCAAAGATTAGACTCGACTCTTGACATAGCCAAGTCTGTTCCCTTAGCATTGCCCTCTCATCCCTCGTGTCACTTCCCATTCCATCTCTTTCAGGGATCGCTCCGTTCTTCGCATTTTTTAAACAGACTCTTCTGACGATTCGTCACCATAGCAGCTCGTAATCAAACCGAGACATCAGATTCGACATCACCGTCATTATATCGTTCAATATTTGATAGCTGAGATAGCCTATTTAACCTGTTCCGCATCAACAAATGGGGCAGGTCGTCGTGTAGGAGTGAGGCTTCGGCTGTGGCTTCGCGTGGTAGCCTTGGGTGCTTCCCATTCGACCATGGGGTGCTCCTTGATTTGCGCAGGCTCCTCGGGAGTGTTGTATATCAAATACTGGAAGCCCAGGAAGAAATCGCACGATGCCTGGAACATACCCGAAATCTTGAAAGACCAGGGAATTTCAGACTTGGAAGTAAAGAACCAAAATAGCTTCATGGTATCACCGCCAATCCAAGCAGCCAGGACCGACAGTCGCAGGCCCTTGGACGATTTGGATCGTGCATTGATCAAGATCTGGGGAATAGGCAGTGTCGCCTCCACACCGAGTCCGATGCATCCGATAGCGTTCGCATAAACGGCATACAATCCAGGCATCTGGGAAAGGAGAAGCTCGAGGACAACGAGACCAGCAGCAAAATACATGATAGCTTGCCAGTATCTGTAGTTGATTAGCCCAAGAACACTCGTACGTGATGCACCTTAACACTTACCGTCGGGGAGATCGCCATTGCCAGAAGTTATAGGGGCGCTGGAAGCCCATCACTGTGTCGTCGGTACCAGCAAAAGGCAGACCAGCATCGCCGCCTTTGGTGGGTGGAGGAGGTCGAAAGTCGAGAGCGACTTTAAGCAGGGCCACTTGAACGACAACCATCAATAGTGATTGGAGTAGTAAGCTCGTATCGTATTGAGCCTGGGGCCAGTAGAATATTCTGCGTTCGGAAATCATAAGTCAGTCACAACCCACACCAGTTGCATTGAGCAAGGGGTAACCAACCTCAGGAGAGAAGCGACCAGCATAATAAGAGGAATGTCCAGAGAGAAGCCTGCGCTGGTCTTGTTTCGGTACATGGACACGATCTGGTCGGCGTAGGAGAGAATGGGCGACATGACAATAAAGAAGGGGGCCACCCAGGCCGTCAGCTCCATGACCCATCCTACGAGTCCTTCATCCATTTTGGCGTTCTGTTGTCGAGGTCAAGAGGATCGAGTCGGATGCAATGGAGCGATAGCTGCTTATGAGGATTCGACGCGATGAGGATCAAGATGAGGACGGTAAGGTGTACGTAGATGACGACGCTTTCATTCGAATAAGAATATGCAAGTAAGGACTGATACCGGTCAAGCGACGGTTTTCGATACGATACAATACAATGCAACGCAATGCAATGCAAGTTATGCGAATGCTAAAGTGATTGATTATAGAAGAACAAAAGAGAGGATGCAAGAATTAAAAGTCCCAAGACAAGAGGCGCTGAGTCGAGTGGGTGGGTGCAAGGGTAAAGGGGAAAAGCCGACTTCAAGACAGTCTAGCCCGTCTCGTAATTTTGATAGTGTTGTTCTAGAACCAAAGCCATCGATTTTGGTTTTAGGCCAATCAGAAAAGAGGCTGTAGTGGACATCGGTGATCCCCGCTGAAGGTACAGCGTGCAGAAGCTTGATTAGAGGCTCTGTTGAACCCTAGCAGGGAGCGAAAGCCCCCAAATTTCGCCCTGTCAATGGGATGAAGCCAGTGCAGAGCGGCCCGGGGGCACGAATGCAACCGGCACTTCTGCTCCTAAACCAATGAGATAAAACAAAAGCCACATGGGGTTTTGGGCTTTGTGGACCCAAAGGGCTGGGATAAATTCCCATTCCAGGATACATGCTCAGACCGGATTGGTTAGGTTGGGTTAAGACACATGCGTTCATCCTGCGTTCCTCCTTTCTTTCATTAGGTACATACTTCAATGTCTATAAATATGCTTTACATACTGTATCCGTACATTGATGTTCTTGATTCATGGCAACTTTCGTGGCTGCATCCTTGGTGAGCCGCTACAACCGTTGTCAGCATCTCAGTTGCCCCGTTCAAGGCCAGTGGAAATTAAGGCGGAGACAAACTACGATTAACATCCCTCGTTAGGAACACGGTTGCTTTGGTCTGTGCTTCTTCGTCCTTGCTAGACTAGATAGGGAACAGAGCAAAGGGGAATACGTTCTATCGACAAAAGCTACACGTGATGATTTACTGCTTGCGGATAGCCACTTAATACTTAGTTTTGACTATCGATTATATTGGATTCTGTGAACATGACTTTAGTGAACGGGGCTTAATGCCGAAAGCGATCATTATTTGTTCTTGGCGAAAAGGATCATGGATACCCTATTGTGCTAACATAAGTAAACGGAGAGTTGGAGCTATAGCACCGCTCATACAATAGGGTGTAAAAGGAGTCTCTGGCCATCTCAACGGCTGCCAAGGTCAGTTTATAAACCCACCTGTGAGTGATGGACTATGAATCCACGGCATCATACTTAGTAGACAGTATCTTCTTTGGCACTGCCAGCAACCTCAGGCGGGGGAGGGGCTCGTCACGAGCATGATCTAGAGCAAAAGGGTGTTGTCGGTAAACTACCTATCTATCAACGCCTAGACTCTAAGGCAGTACCTGCGAGGCATAGAGTATTGGTGAACAGTTCAAGAGAAGCATCCCTCTTCCACCTCACGGCATGCTCCTCGTGTTCCCAAGAATTGTAACTAGGCATTCATCGTATCAGTATGCATTGTACCTGGCTCGGGCATTCATTGGCCGCCCCTCACTAAAACGTTTGTTTGTTGAATGGAGTGGGCTATTGTTGCTTATTGTTGAAACCCATCGCAGGTTTTGGCACTGGCAAGAAGCTGCCAAGAAGCCTGTGTTTGACTGCCTGTCAGTTCCCATCACTGCCAGCTCCAGGCTGCCTACCTTTCTAAACTTCTGCGTACCTCCTAAACAGTGGCCGCTCTCTTCTCCCCTCTCCGTCTTCTTATTTCTTCCCAAAATCCCTTCCTATTCCTCATCTTGATCTCTTCATCATCGCAGAAAGAAGAAAACTACAATCACGATGAATGTCTCTACTGGCTCTGAACGACGAGAACGGCCTTCTCGGGCTGCGGCCCCTACAAAAAATATGAGGGACCCTGACTCCTCTGAGGATGACGCTCCCTCCAAGAAGACGCGGAAGATCCTGCTCAAGACTAAGGTGTCTACTCAGCCAGTCACTCAGGCGTCTACTCAGCCAGTCACTCCGGCGTCTTCGCAGGCCGCCGTCACACCGCAGCCAACCTCAAGCAGCATCCCTGAGATCCAGGCCCTGTACGAATGTATCTATTCTGTCGAAAGTCGTATGGCACGGGATGCAGCCGAGCTTAGCAATGCCCAAAAAGACTTTGTCATCATCGAGAAGGCCTTCGAAAAGGTCATGGGGGACAAAGAAGTTGACACAAGCGAGGCAAGCTTTGCCCATCCTACAGACGACAACCAAGATCCACAAGAGAACCAAAAACTACGCCAAGAGAATCGCCAGTTGAAAACCCGTTTGTCCGAGGAGAAGTACCGTGTTGCCGAACTGCAGCGGCAATCACTGCCCTTGTCTCAGTTCAAAGTCATGGATTGTGACGTTGTGTCTGAATGGAGAAGAATTGCGTTCGATATTCGCAACTTTGTTTACCAGGTCCTCACCAAGAAGCCACACGGAGAGAAAACTCCTCAGGGAGCGAACTTCAAAGTCGTCGAGGCACTCAAGAAGATTCAAAAGAAGGACATTCGCACAGCCCCTTACCATTTCCAACGATACATTTGGATGCGCCTTGTTGAGGACATCTTTCAAGCTGGAAAGGCTACCTGGGGAGGCTCTGCAGGGCAGGCTTTTCATCGATACTGTTTGGATATCTCTGGTAAGTTTTCATCGCGTATATCCTTCCGCCCCGCCATACTGATAAGCTCGCAGAAATTGATTTCGATGAAATGAAGAAACTCAGCCCATACAAGGCTAGTCAAGCCGACTTGTTGACCACGTTTTTCAATGATGACAACCGCGCAGCGGCGAGATCTATTGTACGAGAGATGGCGATGACCTTGGAACTCTTCATGGACCCCGAAGAAAAGGCAAAGAAAGGAGAACTAGGTCCTATCCAGTGTCTCAAGAACATTGTTGGCAGAGCCGTGGAACTAAATGGCAAGTTCCTCAAATCCAAGGCATTCTATCTCACCAACTGGATCACAGGTGATTTCGAGTGGGATGACCTCGACATCCGTCATTACGCAGGAGATCCAGAGGGAGAACATGAACTGGATATCGAGATCTCGCCACGACTTAGGAAGATTGGAAACGCTGACGGCCGTCATTTCGACCAAGCCATGGAGTTGTGCCAGCCCATGGTGACGGTGTACCGTCGATAAAGAAGCAGCAAGGTGTGGGATGCCGATAGCGAATTCATGCGGAATCGGGGCAAGATGTCATCAAGAACACAGATTTGGGTCAATGCTAGGGTGTGGTTAGTGTCATTGTGGAACGGAAACCATGCAGGCGATTTGAGAGAACATCCGTGTAGCTGAGAATGGTTGATTGCGGATGGATATACGGGTGTTGTTCCTGATTAACTCGGCACGATATCGGGTGCTCTCGGACATGTAAAATGAACTGGATTATGAGAGAACAAGAATATACATGCACTGATTGGTCTTTATAGTGTTGTAACTTGTAGCTTGCGATTCGTGATGTTGATCTGATAAGACACATGTTGATCAGAGAGCTTGTAAAGTGGGTTAACATCATGGATGCCTCAGGCTTGAGGGATCTTCGGACACCGCCCTGTTCAAGGGTCCAGGCCACCCTGTCTTGGCAGCATCCATCGCATCAACTCAATCTCCAACTGAGCATTGAGGATAAAGCTGCATTTTCTTGTCCCTTACTGTTATAAAGTACCTAGATGATTCCGCATTGATAACATACAACCAAAAAAAAGGTACATCATCCCCCTCCTCCATGATAGCTCTACCCTCAACTAACTTTAACCCCTCCTTCTCTCCAGATCTAATCATGCCTGCTATTCCTCAAGATGCGCCCGAGTCCGCTGGACAAATCCCCGCGCCCCAAAAGTCAACTCCCACTTTCAACCCCGAAGATGTGACCGTCATCTTCGTCCTCGGCGGCCCTGGCGCCGGTAAGGGTACCCAGTGCTCCAAGCTCGTCTCTGAGCACGGCTTCACCCACCTTTCCGCCGGCGACTTGCTGCGCGCAGAGCAGGAGAGGCCCGGTTCCCAGTACGGTGACCTCATCAAGGACTACATCCGCAACGGCCTCATCGTTCCCATGGAGGTGACTATTGCTCTCCTCGAGAACGCCATGTCTGCTGTTCTCAAGGAGACTGGCTCGCAGAAGGGCCGCTTCCTCATTGATGGCTTCCCTCGCAAGATGGACCAGGCTGTCAAGTTCGAGGAGACTGTCTGCCCTGCCAAGCTCGTCCTCTTCTTCGACTGCCCTGAAGCGGTCATGGAGTCCCGTCTTCTCGAGCGTGGCAAGACCAGTGGCCGCGAGGACGACAACGCTGAGAGCATCCGCAAGCGATTCCGCACCTTTATCGAGACCAGCATGCCTGTTGTCAACCACTTCGAGGAGGTTGGCAAGGTTCTGAAGCTTGATGCTACCCCTACCCCCGATGAGGTCTACGCCAACACCGAGAAGGCCCTTGCTGAACGTCTGGGCCCTAGCTTCTAAGGGTTGAGCTGCATTAATTGAACATACATTGTGCTTTGGGGAAGCTGTCCTGGAGTCGGGCCCCTGAGTGTTTAGACTAAAAGAAAAACTACTAATATTCACATTGCTAAGCTTATACAAAAACAAAGGCCTTGCGTCTAGAACAGTAATAGAAATCTCATGATTATGCTGTATGAATCCTACAAAGTGTTCCTCAGACAACGTTGTAAGCTCAGCCAACACTGACTGGCCTTGTCCAAGTGCTTATGAAAATACTCTGATCTACCTAATTCCAGTCCATCTTTCTCGCTCAAAGGGTATATCTAACTATCATTACCAAGGTCCAACACTCATATTACCATCCTCCGCCAATTTCCACTCCTTACCAACTTGCACGATCAGTTGTCGTCATACATCTTCATCAAACCAGCTTTGATGTTCGTCATCTGGTTTCTGTGCATCTTCTCGCGGTTCTCCAATGTTACGATTCGCTCTTGCAGAGTAGCAATCTTCTCATCTTTGGCCTTGAGGCTTGCCCGTGCGGTGTCGCGCCCCAGCACGATGCCCTTAGTTCGGCGTGCGGCAGTTTCCAGGATATTCTGCACGGAAAACATGGTTTTGGGGTCGACTTTTTGACCTCGCAAAAGACTCATGACCTCCTCCGTCACGTCGTAATTGGTTTCAGGAGGGCTACCCGAGGGAAGCTCTTGTGGCCTGGATGGCGTCTTTGAAGGCGTGGTGTTGGCTGAAAGAGTGGTGGATGACATCGTATCTGTGTATCGCGAGGGGGTCTCATCGAACGAGACCTGCTTCTGTCTCTTAGACTCGCTGGTTGGAAACAGGGTGCGTGAAACAGATGGTGTTGGTAACCCAGAAATGACATCGGCGGAGCGCGAAGTGCTGGGCGTAGTGAATCGTTTCTCAGCAGCTTTCTCGGCACTCTTGTCGGCGATGGCAGCCATTTGACGTTCTTCGTCTGATGCAATATCACTGAACTCTTCTTCGTCCTCTTCAAAAACATCCCGACGTCTCTTAGTCGTTCCGCGACTTGGGGTCTGAACAGTCACTGCTGGTAGAGAAGATGACTTTGAAGGACCTGAAACCTGGGCCCGGTCCCTGACGGACTTGGGCATGGGGGTATCAGGCTCAGATTCTTCACCAGATTCTGTGCTCGCAGCCGAATCTTCGTCGCTCTGGCGCCGACTGGGAGTAACTTGATACCCATAAGTCACAAGAGACTGCTGGGTCATTGGCGGAGGTTCCGACCTAGCAGATTCATCGCCTTTTCGGGAGGCTTTTAAGCCTGTCTCGCGAGTTTTGGCCTCCTCCCTCCAGAGAAAGAAGTTGCAGTCATCGCATTTCCAGAAGAGCTTCCCATTATTGGGTCCTATCTTCTTGACTTCACGAAGTGTAGCTTTCTGGCGAGGCTCGCAATTGCCTATGTAAACGTTAAAATCAGATTTAACAGCTCTGAAGGGTTTATAACTTACACCACCAATGGCCGTCGCTGTAACGGCCCTTGGGCATGCGCTTCTTCTGTGATCTCGGTGTCTGGGGATCTCGCGTACGTTTGAACCGCGGTGTTGCGGGCATGATGAGCCGTCGTTGACACAGCAACGGAGTGTATATACAGATTTGGGACAGAAGTTTACAATAATAGGGATGAATATTTTGCCAGTATTAACAAATGATGTCAAGAGGAAAGTGTGGATGTTTGAGCGGGAGCTACCGTTGACGGGTTGTACCTGATGAGCTCATGCGGGGTGGAATGGGATCAAAGCTGAGGTCAAGCAATGGGCCTGCATAGTAAATGTGAGGGGTTGGTTGGGCGGCTATCAAGATGCGAATCCCAGCCACAATGTTTCATGCCAACTACACAACCATGTATTTCATTCTTGTTTAATAAAGCAGTTTATGTTCCTTTGTAGAACAGAACAACAGAGAATTATCCTTTGTTGAGGCATAGTTACCATTAGTGTGTTGTAATTAACCAGAAGGAATACACGGCGGGTGCTACACACTTCAGTTACTTGATTCAATATTTAAGACTGTATGTTTGCGAAGTCGATGAATCTTGAAAACCTCTAACTGAACAACTAAATGGGTTGATTAGCTTTGGCTTGTTAAATGTGCTTTGTTGTATAATATGGAAGCCCATTCAGTCCATACTAGGGGCATGCATATAAAACCCATGTCCCCTATATAAAGCGACTTACACAACTCTATAATAAATACCTATCCATCCCGGCTATGTTTCAAAGACACTCCACAGCTAAAGCTTGTAACGTTATATCTCATACCAATCAAGCTAAATGTATGGTCGTATTCTTACTGCATTCATCCATAGAATGCTGAAGTACTACAACAAATGATGAAAAGGTCACGTGACCATACATCCGTACATCTTCACTCACCTGATTTTGCTACGATGCAGTCACATCCCATTATCTCATCGCCATTACGGTCCTAATTCATTTTCCATTGAAGGGCTATATCTTCTTCTCAGCAAGCAATTTCAATTCAGACCAGTCTGACTAATTGATCCTATTGAAATACGCAATTGATTCGCCATTCCCTAATGGCTTCACGCATGTCTCTCTTCACTGGGCGCCTCGCCACTTCGGCTTCTCGACTCATTCCTCGCACATCGCCTTCAGCCTCTCAATGCATCCGCTCTTACTCTTCTCAACCTCCAAAGCCTCGTCGCAATGACGAGGTTAAGTTCTGGCCATTCTTGGTCGTCATTCTTGTGGGAACTGGGGGTTACGTTGCCCTTGTCAATCGTCGTAATGGTAAGTCAAATATCAATATTCACTCATGATACGATGTACCAGTATTCAAATTCTGGTTGTGAGGAGTGCGATACAGTTGTGATCTCATTTCATCTTGCTGTGCTTCACTACTGTGTGATTATCCCTTATTTAGCCCAGAGCCTGACTTCATACATAGGACGCATACACAGCCCAGACCCTCATAAAAAGTTCACATCATCCTTTTAACTAATATCATCCCCAATCTCTCTATTATTGTAGATATCGGGTGGTTATACAATATGTACAATACCAAATACCAAATCTCACAGCAACGGTTCTGCACACCAACGCCACGGAGCTCCCATTGTGTTTAACAAGCATTCATTTTTGATTCTATATCTTGGAAGACAAGTGCCGTAACACCATCTTCACTTCAATGCTGGGAAGTAGAAGGCCAATATGCTCATGAAACCGGCTACGCCATTCGCAACCCTTCGTTCGCTGGATTTCCTCATGTGCCCAACGATGTATTAACACAAAGCAGGTATAACAATGTCCCCCATTCCCAGAAAAAGCCCCTTCATTTTGCTTCCCCACGACTGCTCTAGTCTCGTTTTTGGTCGTATCCTAGCTTTTTCGTTCTGCGTTTAATCGTCATCTTCTGTTCGCTCCCTGGGCTCTCGAGGCTCACGGGGTTCACGGGGCTCACGAGGTTCGCGAGGCTCCCGGTTCTGGTTCTGGTTCTGTCGGCGTCGACCACCATCCTGGGTACCGCTCACACCGGCGTTGGCGACCTTGCGCTCCAACTCTTGCATCTCGCGCTCCTTCTGGGCCTTGGCATTGGCCTGCTCCTGGTGCAGGACGCCAAGGACGTTCTGCAGAGTTGTCCTCCAGTGGTCGACCCGGTTGGCCAGCTCCTGATACTGCTTCTGGCCAAACACACGGTATGTGACCTTATGGACAAGGAACTTTTGGCGCTGCTGGGAAAGCTTGCCCTCGACGAGACCGGCACGGATCACATCAATAGCCCACATCTCAATCTCATCCTCGGGAATCTGCAGAGCCTTGGTGATCTTTGAGTATTCGATTTCGCGGCTAGGAGTGGAGGCGGCCAAGCTGGAAAATGTCAAGAGGCGCATCTTGCGGTGGAGCTTCTCGTGGTCCAGCTTCTCCTTCTCAACCCAGCCCTGGTGTTCATCGTTGAAGTCGTTGTAGTCCTCGAGGTCCTGCTCGGCAAAGATATCGAGAAGTTGCGAGTAGACAGGGTGGGAGTCGCTAAGGGCCTGAACGCTGGGGATGCCCCGAAGATCTTGGAAAAGGAAGTGGTTGTTGGAGGTAAGAGCCTTCTTGACTGCACGGAGGGACAGTCGCTGGGCGTCCTCGGAGGAGATGGCATCGCCGTCGAATGTTCGGAGGGCCTTAACAACGTACTCGTAGGCTTGTCTGTTAAATGTTTAGTAAGTTGTACAACAAAGAAACAGCACGGCCGCAACAGTCTGTGAAAAGATATCCAAACTGGAAAAGCTACGAATATCGCAAACAGGATCGATCGCAAACCGCACATAAGGACGTGAACTTACTGCTCCTCACCAGCCTCAAGGGCAACCTCGGCAACCTCCTCATAAATCTTTCGCTGGAAATCGGCGTCGGTTCCCCAAGTAGCAAGCCACTCAGGGAGCTTGTCGAGGTATGTGCGCAGACTCTCAAACATGGCATGCGATCTCAAGAACTTGAGAATCTCCATAAAGACACGGGCGCGGACAGGGTTGCTGGGTTCGAGCAGGTTGAAGACGGTGGTCAGGGCGTTGAGTGACAGACCGACGCCATGAACGGGAGAGTTGACGAGAGGCTTGGCGAAGGTGGTGCAGAGGGTAGGCAGGAACTTCTTGGGGTCGGAGGACTGTAGAACCAAATGGGTCATGAGGTTGGAAGCGGCGGTATATTCCTTCTCGGGGACAGTGTTAAGGGCCCCAGATGCAGAGACCAGCTTGGACAGAATCTCCTCGTTGGAAGGAGGCTTCTCTTGGCTCAGAAGCTGCTTGGCATCCTCAGCCTTGAGGTACTCGGCCATCTCGGCGGCAAGATCCTCGAAAGATCCATCAACAAAGACCAGAGTGGGCTGGCCGGCAGTCTTGGTATCGGCCATGTTTGCCTGTGACTCCCACGCGGGGGGGATTTCGATCTAAGAATATCGGTCGCGGTAGTCGTCGAGATTCTCGTTCCGGCTTCGGAGATGCGGACGAGGAGCAGGAAGAGAGGAAAATCAGCGAAGACCGGGGCGGAAGGGACGATCTCGAAGCGTTCGTTTGTAAGGTCGACGAGCGGAATAATGTGAAGTTTCTCGTCCCAGGCGAATAGCCCTCTCTAGTGGGGCCTGGAACCCCGCCAGATAGGTTTTCTCCAAGCTGGCGTATGTGTGGGCGCTAAGCGATAAGTCACGTGGAGATAACAATGAACTCAGTGTAAGTGACAGTACCTATCAGAGTAGATCTGGTAGGTAAACTTCCATAGGTACCTACAAACCTTTCTGCCTGTCTAGGTACCATAAAGTTAGAGTATTCCTACCTACCTATACATGGCTCAAGGCTTTGTTTCGTCCAGTCACCAGTCATCGACTGTGAGAAGGCTACGCTAAACAGCTCACATAAGGAAACATATCGTGGGCTGTATAGAAAATCTTTACAGTAAACCAGAAAACACGAGACTTTTGATAGGCTTCGAATAGTTACTAAATGCTTAGCAGCAACCTTCCTTCATCATAATCCACCTCCCCCATCTCCATAAGCCATTATGTACTCGCAACGAAACAAAGACAAAACAAGTTACCCATAACAGACCCCGATAGTCCTTCCTGTACCACCTCTATGATAAATTCACCCTGGAATAAGAAATACAAAACTGAAACTGAATAGAAACCTAACACCAGTACTGTACCAAACAACTAAACCCGTGCATTCGACTCAAAAGCTCTGACCCCGTTGGTTTATCGCTTGGCCTTGTTTGCTTTAATCTTCTCGCCATTGTCACCTATGGGGTAAATGCTCGAATCATCGTCCGGGAATAATTCTTGGTCGCCCTTACCTCCCATCTCGATGAATTCATCTGGTGCTCTTTGAGACGCAGGATCAGACTCTTTTGAAAAGTTTGTGACACGGCCTTTGTTCTTTGCAAAGACCTTGACAGGGTTCTTGTTCTTGCCAACATCCAGTTGGGCGGTAACCTGAACAGTGTTGAGTGATGACAGGAGGGTTCGTTCACGGGCAGGAGCTCTTCGGTTGACTTCAAGTCCTGCTATGCCCCCCACCAAGCCGCCGGTGCTATCGTTAACAGAAGGGGAGCTCTGCGTGAGCCAAGGGTGTTGCAAACACTGGTCAATTGTAAACCTCTTCTCAGGATCGACAATTAACATCGAGTCGATCAGGTCAACTATAGAGGTCAGCAAGCGCGTATTTTAATTGCAGTCCGCCAGAACTTACGAGCTGGGTCTCCAACAGAATCCCAGTATGGTGAAGGATAATCGAAACGGCCACTCTTGATCTGTTGAGAGAGGGTGAAAGGGAAGTCGCGCGAGTAAAGCTCATCGGAAAATGGTGGAAAACCACACAAGCAGATGTAAAGAACGACTCCCAAGGACCACACGTCGACGGCCTTTGTGTACTTGCGTTGCTTAGAGTCGGCGAGAATCTCTGGCGCGACGTAGCTGGGAGTTCCGCACAGTGTGGTTGTGAATGATTCCTCTCCAATGATCTTGGCCAACCCAAAGTCCGCAAGCTTCACGTGGAGATTCTTATCAACCAACAATATGTTCTCAGGCTTGATGTCACGGTGCACAATATTGCGTTCATGCTAGCTAAAGTCAGACCTGTGCAATCTGCAGAAGATGGTAGGAATAAGTTAGAATGACTTACCAAATACTTTATACCCTGGAAAAGCTGCACGAACAACTTCCTAGACTCATCCTCGCTGAGTTTCTGCTTCATCACAATGTAGTTGAAGAGTTCTCCCTCTGGTGCCAGCTCGAGCACCAAGTAGACCCTATCTCGCTCGTTGAAGGTATCCTTGAGGCAGAGGACGTTAGGGTGACTGACACCCATCAGAACACCGATCTCCTGTTGCAGACCCTCTGTCTTGGAGCGGTCCTCCATCCCGGGGTGTTTTGTGAAGACCTTGACTGCGAAACGTTGTCCAGTAGTCTTCTCGACGCAAAGATAGACCTCTGCAAAGTGGCCTTTGCCAAGTTTCTCAAGAAGAGTATACTGTTGTAAGAATGCGCTGGTTTGGCGACTCTGAGGGTACCGGAAGACAAAGCGCGCCTTGCCGTGAACTGCAATCTCGTCCTGCTCCTCCAGTTCACGACGTTGGTTTCGTCCCACAATGGCTTCATTGACGTATGTACCATTGCTCGACAAATCCTCGACAATCGCCACTGTATCATTGCCCTTGTTTTCAGTAAAAAGAAGGCAATGTCTGTTCGATACAATACCATCGTTGACAACAATATCTGGCAAGAGTTAACAAGGGGTAGCCGGCATACAACCGTTCCATTACTGACCGCATTCAGGATGGCGTCCGATCAAATAGCCGCCAGAAGGAGCGCCCTTTTCCTTCTTCTTCTCAAACGTCTCTTCATCTTTCATCGCTGCTGATTTGCCGTTCTTATCGTTGGTGTGGTGCTTGTTCTCGTTCTTGGCCGCATCGGCGACTGTGTCTGGCAGAGGACATGCGCTTCGCTTCTTCAACACGATGGGCTTATCGCCGTACTTCGGATCCAAGGGAACAAGGTATCCCCAAACACCTTCGCGAATCTCATCTTCGATGTCGTCAGAAATGGCAGGGTGGCGATCGACGAACTGGCTCAACGGCTGTGTGTCTTGGGGTGGAGAGGATAGCGCTTGGCTCTGTGAGTTGTCTTCGGATTTCTTAGGAGTACTCTCGTCCTTCTTCTTATCCGGGGGAGTCGCGGTGGGCTCCTTGTTGAGCTCGCTAGACTCATCCGTAAGGTGTGTGAGAGGAGATGGGAGGTGTTGTTTGTTAACAACGGGGGTCTTGTCGGGGTCAGCCTCGAGACGCTCGGTTCTACGAGGCTTCTTCGTCTCTGTCTCATCGTCTGGTAGCGAGCCCTGGTAGAAGATGAAAGTTAGCCATGAGTGGTGAAGGAAAAGCGCGACACGAGATGGGTTGGTAAGCGCAAAAGGAGTTGGCAAGACTTGAGCATGTTGGCAGGATAGAATCTCATGTTCAGGGTATGATCAAAAGAGTGAGGAAAAGACTAACGCGCTGGCGCTTCAATTGGCTCTTCTCTGGCTGCGGAGCCATGGTAGTAGCTATGGCCAGGCAGAGAAGCGAAAGAGTAATAGTAACGGGCTGTAATAGATAGTTCACGGTAAAGTGATACAAGTTCTCGAACTGATAATAACGGTAAAGCTGTTCGGTGGAGTTCGTCGGTAGTTGTGCTGCCTTGAAGGAAGGGGAAAGGAAGAAAAAAGAAGATTATGGACGGGAGGAAGTTGAAACGAGCAAGGGCGTGAATCGAGCCTGGACCAGGAAGGCTACCTATTGTGGTGTTCCTGCTGAGCGAAGCCGGGAGCCTAGAGCAGCTAGCTCGAGCTAATGTACCTGAGTGCGACAACTGCCTAGATCCGAACCAAGCCACTTTGAACAGCCTCCATGAAGATCGAGTCACAATTCAAGAAAAGAAGAGAAGAGAGAGATGCATTGGTTTTTGTTTTTCTCGCAATAAAAATTTACCAACATATTCTCTATTAAGTTCTCCCAACATTATCTCAGAATGCTCATTCGGCCTGCAAACCGACCTGGCAGCCGAGAGAGTCACGCTCAGTGCCATACTTGCCCCATGAAATTGTCCATGACAGCATCGGCCCATCGCCTCGTCTCTAGGTACGGTTCCCATGTCTCTTGCTCACCTGTAAGGGGTGGGTCAAACCTTCCAAGCCCACTGTAGAATGGATCTCTCGGTTTGCGTTCCAGTGGATCCCATAGGAGCGAAGCCTCGTTCATCATGTGAGCGTCCAGTTAAAACCAATCTGTCTTTCAAAAGTGACGGCAAAACTCCCCGGTGGCAGTGTGCCTTACGAGTGGATCCTCAGCCAAGATGACATAACGCGCATAGCGATTACACCAGATCGAGATATCAACTCATGCCCAGCATTCAGATGATCGCAAGTCTGCTAAATTCTACTATACACTCAATTCTTATTACGGGTTTCTGCTTCCAGTATAAACCTCATGCGCACATTCTGTTCACTCTCATCATCACCCGTCGATCTTGAGTCACGCTGCCACTCGGTATGAGTCTCTCGCCTGTCACTGTCACGCGCGCCATGACGGGCACTGGCTCCTATGATTTTGTTCAGCCCTTCATCCAATATTGTGGTCAGCAACTGATAAGGATTTGTTTCTTTGATACCATACGTCGGAATTGTCCTGTAACGGCGAGTCTCGGCAAAGTGAAGGAAGTCACATCGTTTGTAGGTAACAAAACACAGTTTCGACTTGACATTAACATTATTCAATATGATGCCAAGGCTCGAGTCTTTACTCCTGATAGCTCAAGGTGAGGTAATCAACAGAAACTGCCAATACCCAATGACCCGGCCTGCGCGCCACAGTGCCTTCAGCGACATATATCCATGCCACTATGCTTTCTCCAAACATTCAAAGATACCTAAAAAAATGCTCAAATCCTTCTCCTCTGTCATGTTGTCCTTGAACTCCACGGAGTCTTCACGTTGGCCATTCCAGCCTTGTAGCATGAAAACAGTCACCGTCAACGCCGGTCAACTCCCTTGCGCCCAGCCATGTCTTCTATCAAAATGCCTGCCATTCCTCATTACCAAAGAGAACCTACTGTCCGTTAAACAAAGTCATTACAAGCAGACATCATATTTGTTTTGCTTGTGTGATCGGGAAAGATAATAGAGAGAGTAGCAGGAACCGAGGCCTGCCAGCTGTTCCTAGGATCTGGATTCCTATCTCTCGGGGATCGGAGATCTGGCTAGCCTGCCTCCTGTGCTAACTCGCTTCTGAAGTCGAGCTTCTTTCTCACGTTGAAGTCGTTCGGCCGGACTCAGGTTGCCAGGCAGTGATGGCACTGCATCACTAGATCCTCCTCCTATCATCGTACGCCCACGCTTCTGCTCTACGTAGAGCTGCGCATAATGGCCCAAGGGGAATGCTGGCATTGCTGCAGGAATCTCGGCTCCGTTCTGAACTAATAATTCAGCTACTGGGAACGGCACGGTCTTCGCTTCTGAATCGGATGCTGTGTGCGGCGGTGTTGGTGATGGTGCTGCAGGGTCAGCCGCAGCCAGAGCAAGCCATACAGCATGTGTACCCCTCATCTTATCCACTGTGTTTGGGTTTGCCTTGAGCGCTAACGCATAGAGCACCTGCTGTATCTCGTTCTTCTTAATGCCAGCCAGTAAGGTCTCGTCTGCTGTACCATATCGCGACAGAGTTGGTGAAATGGGTTCAACGAATGCCCTGTCCACATACTTTGCCGTGATAAAACGAAGACGCTGTTCACGGCTGGCCTGGCCAGTCGGCTTTAGCGACTGATCAAGCTTTGCCTCCCAAATCATGTTGGATACCCGGTTTCCAATCAACAGCAGAAGCTCAACAATATCGATAGTGAAGGACTTGATGTCCAGCGTTAGAGATCGCACCTTGCTGATATGGGTGCCGAGAGACCGGTGAATACCACTGCATTCGATGCAAAGGATGATGCCCAGGTTGATGGACACCCATTCGACTTTGGAACCAGAGCCGCAGTCGGCGCACCACAGGTTACCTTGGTCGTTGTCCCGGACCATTTGAAGCACTCTATCGGGATTCTCGTCGTATCCTGAGCTAGACGTCCTGACGGCACTTGGCCGTGCGCCAACCGTTATCCTTCGACTTGGTATACCACTGTTAGAGGTACTGTGGTGATTGCCGTGACTTAGTGACTGTGTCTTTCCCGTAAGAACAGAGCCAATGTCTCTCCTTATGGAGGAATCGCCATTTGACGATGTTGGCTTTCCCTGGTAACTGCGGCCCTCCATGGCGCTTTGTAAAGCATTATTGATGGCCATAATCCAGCTGTTCATGTCTTCTTCAGACGTTGCCTGATACACCCGCTTGAAACTAGGCGTAATAACTTCGAAACAGAATCGACGTTCCGCATTGCGGGCTTCTCGGACAGATGCCATACGAAGGTCGATGGGATCCATATGAAGATCAAGCTTCTGCTTCCAGTTACTGTATTCAGATAGCTTCCCCTGATCCAATACAATCCAGAATCTAGAAAGGATGTCAGTAAACATTACTCCAGGGACGAGAGGGTAACCTTACTTGTGCCAGCCCTGTTTGTTCAGATTACGCGGGTCAACATGACCCCCGGGTCTGTTGAGTGCCCACAAAAGGCCTTCTTTACGATGTGTGACAGCAGACGGCATATTATCTCGTTCTTCTAGATCCCGAATACCCTTGAACTTCGACACTGCCACGGGACTTCCAACTGACGACTGGCCAAGGCTGCCGGGCGACCTAGACAGCTCGACACCTGATGGAACGCTCGCCGATCCAAAATTTAACTGGGATCCTGTGCTGTCAGCGCGGCCGAGATCAGAATCCGAGGTGTTGCCTGTGTTGCCGTTGCTATTGGATGAAATGGGCATGTTGCTCGAGGTACCGCCTTGTTCTGGCTCCTTATAAGGCGTATTGCTCTTTTCGAGAAGGCGCCTCTTCTCCTCACGCTCGCGCCTTTGATACTGATATTCCTTATCGGCCTCTTGAACCTCGTTGGATAGCGCCTCTAGCTGGGGAAGAAGAACCTCAATTTTCTTCGCAGTTGCCATGAAACCCCGTGTTTGATAGTCGGCGAATTTCGTAAGTTGGGACAGAACTTCTTGTTCCTTGCGTCCGCCATGAAGATCCTGCATGAAACTCGAGTAGTCGAATCGTTTGAGTTCAAAGTTACGTCGCTTGTTCTGGTACTTGGAATCGGCTTCCGCAAGCTTCTTAGCCTTGACCGAGTCCTGTCGCTGGCCCAAATAGCGCGATACATATGCGTAATAATCCTTACTTTCCTCCTCAAAGTCTCGTTTCTTCGATTCGGCTTGTTTAATGTCAACCTGATATAGCTTGGTTACTGGCTCAATAATAATCTTCTGGAGGTTATATGTGTTCTGGCGTTCGTATGACAAAATCTCTCTGGCGATTTTGTCAAAATAATGTTCTAAAGCTGGCTGCACAGCGTTGGCATTGGTCGAGGCTGCTTCTCGTAGAGCGTCGACAAATGCAAGGAAGGCATCGTTAGCTTCGTTCTGACAAGAGTGCGCATGTTCTGCTTTCTTTAAAACTTTCTTCATCTGTGTCCTCATATTGCCTGTCTTTTGTTCAAGGGCTTTAAGAGTAGCCCTAAACACAGGACCATCGTCACTGACCATGGATTCGTCGCCAGGTTTCGGACAGGGCACATCTACTTTGACAGCTTCTCTGAGGTAGGGAAGGCCGGGTGTAAGAGGCATCTCAGCTGTGGGGACCAGAGGCGAGACAGGCTCATCAATCACATCAGGAACAGTCATTCGAGAGTCGACTGATTGGGATGAGGCAACGCGGATTTTGGGCGGAGATGCCAAGAGGAAAGGAGGTGACGGTGAGTTCGGATGGCTCAAAGACGCCGGCGTGCCTACAAAAGCATGAGCGGGTGAGGCATAACCATTCTCACGAGGATTAGTACCTGCAACGAAGTAGGAGAAGCTAGCCAACGTGTGCAGTCGATGAGCGCGAGGGTCGTATTCGACGAACTGATACCAGATTAGCACAAGCCCATTATAAGAAGGGGTGGTCAGGTACGCTGCACGAATTTCTCCAGCCGCCACCCTTATCCTCTGTTGGCTTCGGAGGCTTCCATTTCCAGGTCCATTCAAATGACACGGACGGGCTGCCTCCTGTTGTATAATCGCCAACCAGTGCAACGTTGGCGTTTCTGTGAAGGTTCGGGTCCGCGTGGAACTCTCGGGTTACCAAATTCTCGACTTCTTTGAGGTTTGAAGCATAGACATAGGTAAGGCCTGATATGCTCGTATCGACTGGGGAAGGTGCTGAGTCGGAGGGTGAAGTCGGTTGCGCAAACTGTGCCTGTCGCATGACAAACGTGAAGGAAAATATAAGCTCATCGTCGTTGCTGAGCTTGATCAGGAAATTTGGTACTGCCGTCGGATTCGAATTATCGGGGTCCTGCACTCAGGTTAGTCGAAACCGCAAACAAAAGATCGCAAAACGGCGCAACTTGCCTGGACGAATTCTATGGGGGATGTGTCGCCAACTGGTTTCTGAACAGAGACTCTAGTAGCAGGATATGCATTGGGAACAACGTTCACAGAAGTGCGCTTTCGTGGATTTGTGACAACCAAGGATGATATGCTCACTGGGTAACAGAGTCGGTCAGTTAGAGTAACAAGCCACAACCTCGGTGCAGGAGTCCAGCGAGAAGCAAGGGAAAGGCGGGGAAATAGAAGGACGGCATACATCGATTCTGGTCTCTCAGGTAGAGGGCAGGCCCCTCTTCGGGCTTACTGCTGACGATGCCCATGGTCGAAATAGATCAAAAGGGCGGCGGAGGTCGAGGGTCGAAGAACGAATACAGTCGCGACGGGCCCCAAGTAACTGGAGCTGTCGGGATCTTTTAAGATGGACTGGAGCGACGAGCGCACGCACGCTGGGGGGGGCACACAACGACAGGCGACACTGTGACACCGTGACAGCGAGCTGCTGCAGCCAGCAGGTAAAATAGCGCCGGTACGAAAAGTGGTAGCGCGGGGCTCAGGGCGGGACAGGGGAGACCGTCATCTGGCGCTGAGCCAACCGGAGAGACCCACTCGTACCTCGATTGAGCGTAGAGTAGGTTTGGTATCGGGAGGGTCTCAGGCTCGTCAATCGGCCGCCAGGAGGTACTGCAGTGTACCTGGCTGGGAGAGTGGTGACTGTATGTCGTATTGTTGACTATCGAATGTGTAGAAGTTGACAGGCAGCGGAAGAATGTCGAAGGGAGGCGTGCGCGTCGACCCAGGCAGTCAAGAAGAAAATTGATCACCAATATGGGAATAAGTGCTGTTGCCTGTCGTAGTCGTAATGCTATCAACGATGGAGATGGACAATGTTGTAGTATTTGTTGGTCGGTTTTGTTCTAGGACTTGTGGCGAACGGTATATGTGTTGATGCGAGATACATGAAAACGGAAGGCGCAAAAGGGAAAAAAGACAGATTTAAAGCCAAATGCCGAAGACAGGTGATAATGGAGTGGGACGAGGCAGGCACAACTTACAGGTAAACCCCAGTTATCAGAGATGGAAGGCGCCTTTTCTCAAACAGCTGGGAGTTAAAGTTCAAAGAGTCTTTTCTCCCCACAGATTACAGTACAGGAATATATGTCTACCTATAGGAGGAATTATACCTAGGCATATCTCAATAGAGAGAGAGAGATTGGTTCCATCTTGCTAGTTACCTGGTAAATTAAATTATCCGTGATTCTTTCTTGTTCTGCAGGGTCTCTCCATGTAATTTGATTTGATCTGACTATACGAGTGGGCTGCAGCTCGCTGAAGATAGGCAACTTAGTAACTTTTAGATTCAACACAAATGTGTAACAACCTAACCGATCTTATCCTCAATCACACAATTCACAATGATCAGCGAGCATAGGCCCAAGCTAGCAACTAGTTTTTCTCCTTCAATATTCCAGTACGATTCATCTCTGTTAAGGATGTCTTTTGAATCACTCACTGGCCTGGACGATTCAGCAGTTGTTTACATGCCAATCCGTCGTATTATAGTTGGATGATAATCGCACTATGACCCCTCTTCTCCTACCTTCGAAACTAGTACCAAGTTAACTAGAATCTGCAGTCACTCTGCTTCGCCTGGTAAGGATCTGGTCAACGGATCAATCCATGTCAACAGGGAACTGTCCTTTAGCCGGTCTGAACCCCTTGCTAGGTAAAACGGCCATTCCTCAGTGATGGTTTTGGTTAGGTCAACTTCCTTGACCCCAGATGGGTCTGTCCGGTAATTGTATGTATCGCTAAATCGTGATTGACGGACCGACAGTATCTGCAGCCAATTAGTTGAGGTTTCTCAGCAACTTGAGCCAAGGCCAAGTCAAGCGAGTCCCTTGAAAACTGGGGAGGTCCAGTTGATACACCAACTTGAAACCGAATGGCGCTGTTGGTGGGCGCTTCGGCTTATACCCAAGTGCAAGTGCAATGTGTGGCTTTCAGCGCTCTGTGGAAAGCAGTGTAGATGATACAGGAAACACCTCTTAGAACAATATTTCTTGTCCTACATTAAGCAACATTCTCGTCCTATGTTGCACAGTCATGCTCGATACAAAAGTCTAGAAACCCTGGCTCTGATGCTCTGAGCAAGGAACTCCTGCTGCTGATCCCTCCAGGCGTTTGGCGCCAGGACCCTTGCCTGTGGCCCCTTCTCGATGGGGTTTGAGTCCTTAAACCTCCAAGTTGTTATCCAATCGCTGGATGGGTGCTCGTCATTCTTCCTAAGTCAGGTGGTGACAGAGCACAGCCCGAGTTACGAGCACTGATTCAACATGAGCATTTGGTGACTCTCACATGGTATTGAAATTAGAATACAAGCCCTGATTAAGAAGAGACAGATAACTCATTTGAAGCGCAGTGTACACCGCCGCTGTTGGCAAAATACGATACGTGCTACCATTGTCGTAACCTCGTGAGCCACCTTGTCAGGGCGGGATTTGACTGAGTAAACACATGATCGTTCCAAGATCCATGTAGTCGAAAAATGCTCCGTCGAAATTTATTGTTAGACGGACGGTGACGAAGTTCTTCAACAACAGCACACAGCCACATGTGATCTCTGTATTGACACATCTCTGAGTGAGAGACAAGGAGCCAGGTATTATCTGTGGGCAGATTACAGTTCGTGTAAGCCCCTTCCGAGATCCCAATACCTTGCGCCGACATAGGTCAGGAGCCCAGAGTTGGCTTCTCTTCTTCGTTCTAGAATCAGGATATGATCTATGCTTAGTACGAAGGGAGAAAAGTCCGTACAAGGGTAAAGTTCGACCTTAGCATAGTGGTATCGGAGAGAACAAGAACACCACATCATTGAAAAAAACGAGAGATCTCGATTTTCATATCCATAGCAAGACATATTTGTCCGGGCAATATTTAAACTCCTATCGGAGAGTGCCATCCAAGATTTCATCCCTACTCACGTGTGTATCATTACCTCCATATCTTATATATCAATTACCTTAGTTAGTACAGAGTACCTGGGCGATAGGCAACAAATGGCTGTACCTCCGTACCTAGGATTGCTTATACTTAGTATTACCACAGCATAAATTCAACATACCAGACAAAAGTGTAGTAGATGTCTAGACGCATTGGTTAATAATTCAAAGTATCTATCATGGATTTAAGGCAATATACATCGACTATTGACCTATAGAATCCGAATTGGCTCTAACATACAGCCTTTGTTTGGTATTTAACATATAATCATCGAGATCCTTTGAATCATCCCACTTTGATCAAATTACATACTTAGCTATGGTGCACTGCTATCTATCAGTCCACTTGTAGTATACCGTCTTTCGCATGGAATCTCCACTGGCGTTTTTTCTATGTACCTAAACCAGGATAACCCCTCCTTTATTAAGTGATCGAGATACCATCAAAGATTTGGGTCTTGGACGGTCGTAGCTCAGATCCGGATGTTTTGTCGCATAAACAGGCGAAACGCCCAAAACATAGGTTGTATTGTTTCCATTGGATGCAGGGACGGATTAGCGCTCCTCAGGGTCCTTTGGCGACACCATCACAGCCCGTAGGGGATTAGCGGCGCAAGGGCGCCCCCGTGTCAGGTTCCTCAGCCCGCCCAGAAGCTGAATGGCTGGAAGGATGACGTTACACCCCATTTTTTGGGCTGTGATCTTTTATTTTTGGGCTGCCCAAGCTTGGTCACCTAATTTAGATAGTCTCCATCCATACCTAAGCCTCTGGTACCTGCGTAATGAGAGGGTAGACTGCTGGTGGTTTGACATATTGGCAATTAACAATTCACGAGAATTATATTGTTTATTTTTTTTATCTCTGTTGTATGAAACGTATTATCACTTCCATGCTCACAATTAATCATTAGGTACCAAACACCGAGCTGCATACAAACACTGCTGTCTATCGTTACAGCACATCATACTACCTAAAAGTACCGTAACTACCTACTGCCCAATGTTTCTGTTTCATCATTGGATGTTCGACCTTGGGCGTACTGCAGGGATCCATCCGTCAATCAATCAGATGGAAACAGGCGACGGGGGCGGCTCTTGCTCTGACCTCCAGCTCCATCCTTCACTTCACCGTCAATTTCTCGATACCTGGAACCCGCCTTTAACTGGCAATTCCATCCATATAACCTACCTACCTACGCTACCCAACCCCGACCGAAACAAACCCAAACTTTCTGTTCCACAATACCAAGCACGGGATAGTCAGTTTACGTCTTTGTCATTCCATTGAAGAAGCAATCGCATATCTATCGCTTTCTTTTACGTCGTCATTGTTCAAGACCCAAGACTCTCGCTCCTATTCTCCCTTGTCTCGCTCGAATTTCGATCCACCATCAGCATCGACATTGCTGACCTCGTCTCACGTCCTGCTCTATACCCAGGTGTCATGATCTAGGGCGCGTACATACAGACCTTTCTCGGTACCATCTCGCTTGCTAGGCAAATTCTGTTTTCACTATCTAGGCCTGTGCTTATCGTCGCCACATCGTTGTCGCTGCCATCCACTTCCTCTCGATCGTCGACATGTCGTCAGCGTCCCGACGCTCATATAACCCGGGCCGTCGCATGGGCAGCAGCAGGGATCTTGGTAGAGCTCGCGCAGCTTCCAGAGCCCAAGCAATCGTTGTCGAACACGATGAGGCTCGCAGTTTCGCCCTTCGGTCGGCTTATCTACATTACCTGTTGCAGCCCAAGGCCAAGCGAAAGCAATATGTTCCAGCTCCGAAGCAACCTGTTCGAACCCATACCAGCGTTGGCGCACTGGTGCAGGAATTTACTTCTGGCTCTTCGTCCAGTTTCAAGCTCCCCCATAACTTCACCAGCGCTTTGCTTGAACGATGCGGCGGTGTGTTGAGGGGTAGCGAGCGCCTCCCGGGTTACAACGATCCTGTTGTCAAGCGAAGCTTCGCTGAAGCCTATACAACTTTCTCTGAAAAGAACTTTCGCAAAACCATTGATAAGGAGAGGAAACTTGAGCCCCTCATTCTTATGTTCTACACCTCTACCACTAAAGCAGCTCAAAAAGGAGCCGCTCCTGACGACGATTCCTGGAAGCTCATTCCCGACCGTCACCTCGCCTTGTTTGTCCGTCTAATTGCTACAATCCTTCGAGACCAAGGTCATGATCGTGACAAGACTGAACTCATGTCCAAGCTGAGTATTCTTGAAAAGAAGCTCCTTACCAACGATCAGAACCTAGTTGGTGGCGGCGCTGGTGGCGCTGGAACAACCATCGAGGTCGTTGTCCCCTTGAGCTATGATGTCAAGGACATGCCTCTCGTTCAACAAGTTGTCAAGATTTTTGGGCTGAGTCTTTCAGAAGCACAGGCCGAGATCAACGAGAACAAAGGGGTGTGGACAGAAGAGGCTGCGCTTAAGGATCTCAAGTCGTATCAGCACAGGCTCAACTCAGATATGCCTGGTGCTCTAGGAAGCGATGATTTTGATCTTGACGACGCCTTTCTCGAGTGGAAGAAGGCCGAGACGCCTCATCTTTCACAGATGATGCTTGACATATTGACTGCCAAGCCAGAGCTTGCTAAGACGTCCAGTGGTAATGTTGACAAAGGATTCTCTAGTCGGCCCCAGTCGACCTACAGTAATCCGGGGTTTGATAGCTCAATGGGCTTCGATCCATCTATCAACCTCGCATCACTAGATCTTGGAGATTCCAGTATTCGGGCAGTTGAGGAGAATATCTACACATTTGTCCCTCCAGACCCCAGAGCGTTCTTCAAGTATATTCTTAAGCATGCCATGACCTTTGACCAGATCAATAGCGATCCTGATCTTGACTACCAACCTCTATCGAAACAATCCATGGAACTTTTGACTGAGTTGTGCGTGAGGTGGAGAGTGCCCCAGTTCTCCAGACTTATCACTCTACTCGAAGTTGCATCACGCAACTATCTGGATAGAGAATTACTCCCTGAAGAATTGGACGCTGTTTTTGATTTTGTCAAGACACCATTGCCAGAGGCCAAGAAGCCTCCACACATATCAAACTACTGTACTCCATTATCCGAGATCGACCCCAGCCGCTGGACGGTGCATGATTTCGCCGTCTACCAGCACACTCTGCAGACACTCTATGAGACTCTGCTTCGTGATCTTTACGACCGAATGGAACAGTGTTATGACACAAAGCCACCTCAAATTGGCGTTGTCCAGTTCATCTTAGACAATCATATCTTTAGCGACCCTTGCTTTTCGCCTAAACCTGAGGCTGCTGAGGAGTTTACTGAGCATCTAAGTCAGCGTCTCCATGAACAGGCTCAAGAGACGTACCGCCAAAATATGGAGAAGATAATATCAGCTGATCGAAACGAATGGGATTTTGCCAACGTGGTTAAGCTGGGTAAAACGGTTATCAAACTTTGTGAAAGAATCAACAAGCGATACAAGAAGAACCCGGAAATTATGGGTGTAAACCCTTTCCAGATTCTCGTTGAAGAGGTATTCCCTCGATTTGAAGAGGACGCGCATGCCATTATCGAATCCATTTTGGAGATGGCCCAAGAGACTGGCACCGAACTCGACATTCAAGATGGCTTCGAGCTGTATAGAGAGTTGGTTGCGATCCGTCGGATCCACAACGACTCTCTGCCCGATCGTCCCTTCGCATTCAATATCGAGAATCTATTGGTCGATTTTGTGTGGCGATGGGTTCGTGCCGCTGAGAACAGAGTAGAGGATTATGTCGAGCAAGCCGTCAAACAGGATCAGTTCCGAGTACGAACAGAAAATCCTGAAGACATTCCACGGGACGCAGAAAGGCACAGTGTTTCGATTATTGACATGTTCATGCTCTTCAACCAAACTCTTGACACCATCTTCAACCTTAACTGGGGTAACGACGAGCATCATGCTAGATTCATGACATCTCTCTCGAAGGCGTTTGCTGCAGGTATTGGCAAGTATTGTGAACTTGTTGACCAGAAGTTCGCGAAGGAAATGGATCGCCCTTCTGCAGAAGAGCTGGCAGCACAGAACCAAACCACACAGGAGAAGTGGATGAAGTATGCAAAGGATGCCTGGAACAACAAGGACCGCGTTGAACCGTTCCAGTTCTATTCTGAGGTGAGAGCACAGATGATGACTATTGAATACGTTGGCTAACTCGTGCAGTCCTTTGTCAAACTCAACAACATCGAATACGCCATGCAAGAACTTGACAAGTTAGAACGGGCTATGGATCCTGATGCTTGTGCTTTACTTCTGGAGAAAATTGACGGGCCAAAGAAGAAGGCCCGACGGCCTAACAAGTATACATTCACGATCAAGGTAGTCGAGGCAGAAGACCTGAAGGCGTGTGATACCAACGGCTACAGCGATCCTTATGTGGTGTTTGGTGACGAGTACCAGAAGCGATTACACAAGACGAGAATTATTCAGAGAAGTCTTAATCCGCGTTGGGACGAGACTTTTGACATAACAGTTCAAGGTCCTGTCAACATGATTGCGACGATCTGGGACTACGATACCTTTGGTGACCACGACTACGTTGGGCGAACATCGCTCAAGCTTGACCCTGTTCATTTCAGCGACTATTTGCCTCGCGAATTCTGGCTGGACTTGGACTCACAGGGTCGACTACTCATCAGGGTCAGCATGGAGGGTGAAAGAGATGATATCCAATTTCATTTTGGGAAGGCATTCCGGCATTTGAAGCGCACTGAGAGAGATATGGTCCGAAAGGTTACGGATAAGGTAGGACATGCTCAAGCCTAGTCAAAGCACATATGCTAACCTGTGAACAGCTCACTTCTCAGATCAACCATACTCTATCTTTGGAGACTCTCAGGCAATTATTGGGTACAGGCGGCATTGGTGCATCCGTCACAAGTCTTTGGAAAAAACGAGCATCGACGGTACCTACTGTGACCCCAGCTCAAATCGAAGCTGCACTGGCACCACTATTCGCTTACTTCGATGAGAACTTTGCCATCATGAAACAGACATTGACAAAGGCTACAATGGATGCCGTCATGGCACGGCTTTGGAAAGAGGTTTTGATGGTTATCGAGAACCTCTTAGTACCACCTCTATCTGAAAAGCCTTCCCAGCAACGACCCCTTTCACGAAAGGAACTAGACATCGTCTACCATTGGTTGGATTTACTGTTCCAGTTCTTCAACGCCAGAGATGAGTCGGGAGAGCAGCTAGGTGTTCCAGCAGAAACCCTCAAGTCGCCTAAGTGGCACGAGCTTGCCTCACTGAACTTCTTCTACTTCGAGGACACTAATAGTTTGATCCGCGAATCGGAAAGAATGGCGGCTGCAACAACAGAGCGGGCACGTCTAGCTCTTCAGCAGCAGAACTCGCAGAACAACCGTCTGTCAGCCCCGGCAGCACTTGGAGCGTCCCTTGGTGGTGCAGGGTCATTTGCAAGCATGGGCACAATCAGACGCGGAAAGAGTATCATGATGAGCCGTAACCTGGGCACCATGCGTAAGGCGAAGGAAGCGAAGAGGCGCGAGGCGCAAGCGGATCCGAGTGACGACATGATTTTGCGTATCCTCCGCATGCGACCAGAGGCAGCGCCTTATCTCAGGGACCGGCATCGCCAGAAGGAGAGGCAGGCAGCTACGGCTGCTGCTGCTCTCATTGTCAAGAATAGCGTGACACAGGGCTGGAACTCTTCAGCAGGCCCAGCTTTCAGTGGCAACTTCGGACGAAACAACTTACCAAGACGATAAATGATTTTCAAGGGAAGAGGGGGGATTAGGGACGTTCGTTTCCTTGGTAGCAAACGGACAAGCCACGCATGATGTGGATACGGATGCTCAGGAAAGTTTGGTTCATGTGTTTTTTTGGTTTTGTTCTTATTTATCTGGGTGAAAGGAATAGCATCAGATACCCTCGTTCGTATAGGCAGCAAAGTTGATTGTAGTATATTTTTTTATGCACTCAGGGATGATTCGACATGCAATTATTGTATTATGATTTGCGGTCCAAAAAGAGTGTCCGTTGTACATAACGTTTATTGACTTGAGCTTTCCTGGATGAGGCTAAGGAGAGCAGGCATTGCGGACCACAATACAACAGAGTATTTACGGTAGATATTGATACAAGCGAGTGTAACTATGTAAGATATCGAAGAATGCAAGCCAAAGCAATATGTGATTAAAGTGATCTCTGATAGGTATTCATAATTACATACCAGAAGGTGTGCTTACCCTACACCCCATGTCAAATTCGTGGCTACCTTGGTGAAATGATATCGCAGCCCAACATGACCCAGCCCAATCATAAACCTGATCGGGCGACGATCAATGCTTGTTGCCGATCTCCGAAAAAATCACGAGGTAAACAAAATCGAAACACGGTCGCCAAGTAAGCTCGGTGCCACGATCACAGTAACACTCTCTCCCTTGTTCGCTGGTTCCGAGACATGCGAAGTGTACGTGTTGTACGACTCAGATGAAAGAGAAACGGCGCTCAGTAGACCGTTTACAAACGCTACTCAAGACCGACTTACCTGGTTGGTCTAACCGACCGACCGATCAACCGACGCAGGGTCAGGTCTGGGAAAAAAGACTTTATTTTTGGGGCTGTTTTACTGCCTCGTACACGCGACGCCTCTCACGCATTGGTATCCGATGGAGATAGGGGTTCCCTAGCACACAAAGCATGAATCAGGAGAGACCGCCACATCGCCAATACCGAGATGGAACTTAAATAGACATGATAGGATAGTCTGAATTTGCAGATTGTCTGGGCGGTTTAGAGACCGACAAAAGAGTGGAGTGGCGGAGTGGTTGCTCAGGTTTGCAGCAGCCCTGGAACTTTGAGTGAATGAAAACAAGGGTGCCCGCCGTCTAGAAGATCAGCTAGTTAGACCCTGTCCACCTAAGTCCTGAGAAACTAGCCTACCTAGACCGCCGAGGTACGGTAGCGTACTGTACCTAGAAGATGACAGCATTTTCAGGGTCCTTTTTTGAGGGTCCGATCCCAGCCAGCCCCCACTGTACTTTCACTGTACATACTTGGGTCGTTGTCCTATTGTAGGTATGCGGTGTTAGCCAGTGGAGCGGTTGTCGGGGGTTTTTCTGGGTGAGGGAGGGGCAACCAAGAGGAGATGGGAACCAGTTCTCGGCGACAATTTCTTTCTAGGTAGTTATTGTATTAGCTTTTGCTGTTCTTGGCCGACTTTCGCTCTGAAATTACCATCATGTGCGTTTTTAAACCATAGCTGCCAATGCCGTACATGTGAAGTGTACTAATCAGTGTCTCGATATGGAAAGGTTTAAAGCTCGCGGGACCCTGCAAGTTAAGATGAATATTGAATGATCCCGCGCCACTTCAAAACCGTTGGTTTCACATACCAGAGACTTTGCCTTCGCCACCGCTTACTGTGACCATCATCAAGAAAGTCAAAGGGTTTGCAAAGCTCTACTCGACGCAGGCATAGTTATGTCCAGTGGAGATGAGTCTATAGTATTGTACATACATCGTTGAGCCCAAGACTGTGATGCTACTGTCCAAGACAATGTCACTCGGGTCAAGTCGGTGGCGGCAACAAAGGAACCAGTAGATAAAGCTTGAAGATGATTTTAGGTCTGGTGTCCCGAATATTCGTTTTAGATAGAGCGAACTGTCTGAAACTCCATCTGGGCGAGCGAGTCCATCTGAGAATAAAAAACCGGGAGCGCTAGCCTACCTGTAAGTCGACAAACATTTCGCATCAGGAGACGCTTCCCGTATATCGACCCAAAGCTTCGATGCCGCCGGCACGACTGCCCGACCGAGAGGTAAGGTGCGTCCTGATATCCGTCCTGACACCAGTCAGCCAATCGTCGAGCTTTTACTGCACGCTTTCTCCTGCATGTGAAAGTATGGAGTAGGTAATAGTTGTTCTTTATTCTTGCCCTCTCGCACCAGTCGACTTCTTCTGGCAACTTATTTCTTTGACGACTGGCGATCTCAACCATCAAAGTTGAGTCGTGCATGTGGCCCAGTGAATGAACGGGCTTCGAAACGTCTCTCACGTGGATCAGAAGCCACCAATCTCCAAAAGATGGAACAAAACCCCATCACATGTACAATACAGTATGTGAGAAAAGTTGAGACAGTAGAGGCACTTGATAACACCAGCAGCGATAGAGTCGTTCTGTCAGAGCATACCGTGCGTATATGAACACGCGCAGATCCCCTACATGATCGCTGCACAGGACGACAGGGGATTTCTTTTCGAGCGGCGCCGACACGAGCAGCTGCCAAGCTTCGACCTGATTTGCGAAATCATGAGATTTTGTAGATGTTGTCCACCCAAAAGAATCAAGGGTTCCCCTGTCAGCGAATAGGAAACCGACTTGCCGCAGCTCCAAAATGACGTTGGTGGCTGATTCGACCGCGACTTTGATCCACCACGCATAACCCCTGAGCCCGCGATACCGCTATGCTATGCGAACAATTGAATACCGTCGTCTTGACCAATTCCAGTGGATACTCGTCTTTCTGCTGTGCGGTGTTGAAAGAACATATAAATGGGTGAGACGAGACGTAGATTCCAATGCTCCTGCATGTAAATAAATGACAGGAGCCCTTTCAAACATGCCAGGTTGGCTACCCTTGAGGCCTCTCAATTGAGCGACAAGTGTTATTGCAAACTGGGGTAATTGAATGTGATCGTCTCTACCAGCTTTGCCTGAAACACAAGACGTCGTCCATCACAATACTCATCAAACCGATGGCACTTGCCATTATCCTTGCCATTCACCATTGGCGGCATTGCGCAGAGACCATTCATCATTGTGCTGTATGTGCTGTATGGGCTCTGAGATGATAGCCTCCCTGAAGGCCAAATGACCAGCAGCGCAGCGTTTGTTGCTTGCTCAACAACGACAGTAAACGCCTGCTAAGAGCCGCACGGTGCCGATACAGCATTGTATCACAAACCGAATGGCCGAATATCCATTTTCACCTTGTAAATTTTTGGCATCAGCGAGATTGCTATGCAATGAGCATGGTGTTACGCCAGGTGTCGCTACACGTGGCTCATCAACTCGTTCAGTATACTCGGTATGCTCTGAACACACACGAAAGCAATTGTGTTAATTGTACTCTGTACGAGGACCGGATCGAGCCTTCGGGAAAAGGTTGCAGACGGATACGGGAATAGGTGGACTAAACCAGGGTGCCCATCCGAGCCGCGTAGAAGCCGCTTGTTGACAGCTCAAGAGCCGTTTCAAGACCAATGGCAACGGGCTTGCGACTAAACGTTATGGCACTAAAGTGAGCACATGTACAATTTCCTTACACGAGGAAAGACTGACTTCGGCCGAAATGATGGAAGGACTGAAAGACAATATTGGCGTGCCAAGCGACATTGGTAATTGTCAGCAGTAATGAGCGTAGTGTTGTAGTTCGAACTCCTGGAGCAAAGCAGTGATATCTCGAAAAGCAATCAGGGCTTGTTTGATGCTCCTACTGCTCTGGGCTCTCAAGCTCCCCCTCGCTTAAGTATCGCCACCGTGCGAGTGAAAGAGTGAGACCCCACATCAACGGTCTTGGCAGGCGGGCTGGGCTTGAAATGTACCCATGAGCGTTGGCGTTGGACATCCACTTCCACGAGCAACCACAAAAAGAGTAGCAAATAGATGTGGCCCAAGATTCGGAAGTGGAACACAGACGAGCTGTCTCTTGCGATATTTCCTCTCATCCTAGTCAGCAAAAGCCATATTCTTCGGCACTAAAGAGTCAAGCGACAGTTCCCTGCGGATTGCGTTTGATTTGTGCGATGTGATAGACCCCAGACCTATTGCGTTGAAAGGCAGCGCGACCAGGTAGGTAATTAAATATCTGCAGCCACTTGACCGCCGAACCGCTTGGGGAAAAGGAATTAATAAAAACAAGGACTGAGTAGCGTAGGTAGGTACTGTACAGGTACAGGTACAGGCAGATTGAAGCCAGAAAATTACGGCACAATGCCACCACCCCTTGCTTGAGCGGAACTTTATGTCAAGCGGGAGGGTCATCGAGTTGAAAGACAAAAAGATGGGCAATGTCTGAGATGTTTAGTCTTGAGTAGATGCTCACTTACTGGAGCAGGAACGATCCATAGTAACACGGAATGTACCTACTAATATACCTACCTTAGGTACCTAGGTAAGTAGGCAGGTTGGTATCGACATTTTCAGCAACTCATCCCCGTTTGCACCATCCGTACCATACCTCCTATATTCTCAGCCGCCTTGGTACAGGTTGCAGTGTCGAGTGCCCGTGTTCAAATGCCCATTTGACTGACATTAACGGACAGTGATAATGTCGATCGATTCGTTCGTGCAGCCGCTAGCTTGCAGTAGGGGCGGGGAGAGGCTCTGGGCAGCGCACTATTGGCTCTCGATAAACAGATTTCCCCAGAAGGGCCCCGGCCAAAAAAAGTGATATCCAATTACAGTACACTCAGCCTCCGTTTGCGAGGCAGCCTGTCCTTTTTGTATTATGTATGTGGGAAAGGTTTTAAAGAGAAGCCTTGCGGAATGAGTACTCACATAGAGCGACGAGAACTATGTGGATAGACGAACAGGGGTGTTATATCAGTTCATGATTAGATTGAACTGTCGTAACTGGAACGCAGGTGGAAAGGACTGGCGACGAGATAACTGGAATTGGAGTCTAGACTCACATATCATATGCACGAGAGATGAATCGTCTATCATGTGTGCATACGTATATACAATCCCTACTGGTATCATGCGGAACGCGAGATACAGCACTGCACTCTGACTGCAATGGTAATCAACTAAGAATCTCGTCAGGATCCATTGATATCAAATGCCACCTCTGTAGGTACAAAGGCGAAGCTGGCTTCTTCTTTGTCTGCACCGCCCCTACAGCAGAATTCCTTGCCACGATCTTTCATTTTCTTTACTCTTTTCGGTTCTAGCTCTCCACTAACAGCAGATATGGTTTCATCCCCAAGTTTCAGGGCTCAGCCAGATCACATCGCAGTCCAATTTAACGTCGTTCAAAGCGAAGCAAGTAGTAGAGTAGTATCGACAGACGTATCAAGCTGCGATTGTCCAACTTATTGATGTTTTCCCACTGTCTAACCAGAACAGGGTCCAGGCTTTGTTACAATAACCGATATCGTCTTCCAACTCAAAATGTAATTGCCATGGAACGTACTTATGTAAAGAGTACTGCGTACTTGTATCTGCGGTACGGACAGAAGATAGGTACTGTACAGTAAGAAGCAAACACCACTTCAGGCCAAAAAGAGAGGGTTCTGGCTGCTAGACCGGATCGGATGTTAGCACCGCTTGGAAGGCTCCGCCTTTTATCTCTTTTGTCGCCCTCCTTTCCACCTCGTACCGCTGTGGTAGTCACCGAGGGATCTTCCTAGAACCGACCTAACTCGGAGATACATGCCATTGAGCAGCGCCCCTCGAGCATCAACTTGTACTGCCTACCTCCCTAGATGGTACTCAGGATTGTCCTGTCAGTGGAAGGCTAGGCGTGCTAGGGCTCTTTTGTTTCGTCCAATCCTGTTGAACTCCCCCCCACCCCGGGGCTAAGATCCAGTGCTTGCTGCCACCGCTGCAGTTGGGACCACCCTTTGTCATGCCCTGTCCTGTCCTAGGTAGTCGTCCTGGGTTTATCCCCTCTTTACCTAGTTACTTTGGAGTACTTTGCTCCGTCCCTTATCCTAATCACTCACCCCATTTACACTACCTACCTACCTACACTATACTACGCCCGCTTCAGCCATCCTGCAAACTCCCAAACGGCTTGCTTGCTGGACTTTCAGCCTAATCTTTTCTTCCTCAGCCCTCACTGTTCGTCGCAGCATCGCCATCCGGCTTCATTCTCGACGATACAGGCTCGTGCCGATTTCTGTTTCGGTAGACCCTCATTCGTCTTGTTCTGTTTCGACTTGAAATTCCCGCGACCGTTTTGCTTTACTGGTTTCATTCCCGTCCTCTACTGCTACAGCGCCACCGCCCGCCGTCACCCGTGTATCATACTGAGACCAACTCAACTCTTGACAATCGAGGATGCTGCCCAGCCGACAACTGTTGCGTCCTTAGTCTGGTCATTACTTCGCCACCCGTGGTACTATTTCGAATACCCCTACAAACAGTCCATTTGGCGCCTTTTCGTCGGTCGTAAACCTTGAATCTTTATCCATCCGCCCAAACTTGTACACACGATCCTGCGCAATCCAGAAAACAAAAACAAAAAAATTTGTTGCCTGACTGCGGCTTAGCAGTTCACCTGCATCATTATGGTTGACGACGCGGCCCTCGCCGCTGCCGCTTCGATTGTCGCTTCGATTGCTCCAGATACCCGACCGCCCAATTCGATACCGGTTGGTGTAGCTTCTCAGGTGCAACTCCCAGGACCAGATACCCCCGCCAAGCGTAAGCTCGAGTTGGAGCTTCAGAATCTCGCTTTGCGAGTGGGAAAGCTTGAGAGCCAGGCCTCAGCTACTTCCCCGTTTCCAGAAACGCCTAATGAGGTTATTGACACACTTTTTGGCGAAGAGGCTCTTACGGTGGCGGCTCGCCCCAAGCCTAAAGTCTTTGCCGCCCAAGGTAGCCTGCACTCTCCGCATCTGCCATCTTATCAGCTGACCGAAGAAGCCCTCGAAGGACTTCGAGAACATGTGGACGATCAGTCCAAGTTGCTCGATAGCCAGCGCCAGGAGCTCGCTGGTGTTAATGCCCAGCTCCTGGAGCAGAAGCAGCTGCAAGAGCGAGCTCTCGAAATCCTCGAGCAGGAACGTATCGCTACCTTGGAGCGTGAGCTCTGGAAACACCAAAAAGCCAACGAGGCTTTCCAAAAGGCTCTGCGAGAAATCGGCGAGATTGTCACCGCTGTTGCTCGTGGTGATTTGACCATGAAGGTTCGCATGAACACTGTTGAAATGGACCCGGAAATTACAACATTTAAACGTACTATCAACGCTATGATGGACCAGCTGCAAATATTTGCTAGTGAAGTCTCGCGAGTGGCTCGTGAAGTCGGTACTGAAGGTTTGCTGGGCGGTCAAGCCCGCATCGGTGGTGTTGATGGAACATGGAAAGAGCTGACTGACAACGGTATGGTTCAAACGTGAAGTCACAACTTGGCAATTTACTAATGCTTGATGCAGTGAACGTTATGGCCCAAAACCTAACCGACCAAGGTCTGTAGTGTCCGACAAAACCTGCAAGTATTGCCATATAGCTAACATGTTTTGTAGTGAGAGAAATCGCATCTGTTACAACCGCCGTAGCCAACGGCGACCTGACCAAGAAAATCGAGAAACCTGCCCGGGGCGAAATATTGCAGCTACAACAAACCATCAACACCATGGTGGATCAACTACGAACATTCGCATCTGAAGTCACACGTGTAGCAAGAGACGTCGGAACCGAAGGCATGCTAGGTGGACAAGCCGACGTTGGGGGAGTACAGGGCATGTGGAACGATCTTACAGTCAACGTCAACGCCATGGCCAACAACTTAACAACTCAAGTACGCGACATCATCAAGGTCACCACAGCTGTCGCCAAGGGAGACCTGACCCAAAAGGTCCAAGCCGATTGCAGGGGAGAGATCTTCGAGCTCAAGTCAACTATCAACTCAATGGTTGACCAACTGCAACAGTTTGCTCGTGAGGTCACAAAGATTGCCCGTGAAGTCGGCACCGAAGGCCGCTTGGGAGGTCAGGCTACAGTGCATGATGTTGAGGGTACCTGGAGAGATCTGACTGAGAACGTCAACGGCATGGCCATGAACTTGACCACTCAAGTGCGAGAAATTGCCAAGGTTACCACTGCAGTTGCCAAGGGTGATTTGACAAAGAAGATTGGGGTCGAGGTCAAGGGTGAAATTGCGGAACTAAAGAACACGATTAATCTGATGGTGGATCGACTTGGCACATTTGCTGTCGAAGTGAGCAAGGTCGCCAGGGAAGTAGGCACGGATGGAACCCTTGGTGGACAGGCCCAAGTAGCCAACGTCGAAGGTAAATGGAGGGATCTCACAGAAAACGTCAACACAATGGCGTCAAACCTCACAGCCCAGGTAAGCCTCCAGTCTTGATACGGACTTCTCCGACGCTTGTTTGTTTACTAACTTTGATGTAGGTGAGAAGTATTTCGACAGTCACGCAAGCCATTGCGAATGGCGACATGAGTCAGAAGATCAAGGTCGAAGCAAATGGAGAGATACAAGTGCTCAAAGAAACCATCAACAACATGGTTGACCGTTTGTCTAGCTTCTGCTATGAAGTGCAGCGAGTCGCCAAAGACGTGGGTGTTGACGGAAAGATGGGCGCCCAAGCCGATGTGGGTGGCTTGGACGGGCGTTGGAAAGAAATCACAACGGATGTCAACACCATGGCTAGCAATTTGGTAGGTCAAGACCGAAAAACCATGCCCGGGCCCCATTCTAACATAGACAGACCACACAAGTGCGCGCTTTCTCCGATATAACTAACTTAGCCACGGATGGGGATTTCACCAAACTTGTTGATGTCGAAGCATCAGGCGAGATGGATGAGCTCAAACGAAAGATCAACCAGATGATTTCAAATCTGCGTGATTCTATCCAGCGCAATACTCAAGCCAGAGAAGCTGCCGAACTTGCCAACAAGACCAAGTCGGAATTCCTCGCCAATATGTCTCACGAAATCCGAACGCCGATGAACGGCATTATCGGAATGACTCAACTGACATTGGATACCGACCTGACTCAATATCAGAGGGAGATGCTTAACATTGTCAATAATCTTGCCAATAGCCTCCTGACGATCATTGATGATATTTTGGATCTTTCTAAAATTGAGGCTCGAAGAATGGTGATTGAAGAAATTCCTTACACACTGCGAGGAACCGTCTTCAATGCCCTCAAGACTCTCGCCGTCAAGGCTAATGAGAAGTTCTTGGATCTCACTTACAAGGTCGACAGCTCCGTACCGGATTACGTTATTGGCGACTCCTTCCGTCTCAGACAAATCATTCTCAATCTTGTTGGCAATGCTATCAAGTTCACAGAGCATGGTGAGGTTAGCCTAACAATTAAAGAGAGCATGACACAAAGCCACGTCCGACCTGGTGAATATGCGGTTGAATTTGTCGTCGAGGACACGGGCATAGGAATTGCTCAGGATAAACTCGATTTGATTTTCGACACGTTCCAGCAAGCGGATGGTTCCATGACTCGCAAGTTTGGCGGAACTGGTCTGGGACTATCCATTTCGAAGCGACTTGTAAACCTCATGGGTGGTGATCTTTGGGTCAACAGCGAGCATGGCAAAGGCAGTGAATTCCACTTCACATGTCTGGTCAAACTTGCCCCTGACGATGCCGCTATGATTGAGCAACAGATACGCCCTTACCGAGGACACCAAGTGCTGTTTGTTGACAAGGCTCAATCTCAGAACGCTACGTCGATTAAGCCTATGTTGGAGAAGATTGGTCTGAAGCCTGTTGTTGTGGATTCAGAGAAGAGTCCTGCTTTGACCCGCTTGCAAACTGGTGGCTCCCTTCCTTATGATGCTATCTTGGTCGATTCTATCGACACTGCGAGAAGGTTAAGAGCTGTGGATGATTTCAAGTATCTCCCCATCGTCTTGCTTGCACCCGTTGTTCATGTTAGCTTGAAGTCGTGCTTGGATCTGGGAATCACGTCGTACATGACAACGCCTTGCAAACTCATTGATCTAGGAAACGGCATGATCCCAGCTCTTGAGAACCGAGCGACGCCGTCTCTTGCCGACAATACGAAATCGTTCGAGATCCTGCTCGCCGAAGACAACACTGTCAACCAGCGACTAGCAGTTAAGATTCTTGAGAAGTACCACCACGTGGTAACCGTAGTAGGCAACGGCTGGGAGGCTGTCAAGGCTGTTCAAAGCAAGAAGTTTGATGTCATCCTCATGGATGTCCAAATGCCGATCATGGTAAGTACTTGAACCATCTTAACTGTCATAAATTGCACGTGGACACAGTAACTAACATTTTGGTTTAAAGGGAGGCTTCGAGGCTACCGGCAAGATTCGAGAGTATGAGCGTGGCATAGGAAGCCACCGTACACCTATCATTGCTCTAACGGCCCATGCCATGATGGGTGACCGAGAGAAGTGCATCCAGGCTCAAATGGATGAGTATCTATCCAAACCTCTGCAGCAAAACCACCTCATCCAGACTATCCTCAAGTGCGCCACCCTTGGTGGTCCACTGCTTGAGAAGAACCGCGAACGCGAATTGGCTCTCCACGCCGAATCGAAATCGAAGCACAAGGAGGGAGGCCAGGGTTTGCTACGACCAACGCTCGAGAGTCGCGCGTTCACAAGTCGCGAGCCTCTTTTGGGAAATGGCAAGGAGAGTCCTGCCATTTTGGCAACCGACGAAGATCCTCTGGCAAGAGCACGTCTCGACCTTTCTGATATGAGAAGCCTGACCAACTAACCGGGTTTCTTTCCGTGTCTCAGGTTTTTATGAGATCACTTAGTCAATAACGAGGCCATGTCGCGACATGACGATTTACGTCGAGCGTTACGAGATACCCACTTCGCTACGTCGACGGGAACGGGACACGGTCCTCGGTTGACGCTTTTATAACCATCACGCTATGGCGAGGATTCAGATGAGCCCTCAGCGTCGCATATTCGTCTTGTGTTGAATACTGGAGGTTGGGATGGTCGTTTTGTGCCAATATAGTGGATCTGAGTTTTGATTTGCTTGCGGCTACAAAGCACAAGACCGACAAGGTCTACAGGTTCTGTTTGGTGATACCGTCTTTCGCCACTTCATTGCGTGGCTCTGCTTATCGTTTCTTTTTGGTTTCGCATCGGCTTTTAGGCCCCCTGTCGTGTGCTTGCTCTTTGGCGTTTTGGGGAGGGGTTTGTTTTATGGGAGTGTGATTGCATCATGCCTCGAGGCTTGTATCGATTCGATTGCTGGCTACAATGGAATATATTGACTTAGATGGGCATGGGCCAACATTGCTACAAACATAAGGCCGATGTTGCTGACTGGCTGGAAGAGGAATGAGTTGGTAAGGGGATGGCCTTCAAGGATGGTGCTTCATTCTCTTCCATTCCCTCTCTTTCTTTTCAGGTATGGTTTACAGGTTGATTTTTGCTTCTTGGGGTTGTCGTACTGTATATCTTGTTTCTCTTGGTTCTTATTTTTTTTTTGCCCTTGGATGAGGGGATATGAGCCTCTGAGCTCAGGGAGTTTCACGAGACGGGATGGGAGACTAGGATACTTGTCTGAGTGGCAGGGAAGGATGAAGCTTCTCATAACCGTTCAGATGATATAGGTGAAAGATATTCTTTAGGAAAGAAGAGACTCATGAATGACTGGCAGATCACTTTCTCCGTTATCTAAGTTGCTATGTGATGTGAACTAAAGAACCCGTAGCACCCGTAGCACTCAAGCCTTTTCTTTTTTGCTATTTGCTACGTCTCCATTGCTGTCGCCCTGGGCCTTGCCTTGGTTTTTTGTTGTTGTTGTATGTTGGGGAGACTCGTCGGCTTGAGCTGCCTCAGCAGCGGGAGAAGCCTGCTGATCGACGTTGGCTTCAAGAGCAGCAAGAATGGCGTCAAGCCGACTTTCGAGGTTTGAGAGGTTGTTCTCAAGATTAGTAGCAGCTTGCTCGCCCCTGTGTCAATACTATGTCAGTCAAGGGTCAAGGGTCGTTGAAGATCGCCCCGTAGTATGATGTAAGAGAAAGTCAGAGGGTAAAGGAGGCGAATGTGGTTAACGTGACGTTCAAAGCACGGGGGAGGGGTGCAGGAATGAAGCTATCGAGATGTGTTGACCTCGATGAAGGGGACATCTATTGCCACCTCGATGAACTAGAGCTTGAAACAATGGACTTTGGGGCTGATGGTATGTAGATGAAAAAACCCATGCATCAGCACAAGGCCAGACAGGGCATTGTTTGAGCCAGCAACTGCAGACTGGTGGAACAACAGAGGCCTATTCGGTTGACAATTGGCACTAACGCTAAGGGATGTCAATCCTCATCACAGTATGACTTCAAACCCCAGCCCTCAAAGTATAAAGAAACTGTCAGATGCCTATGCATATGCGTATGCGTATGCTTATATCAAAGTGAAGATTAAGCGTCGGAGACGCCGATAGAGGATTTTGACGATTTAGTCTCTGACAAGAGGACCGAGCACAAGCGACACGTTGATGCCAGAGTGCGCCAATGAAGAAGTCCATGATGAAAATATGAAAACAGGGAGAAATGGAATAGGAAATTCATGGTGAAAGTGGATCGAGACGGGGAAGAGGTGAAGGAGGGTGTGCTGAGGTGAGGCGAAGTGAAGTGAGGCTATAGAATAGTTTACAGTACCTAGCAAGGTCCCGGTAGGCCTAGAACACAAACATTGTCAGTGAATGGAGATACAGCACAATAAGTGTTTAGGAATAGAGAGGGTGTGAATGCGGGTAGGGCGTTTGGAGAATAGTGGTTGATTAGTTGATCGGTTGATCTAGGATGGAAAGATACCTAGGTACGGTACGGCAAGGTCAAACAAAAATGCAGATGCGAGCGAATGCGACATGCAAATGCAGAATGTAAACCAGCCAGTCAGTCACACACTCAACCAGGAGAATTTCCATGGCTCGTGGCAGCCAAGCGAGGCGGTCTCGACCAACTGGCTGGGTCTGAGGCTGGGTCTGGGTATAACACGTTCCACGGTCAGGCCGGGGCGCGAGTCTGGACCCCGATAGTGGGAATAGACAGGGAATGACTGGGGGGGATTGGATTGGAAAATGGGGGGAAAGGATACAAGAGGGGTTAGATGAATGAATGAATAGTTGAAAAAAGGAAAGGAGTGACATTTCACTCTCATGATCGATTGTCATGTTAGATAATGTTGAGCAAATCATAATGGAGACGACAGGACAATTCTTTCCGGATCTGCAACATGGCCTTTTGTTGGCATTCCCATATTTCGCAAGAAGGGCAAATTCTGAATTGCCATGCCATGCTGCGCCGTGCCGTGCCCGTTCGTACCATGTATGTCTGATAAGTGGCGAACACCCCAATACAATGGAAATTATGAAACTGAGACACGAGAAAAAAGACAAGACTTACTTGAGCTAAATCGGCGTCCCCCGAATTTGAACCCGTAGCCTTTGTGGCACGGTTGTTTGTCTCGTCGTTTGGGGCCATTTTATATAGGCTGTCTGTTATTTTATCTATGAGAGACGTATCGATGATGAGTGAACAAGTAGAAGCAGTACCTTAGTAGGTAGGGGGGTTTAAATTTCGATTGAGAAAAAATGTGGTCGAGCAGAAAACTGGCTGTGGTATGTTTTGCTTTGCTTTCCTTTGCTGCGCTGAGCGGTTTGTTGTAGGAGAAATGGAGATGGAGCTTTGGTAATGGATTATCGGTACCCTACCTCACCTTAGGTAGGTAGGTAAGGTAGGTTTAGGTTTCCTAGGTACCTAGTGGGGGTTTATCCGCGTGGGCGCGCAGCCAACGGTTCTTCCTTCCTCCCTTACCTTGCTGACACCTACCCAGGACCTACCTACCTAAGTATAGGTCGCAAGGACAGTACCGACAGTAGATGGATACCTTCTCTTATTAGTACCTGATTGGGGATAAAAAAATCCGAATGCTACTATTCTTATACATAGGTAATCTTGCACTTGGTCAACATGAATTCATAACTGACCTGGCAATTGCTAAACGAATGAATAATCAATCCGTAGGTACTGACTGTACTTAGGAGGCCAGTTAGTTTAGAGTCTAGACCCCGGTAATTTGACGGGTGCGACAGCGGGCCGACCACTAAGAGGGGTCCTGTCAGAGCTCGGATATAGACGTCGATCATTAGAAAAGGAGCATTTGTGAGCCTCGGTTTTACTCAATTCTAATCAGGTCAAGGTTTGGCTATTTGATTAGACAAGGCCAGTATTCTATCATGAAAAAGTTAACTTTATACTGGGTACTATCAATCTAGTGAAGGTATAGGGTATCATACAAACGATAGCCTACCTACTATCTATATCTACTATACCTAGGTAAGTATCCTGATGAACAGTCATCTAGACGGAACCCCCTCCCATGCGCGATATCGATGGCCTATGCTTGGTTCAATTTGCTTACAGAATCATCGTTTCTAGGAGCTTACTATCCGAATAATAGCCTCTTGATTCTACATATTTGAACGATACAAGCGATCTGTTTCAGACCTGGCCACACCCTTGTCAATGTTCTACTCAACATCATTGGTAAGGAACATATTGTCCGGAAACAGACATCGACAACGAATGGCGCTGCAATTTCAGACCATAAAACAATACTGAACACAATATTCCATGTCGATGCCAGGCAAAAAAGGCACAAATCCTTACATGTTTAAAACGTACGGACCTTTGAGTAACGAAATCGATCGGTCTGGGCGGGTGCGCCACGGGTCTGGACCACTGCGGATGGCGATCAGAACGATCTCGAACTTTGCGGAGCTCTCTCGAGACAGGAGCAGAACAACAGCAGTTGCACTCGAAGCATAATCAAACGAGGGAGAAATTCGGTCTCGCTATCGGCCGCATATGCCAAACATATTGAACTTTTTGCTTCATGAGGAAACGATACAGTATCGACCTACTAATAATTCGAAATCTCACTACGCTGACTGGTCGTGGGTAGGATCAGGGAATGAATAAACATACCACTCAGATGCAGCTCTCCCAATGGATCTGATATCTATATCGATCTGGGCTGAAACAAACAACCTGGTTATGAGCCTTCCCAAACACACTCACCCCGCAAGCCTGAATGTGCAGTAAAAGCGATGGTAAACCAGCATGCCAGATCCCAAGGTGCAGCTGTGTTCCCACTCCAATTTCCAGAAAGGGAATGTAGTTCGTAAGGAGCAATTCTTGAACGAGCAACATGGTCCGTCGTGCTTACATGCGATCAATCGATCTATCTTTATCCACTCCGCTAACAAGTAAAGAGTCCAAGTGTCTTTAGAACTCTCCGGTACAGTACAGCACACATATACTACAGTGGCACAAACTGGTGGAGTTATACGGAGCAGTACCTACCTAGGTAGTCTCGATTACACCCATGTCTACGTATCTATTTATTGCTGGCGATTCGGTTCTAGACTCTTGCTGGCCCGTGGCCCTAGACATCTCATGCTAGCCGCATCGTCTTTTCCATAGATGGCTTTTGGGAAACACAATACCAAAGATGCCGGATGACGGTGACAACCCCCCGGTTAATGCAAAACAGGCTACGGAGACTTTCTCTCGATACACGCACGATTGAATTAGTTACAGCAGATTAGCTAGCATCTAGGTTATTTACTTGACTGCTCTGGGCATATTAGCTGCCGATCATGCCCCCTTTCCCCCTACCTAGATGTGGTTCTCCATGATCAACGAAACAGTGCTAAACTCACCCAACTGTGGATGTGGGAACTGGGAATGAAACACTGATGCTCGAGCCTCAGAGTCTCTCGTTGTTGCATGTCCAGGCTAGACATGAAATGGAAAAAGAAAACAAAAAGAATATAAAATTCGGCCACTAACTCATGATGCTCTATCATGACCTAGGTACAATTGCATGCACGGGCTTGCTGAACCAAAAGATAAGTACCTACCTATCAATTTGATATCTACCTGTGTCAAAGTCACAGTCAGAGTCAAGAAGCAGGAGCAACTAACTAGCGTGTAAAACCCGGGAATACGATATACTGGCTTGGTAAATTAGGAAATCGGCGTCGAATAATTAGGGCCCCTTCCATTTACTGTACAGTACGTATAGGCCAGCACGAACCAATCAGTCAACCAGATCGGGTGCCCAATCAAATTAACAGGCTGGCGAATCCACACCTGGCCTGGCCTCGCCCGGCTTCCTTCCCACTCCAATCGCTCACCCTATCGTGAGGCTTCGACGTCTCATCAACGTTCTAGACTCAATACCGTGGAGAAATATTGCACGCTTCACGCGACTTCGACCCAGGTTATCGGGGAGGCGGACTCGGCCATTTCATTCAAACTGGGGTCTGAAATGCCCGAAAGCCTTCGGATGCTACTACTCTGTACGGCGATCAATAGCTGCAGCTCGAGCTACAGCTACCAAGATACTGTCAATCCCAGTCGGGACGTCACAGCCTACAAACATCTCAGCCTCGAATGCGAATAGCGAAAATCTAATTACACCAGTATCACCTGAGTCACCTACCAAGGCTACTACCTACCGCCGTTACTGTACTCTAATACGCCATCATGTCTTGTCGGTGGTCTCGAAAGCTGTGGATCGGTCCAACAACGATGTTTATTGGCTTAAACCCGCGGAATTTAACTCCGCGTCACAACTCCCGCTCTTATTTGACAAAACTAAAAGCTATGGAGATGACACTATGATAATCGACTCGCGGTGATTTCGTGGTTCTAATTCGAAGTCATTTAGAGTCAATATCCAGTCAAGGATATACAAGCACAAGAAGCACTCTGGGATCAAAAGGAGCGATGCAAAGGAGAGGCGTTACACTGATGAAGGAGTCGCTCGTTTAACCCGCAGCCTCTTCTCGGGCTACAACCAATCCTAGGGCTGGAAGGGATCGAGATTCTAGACCACTTGTCGAATTCCCATGTCGCTCCATGGGCGATTTCTGCACCACCTCCCGATTCACAATTCCCGATGCTACACATTTATGGTTTATCTGTATTGACGCTGTTTGTGTGGATGGTCTGATGAACAATGCCATCTTGACCGTCGATGCTACGATCTACCGCATACCTATCCATACAGTACACTACATACTCTTGATACTACCGTATTACTGCAGTGTACTAAACCCAAGTTGGTATGAATGATCAATTACCTCGACCATGTTGAACTCTTTTGTAAAGCAAGCAATCTGCAGGGAACTTTGGGCAGAGAAGCAGAAAAACTGGTCCCAAAAGGATCGAGAGACAAGATGTCAGTTGTGGGATTTCACTGCCAAAGACACTATCCCGTCATGGAAAAAGGGATACCACGATGCCTTGGAACCGCTTTCAAGATGCGTCATTCTACGGGAAGCATCAGCTATCAGCGCAAAATGACGAATAAACCTTCGTTGCTGCACGAACGGACTTGTGCAAAGACGTCGGTGGCCATACCATGTGGCCCCTAGAGAGGGAACCTGGGGAATTTCTAAAACCCAAGTAGCCAGATCGCCTGTTGGCGCGGCACCATGGGCGATTCGATCAAAGAGCTGCTCGATCATGGTGAAGCTCGAGTTTTTGCATCTCACGATCAGTAAGCCAAACCTCGATTTCGACAACAGGCATGGCTCGATGGCGATCAGGAACAACCCACGCGCGGAACAGGGCGTGCGTCACTTATACAGGCCCCACACCTCCCCGGCTCGCAATTGCTCCGACCATCAGAACTCAAGCAGAAGTCCATTTTAGTTAGCCCACAACCACCTGGCTACCGACGAGCCATGCCGTTTGGGGAACAGGCTCACCTTCAACCCTGACCATCCGTCTGTCACGCTTCTTTAGCAGGCCAGTACGCACCGTCCCGGCGAGTTTCGAGCCTCCATGAGCCAGCCGCAAAACAGGATGGGGAGACGGCATCAAAAGAACGTGCACGAGTGACATGACACTTTCAACCTCACCCCATCAACTATGAATCCCTCACAGTATGTGTAGTCTCGGACGGCAAGACCACAACCGTTTCACGGATTGGGATCGAGATCTTACCCGTTACAGTTTGTGAGCTCCTGTACTACGCTCTACAGTGCACTACCGTACCGTACCGGTGCTTCGAGCATTGGCAGGCACACTGGATGAGTGTGGACGGTGACGCATTTCACCAGCCTACCAGCTGCTGCGATCTTGCTGTCTCGGGTCAAATCAGTCAATCAATTGACGGTTGATCACCAATGTTCATTGCCTTTTACAGAATAGAGGATGCGGATACGTCAAGGCCCGTAACACTGCCTGCCCACGTCCTTGGAACACCATGACGGGGGCTACAGGCTCTGTACGACATTTAGACAAACATCAGCATTAGCATCAGTGTGCTGCCCCCGAATTTCCCATGTTTTCCCCCCAACCGGCAGTCTTGATTTGGTTCAACTATCGCAACATCGTTCCATTGTTTACCTATTCATATTTACACTTCCTTTCAGCCGTAGATGACTCTACTAAAAGCCCCCCAGTCACGGGCACCAGTAGTGTTGTGTTGCGTTGCGTTGCGTTGAAGCGACCTCAATATAGCCTTTGAATGCCATCCATTGGACCAAGACGGGGCATCTCGATGTTGTCCAGGTGCCGCCCTATCGTATGCGTAGCCGATGACAGGGCCTTGGGGCCCACGCTTCTTGTTTTCGACCCATCTCAAGTCGAACCGCATTCATTGCTTTACATACGTTGCTTAGCAATGCCCGTGCCAATTGTCCATATGTAACTCGAAGCTTCATGATGGATGATGTCTAATGCCCCGTCGAAAACTGGCCCTTGCATCATTCATCTTCCTTTTTCCAATGCCAAAACTTGATATGTCTAAAGTCGGAAATGAGTAACAAAGATGCGGATTAACAGATTACCGTCCAGAGTATCCGTAGTTCAGTCTGCCAGTCCAGTGTTCAGAGACAAATGCCAAGACTGTGCGTGCATCCTTGACGGAAGATTGTAGGCTTACCCCCTACTCCCACCCACCTCCACGCCCCCATTCCGTCGTGCTCTGCTGCGAACTGACTGGGCTAGACTACGCCCTCTTAGTTCCCTGCGAGCCTCTCTGAACAACAAGACCACCCCCCAAAACCGTAGTGCCATGTAGGAATCTGATGTTTCTGCTCTTTTTCTGCTCTCGCGACTATATCCTCGCTTCCGAAACCCTGATTTGCCTATTCCCACTCAATTAATAGTCTTTATTCTTTGCCGGTGGCTGCGGCACCTCCGACTCTGCCCCGTTTTCCCCTGGACCCTGTTCCTGCCCTCCATTTACATACAGCAAGCAAGCACCTGCCTGGTATTCCGTGATGCCCTGAGATTGATCCCCCGTCTACATCACATTGGCTCTGATAGCTCCTCTCCACAGAGCAATTCCTCAACTCGGCTTGTTTTCGATATTTGACACACCCCCGTACATGGACAACTGAGTCCATTTCCCTACAATCTGATTCTTCTAAGCGTCTTGCCTATTACCCTGCCTGTCTAGTTCGGTTCAGGGCCGCGCGCACACGCCAACAAGAGTTCAGTCAGGCCCAGAACATTGATCCTCAACCGACCTGCAGTCAAACTTAACCCGGGGTCTGTTCTGTCTTCTTGGATCTGTCACCTCACGGTCGCCTCATAAGTTTCAACCCCGAGATCACCTGCTACTAATCCACCCTCTCGTCACTATCCTCGACATTGCTCCTAGACGAGGTCTTGCGCCGCTGACAGACCGTGGGCTTCCATCCTACCCCCATTGCGGTTGGACAAAACAGCTTCCTCCCTAACCCATAACCCACCACGGCCCGGGACTCATCCTGTGCAATCGAGATATCCGATTCTGTGTTTTGTCTCTGGGGAGGCTCGTACCTGCGCTTGACTCCCTTACAAGCTCGACTCATCCATCCTTCCCACTTGATCGTTTTCTGGTTTCTCTTTCTACTCTCGTTCTCGATCATCCGCTTCGAAAAATTCGTTCGTTCGTTCGTCGCAATTGGAAAACCTTTTGTCAGGATAGCGTCCTTCATCACCTGTCCCACCTCTTCCTGCTCTGAAGTGTGGTAGTCTGCAACTGCAGTCGCCTTACCTATCTCTCTTGATCCAGCATCGATTGACTTCACCTCTTACTGTAAGTGCGTGCCGTTCCTTTCGTCAATCTCTCAACCCCCTCTCTCCTTGTCACTGCCCCCATACCCACACACTTAACGGAGGCATCTTCTGTTTCTCAGTCCTGTGTCTATATTCATATCCCGCTCTATACCTGTTCTGGACTCCCGGTTTCGGTCCATCATCGCCCATTAAGTCTGGATGCTGTGAGCTCGCCATAGCTTTCCCCTTCGAGTAGAGCATCATTGTGTTCCGCCAATACTTGGGCCTCACCTAATACACATCCTTTAATGTTTTCCAGAGTTGTTCAACTGCGAACAACATCATCAGTTCAGTATAGCTCAGTGTCTAACCCCGCGTTTCAGAACCCACCCGTTCTCGACTGTATCCATCAAGTCGCCAACGAAACGAGAAGCGAAAGCATCATTTTGCTATCTCAACACACTTGTGTGATTGATTTGATATTGTCGCATATCTTCTAGGTGTTTTGCCGGACTGTATCAGCGCCATCTAGCCACTTGATACCGCTTGCCGCACCAGACTGCAGGCTACAAACTATCAGTCCACTTGGACCTGAATCAAATTGCAGTCGTCACTCTGGCACCAATCAAAGCAAGAAACCTAATTGTTTTTGAAGGGAGGTTCCCGGGAACTTTCCAGCCGTGCTGTATGTCTTCAGACCTTGAATCGACCTTCGCCGAGTTGGGGTTATCCCAATATCTCGGCGCCTTCATCGAGCAAGGATTTGATGAGTGGGATATTATTCTCGACATACAGGAGTCGGATCTGTATGCACCCCTCGCTTAAAAATGTTGTAGCACTTGCGCTGACTGCCTAATAGAGACGCATTGGGTGTCAAGCTTGGTCATCGAAGGGTATGAAGACCGTCACTGCCCACTTAGGCAAGAACTAACATGATCTTCATATAGAAACTGCAAAGAAGAATAGCCAATGCACGGGGTATTTCCCCGTCAGCGTCTTTAGTGACCCCTGTAAGGCCAACAAGCGAAGAAGCAAAGTCAGACGGCGTTCAGTCTGAGACTATTCGGACAGAACCCCCCCCAGAGGGACAAGGTGTCGCGAAACGAAAATATCGACGTCATCCTAAGGTGCGAAGAAACTCGTCCATCATCAGTATTGTCAGTGACTAATAAGCGTTTAGCCCGACGAAAATGCTCCTGAAAGGCCTCCCTCGGCTTATGTTTTGTTTTCTAACAGTAAGATTTTCTTCGACAAGAGAATTTCCCGAGTAGCACAGCAAGGCTAACGAATATCCTAAAAGAAATGAGAGAAGATTTGAGGAGCCAAAACCTTACTTTCACAGAAATTGCCAAACTGGTAGGGGAAAACTGGCAAAACCTGAACGCCAGCGAAAAGGAGGCGTACGAGAGTCAAGCAAATGCAGACAAGGAGAAGTACCATCGAGATTTGATGGAGTATAAGAAGACGGCCGACTACCGGAAGTATATGCAATACCTGCATGAGTTCAAGGAGAAGCAAGCCAAAAGAACTCAAGGTTCGTAGCCGCCTGACACCAAGCTCACCACTTGTCGGGAGAAGAGTAAGACTGAGATGCTAACGTTGACTAGCCGACACGTCCAAGAGGACCAAATTGGACCCCGTTCGACTACGTCACAGCAGTAGCAGCAGTAGTACCATGACGCCTGGTACCACATCAAGTGGAAGCGGTAGTGAAAGGCTGCAGGGGAGTGAGCCACCACCTTGTCGTCGAGAAAGGTTGAATTCGATCGCATCGGTATCAGAGTCGCAGCATTCGTCCACAACACCAACACTCTTGTCGCAAGCGAATTCGAACGACGACACCATGTCGTCGCCCCGGGCCAACCATCTCGATTCTGGTAGTCCACGAGAGCCTAACCATCAAACTTCGACGCGCCAGCAGTCATGGCGAGAGGGTGTTCGTGGAGCTGAACCGTCCCAGCAACAACATCTGCCGTCGCTGTCCAACATGCTCGAGGATGGGAGGAAAGGAATGCCCATCTCGTCGGGCTCTGAAGGAAATCCTTATTCGAGTGGTTTCGTTGCCGCCAATCATCCGAGATCAGTACCCGAAGTACCCAACGTCCTTCCATCGGCTCCGCCCAAAATGCCACGCCTTCGACACGAACCATCTTCTACCAGCAGCATAGGCTCGATCAGTCCCGCGGCAAGCTTTTCACGAACGCCTGGCGAAGGCCCGCTGCCTATTCACGCCCTACTCTCCCATCACCAAACGCTGCCGACTCCAATCGCTGTTGCCAATGCGGCCATGTTCGAACGGGGATCTCCGTCTGGTTTCGGAACAACCACTCCCAGCCCGACAGACCCTGCACCTCTCACGAGGCCACCTTTTGGTCATGGCGTAGTGCCTAGAGGATATGGTACTTAATCATCGCACTGCAGACTTCTGCAGAAAGCTTAAGCTAACTAGGCTTATAAGGCTCGCAACCTCTACCACCTACTGGCTCCCTGACCAGAAACGACGAATACGTGGCGGATGGCGATATTCCGATGACGCCCGCACCCGATCTCATTACTCCAATTGAGGAGCGGCCCCTGAAAGCTAGCCTGGACGGCATGAGTGTTCTGCTAAGGGCAGGCGAGCTTGTCGCCAAAAACGAACGAGACGAACGACGCTAAGAAGAATGATAACGTATCATGTTGAGGCTTTTTGCTGATACATACGACGCCAGCCAAAAGGAGTGAGTTCTGGTGTGTTGAGTCGAGGCCCAATTTTGCCGACACTCCCCCTTCTTTCATTATCTTGTTGGATACCCACGTATTATGATGTATACTCTTTTCAATTCAGGATTGGGTTTCGGTGAATGGTGGTACACCTGTATATGTACCTCTGTAATGGCTACTGCGATGATAAAAGGGTCGAGCAGTCGCGGTATTAGGCGTTATCGGTATGATTTTGGTTGAATTGGTTGACGAGAAATTGAAAAGCAGTAATTGAGGCCACTGGGGGGCAAACAACTTGTATTCGAACTTGTCGAGCCACAAAGGGCTGGGAGCGTACCATGATGCATCGTATGGTTGTAGGTGATGGATAGTCTAGAAGAAAAAAGGAGAATGACTAGAAATTAGGTTAACGAGTATGAATGATATATTGCAATCTCATGACCCTTCATTAAACCGGATAGCATTCATTGCCTTTGCTGCTCCTCTCGTGAGCTGGGATTGGGGTCCAGTGGAGCGTATCTCGACCTGTCAGACCACCAACAGATGATTGCGGCGAGTACAGAGCCTGTTGCTAACGAGGCCATGGGTAACAAACATGAAATACATAGGGTGTGGATCGCTTTTGGCTTCTGTTGAGACAAGTCTATGTGGATACAAGCATGAAGAGAGAGAGAGAGAAGGGGACGAGATGAATATAGGAGATTTGTAGTTCTCGTAGAACAAAATAGCAGAGAACAATAAAGTACAAGAAGAAGGTAGGTACTTCACATGAAATGAAGGGTCCTTCCGTATACAGGTTTTATGGAACTTTGGCCCAAACCAAGTGCTTCGTCAATGGTTCCTTCCCCCCGCAAATTCTCAACGTCGTCATAAGGGTCCAGTTGCCAATCTGTCTCAACGTCATGGTGCAGCAGGTACGAATTGGGTGTGGGGTGGAGTTCCCAGAAGAGGAAAGGAAAGAATGGAAAGGATGGGTTCACACGATACGTACTTTAACAGCCAAGCAGGTTGAATTGACGATTACGACAACGAACTCTTGCGATGTATTAAATGTCACTGTAGCATCTAGGATTGGGAAGGAAGTTGGAACGACAATTGATTTTTTTGTCGCACCTTTTCCCAAGCAGCTTTTTACAAATGTAAAGTCATTAGTCTACCTGTCGCATCTTGAAGGCTCAGTACCAATCAAGCTACGGAGCCAAGCAGGGGAACATGAACTAAAAAGAAACAGCCGGAGAGTTAGGTCCTGCCGATCTAAACTTGTTTTTTCCCAGTACCTGTTTGATTAGGTGGAAATGAAGAAACATTGCTGAATATCACTTGAATTGCCGACGCACAAAATGCCATGGTCCAAGATAGTGTATATAACCAATCCTTCATTCCGTCGTGTCTTTCATATAAACAATAAGTCTAAATGTTGCTTATCTCAACTTCTTCCCCAACGCCAGGATATCATCAGGTCATCTTCCGTGCCTTCCCTAGATTTCTCTTTCGAATGAAGTCTACAGGTGTCTCATGACTCGCCAAGTAAGACGATGACACTATGCCCCAAAACAGGGACATAACCAAGTTACCCTAAAATTGCTCTTGCTATTCGCCCTCAACAATCTCAGCCGTCCAGTCTCTGCGAATCTCCAGCTCCGACAGGCCTGGTGTGTTCTCAATCACCAAGCCCTTCTCGTTAGCTAGATGTAGGAGACAGATGAAACAGTATGATGTCGAGATATCATCCATGACCGGCTTGGGGTATACAGTTTGCAGGTTATTCATGACTTCTGTGAATTTGAGTGTTTCTTCTTGTTTGTGTTCGCCGTCAGATGATGCGGCAGGCTCGGGTTGTTTCTGGAATTGTGTGTTAGCATCTTGCCCAGTAGTAGTACCGATCCTGTGGTTACTTACTCCGAGAATATCATTATCCATGCCCTTCCACAGTTCCTCCTTGAGTCTTCGAACATCAACCTTCTTGGCTACTCTGGCATACTGCACATATTCTGGTCGCACACGCCTTGTCTGAGTAACCAGAGTTGTTCCGAACGCGCCAGTATTTGTCACAGTCTCACCATTGAGAAGAGCCGTGAGACCGCCGCCCTCAGTGAGACCAGCTTGGCCATCAACGCCTGGCGAAAAGTGTTCTCGTGCATCGGCAAACTCCAAATCATCATCATCGTCTAGATCGCCGCTACCGGGGAACGGCATGCCGTCGTCTTGAAAGAAGTTGGCGTCGTAATCACCTTCAGGCACTGTTGTCTCGTCGGTGCTCTGCGGCGCCTTTTGCTTTGCCCAGAATGCTTCATCCATCTCTCCCTCCGGCTGATTGTCCGAAGCAACATTACCGAAACCGCCTCCTGCGCGAGAATTGAATCCTGTGCGTCGCTTACTCATTCGTGCCTTTGGCTTGAGGAAAAGATTCAATAAAGATTTGGAGTTGAAATGCTTATCGTCGGGAAGAAGATTGCGCGACTTTGATTTCCAGTCCTTTTTAGGCATGCTAATAGCTGTGTTGTTTGTAGCCTGCGTGTAGAGCACATCCGAGGTGTGTAAATCGAGAGGGGCAGCAAAGTCGATTTCAAAAGGCTCCTTTTCCTTGCGCTTCTTTGTCTCCGTTGCTGGTTTGTTAACGTCCTTGATCTTCCTGATCCTCCAGTGCTCAGCGCTTGTCCAGTTCTTCTGCAAGGCTTGGTCGAAAAAACCGAGGATGTCCTCGTGCATTTTGTCTGCTTTCTGAGCGCTTGTCATGGAAATGATGTACTCCCCATTGCCATCAACTTCATCCGCATCACCACCCTCTTCACCAAAGCCAGCGTCATACACTCGCATCTGTGGCTCTAGAGCGGCTTCTTTGGCCCAAGCTTCACCACCTTCGCCAAAAGCAACATCTTCGACAGCATCAAAAGTTCCGAGGCCAAGGTCGTCATCATCAAATCCTACTGGTGCATCGCCATCAATGACAAGGCCAGAAATGTCGCCTAATGCTCCTGGGGTCTTTTCCTTGTCTTGGTCTTGTCTCCAGTCCTCGGGCGCCTTCAAGAAGGGAATATCCATGGAGCCGGAAGGATCACCGAGGTCGAATGTCTTCAGAGATGGGCAGACGTCTAGCTCATCAAGTCGATACAGATCGGGGATGAACTTAGAGCCAAGGGCTCCTAGGTCTATTTCAACATCATCGGCTTCCTCCTCTTCTTCGAGCTGCTCCTCTCCTGCATCCTCGTCTTCGGCACCATCCTCTTCTTCTTCCTCTTCATCAGTCTTCTTCTTTCCAAGGGCAGTGGCATCGCCAGTATCGTCGCTGCTGTCGAAAACGATGCGTCCTTGTGAGTCAATCATGAGATGGTTCAGAAGTAGTCCCTTGGCACCTCCCTCATCAAAATCGGCAGAGGCTTTCTTGAACAGGGGGTCTACAGCGAATTCCAACTCAAACTTCTTGAGTTGCAGTGAATTAAACGAAGGCGCAAGCGTTGCTTCAGACGACCGTTGCGTCTGTCAAAAGTTAGTTTGAACCTTGAATCATACGGATGAAACCATACCTTCTTCTTAGTTTTCTTTTTAACGTTGCCATCTTCGTCCAGTTCTTCCTCATCACTGTCCTCAGCATCTTCGCCGTCCTTATCCTTCTTCTTGGCATTGTTGCTGTCGGCAAGACCACTCAGAAGCTTGCCTGTCTCGGTTGCAACACTATCGACTCGATTCGTATAGATCTTGACACACCCATCTAGCGTGCAGCTAGCCTTTTGGAAATTGACGCCATCGCCCTCCTTGAGGAGTGACATATCATGGAAATAGTCTATTAGAGCAAAGTTCCACGAGTTTGTCGCATTGATTTTGTTGTCGGTCGCCATCTTCATCCATTCCTCAAAGTTCGCTAGAAGAGGGACTCGCTTCATAGGCGTGACTGCAGAGCCTCCAACGACAAAACCTTCGTCATCTTCGATGTTGCTGGCGCGGCCAGCACGGGGAGTTTGCGGGTCGCCGTTTTCCATGTCGTCGAGGCGGAGGACACCGCTTTTGCGAGGAGTTGCTGCCTTCTTGATTTCGTTGAACTGTCTCTCGTGGAGAGCCCTCCTGGAGTTCATGCGCTGCCCTTTTTCTGATACATCGTCGTTGAGTGGAATTCTGGATAGCTGTGTTAGCATACCACTGCGGTAGCTGGTAAGTCGGCTTGTTGACACTCACTTTACCGGTGTGTGGGTTACGTATGAAGATGTTGTGCCGGAGCCAGTGTTTGCCCTAGCACTCCCCGATCGGGGAACCTGAGCAACACGAGGCATTTTGAATATAACTTGTGTGGGCTGTTAAGTTAAAGAGGGCGGAGTTGGATGAGGCCTGTCGCGTTGTCGTCGTCGTGGTGTTGCGGGACCCCCCTTGCCAAAGTAAACAAAATAAATGTATTGTTAGGCCGGTAGGTACTCTACAGGCGGGCAGTTTGTGGGGTAACGTTTGCGCCTCTTTTGACACCTGAGGCTTCAACTGTGGCTGAGGAGCAACAGTTGCAACGGGTACAGTAGCAGCAACACCTCGACAGCGATTCACCGAGACCTAAGTTAGAGTGGGCCAGAGTTCAATTATGCGGGTATGGAACATCGGAAACGTTGACCTACTCAGTTCGAAAGTCTACAAAGGAAATAACCCAACTAAACCAATCACAAATGGCATGAACTAAATCACTAATTCTAGATCTTCTGCTCTTAGTGGTCAGATTTTCTGATGTCCGGAGATTTGCTTTTCTTCGTAGCGAAGACGTTAATAAGCGGAAAGTATCTTCCGTCTTAAACGGAGCATCACGGACACCCGACAAGAAAGAAGCTGCCAAGGCATGAAGGCCTATCACCCCTGTTCATGCATCACGAAACTTCGTGGCGGCACCTAAAGCAAGCACGTTGGAAACAAGAAACAAGTCAGAGACAGAGCGCCGCTGCAAAAAGCTAACTGCTAAGCACCTAGGTACCTTAAGCAACCTAATATAGCCCATCTACATGCAAGTGATGAAGACACGCGGGACGGAAAACAAGCTTAGCACTTTACCGTACATACAGTACCTACTGTAGGTAGTCTAGTCTAAGGTAGCTTAGACTGTCGCTGCCACCACTGAACTGGATCAGATGTGTTTTGCGAGCCACACTCACACATCAACTGTGGCAAGTACTGAACCCGATCTGTATCACAGAATAAGGTACCATAACAGGCGGCCTCCCTTCGTCTTCGTCACCATCCCATCACCCAGAGCTTGCGACAAGCTCGTCGCGAAAGGGACGCTAAAAACCGCTTGAAACTGGATTTTGGCTCGCCTCGGAAAAGCAAAGTCCTATGGTTCGCGGAATGGAATTTGTTAGATATTCGATCTGCCTCGGGTAATTGCGAGGGGACGACGTGGACATGGCATGGGCGATGGTTATGTCACGTCACGACAAGACTTGGAACTTTCTTATCTAGTACCGAAACCAGATCCTCCTAGTCTACCTAACTACCTCCTACTACTTATTTGTCTATTAAACCTCCCCTCCTCGCTTCCATTCTCCCCTCACCGAATCCCATTTATCTATATCCTCATTACTGCATTTTACTCCTCGTCGCTCCTTGCATCCAAATGACAATGACGTTCTCAGTAACCGCTTTATGACATGACGATACCAATACCAGAATGACGAATATCACCCCTCGCGGGCTCGTCTGCCCAACCGACGACATCCTTCAACGTCGCAATCCAGCTCCCAAACGATTCCTTCGAGGTAGTCGCCTAAAATCTCGTCCTTTCTACACTACGCTCCTTCTTCTATCGATTTTAACCGCATATTCCTTCCTGTCGCATACAACTTTCGCCCAGTCTGTTTCCCACCAAGTGGCCGATTCTCACGACCTTTTCAAACGAAGCTCCTCCGCCGATACGCCCGAATGCAACCAAATCCATGACGCGCAAGACAAATGCGCTTTTGTGCGCAAGTACTGTACCGATGACGACGCCGGGCTTGTCCCGTATATCGAGCTCTACTATTGCGCTTTTGGCAATGTGCGACCTGTCGCGTTCGGCATTCTTGTCGTCTGGCTTGGCCTTCTCTTTACCACCATTGGAATCGCTGCCAGTGACTTCTTCAGTGTCAATTTGAGTACTATCGCAACAGTTCTTGGTCTCAGCGAGAGTCTAGCAGGCGTCACCTTCCTGGCATTCGGCAATGGCTCTCCCGATGTATTCAGCACTTTTGCTGCCATGGGCTCTAACAGCGCCAGCATGGCCGTTGGTGAGCTAATAGGAGCTGCAAGTTTCATCACGGGTGTTGTTGCTGGCTCTATGGCTCTTGTGAGAGAGTTCCGCGTCGATCGAAAATCGTATACTCGTGATATCTGCTTCTTCATTTTTGCCGTTGTTTTCACCATGATCTTCTTGGCCGATGGCCATTTACACCTCTGGGAATGCTGGGCTATGATCGGCTATTATGCAGTATATGTTGTCACTGTCGTAACATGGCATTGGTACTCGACGAGGCGCAAAGCTCGGCAACGCAGAGAGGGAGAAGCGCGCAGTCATGTCTATACGGCCCTGGGTCATTCAGGGGACGAATTGGCTGGCGAGCCGTATCGAGATGATGTAGATGACGTTGGTTCAGGTTCGGGCACTGCTCACTCGACCCCAGCTGATATTTCGCTCCTTGAAGCAGGACCTAGGATCCAGGTGGAGGGCACGTCCCAGCCAGATGACGGCGATACATCCAGCGAAGACCATGATCGCATGGTCGCAGCCGAGGTTGCCAGTAGCATGCGAGTGTTGCGCGGCCGTGGAGTTAGGAGAAACACGATGACCCCTATTCGGCCTAGTCTTGTTGGTGCACTCGAGTTTCGCTCTGCTCTAGCACAGCTGCAGCGCGAGGGGAACTTACAATTGTCAACAATCCCGGGAAGAAGCTACTCGGATTACCATATCCATAGGCGGAGACAGACCACTGCAACTATCTCAGATTTGGCTCCTTCGGATACTCAGCTGGTGTCGAGCCATGATGAATATACACCTAGAAGGAATAGAGCACTTTCTTCAGGAGATCAGCCCGTAGGAACGACTGCTCACCCAGACCTACGTATCCCTAGTCACGATGGAGGCGAGCGGAAACTCTCAGTTCCCGGTTCTACAGCCAGTGGAACGAGAGCATCAAGCCCGAGCCCATCACATACTATTGGAGGAAATCTGGCTGCGCCTCTCGTCGGTCCTAGTGGGACTACCTATGATGCTCCCGCCGAGGGCGCGATGGGACAAATGCTTACTCCCGAGCTTCACCTGCAAATCCCGAGTCGCCGTAGCTCATGCAGCGATCGATCTTCGCCAAACACGCCTTTCCCTATGTACACCGACTCGCCAGCGCTCCTAACGCCCAACTATCACAATGACCCAATTGAGTTTGTGTCACCAGGAGGAGTATCGCCCAGTACCGTACTGCCGGGCCCAACAGGCCGCGACACACCATTTGCTGATTTGCAGCTACCGGTCGATGCACCATCGCGCCCCGTTAGGTGGTGGCCTTATGCTGTGCTACCACCTCCTCACATCCTTTTGGCAACCTTGTTTCCTACATTGCAAGGCTGGAAAGAGAAGACGGCGTGGGACAAGTTTGTTAGTGCCATATCTGTCCCGAGCATCTTTCTTCTGGTAATCACTTTGCCAGTGGTAGACTCAGAGACAACGGATGGCGAGTCGTCTATCCTCGAGACCATTGTTGACCATACTAGCCATCACGAGCATCACGAGCACCACGACCATTACGGCTTTGGGCATATGGCCCCGCCTGTGTCGGTTGAACATTCGTCAATCGAGCATGAAGGCGAGACAGAGTGGGAGCGTTATCGCAGACATACTCTTGTCAGCCGGGGCAGCAGTCATCCAGGGTCTGCCGTTCCACCATCCTCAGCACATGCTGCAGAGGGAGGTCATTTGGCCGCCTCACAGCTATCGTTGGGACCACCAGCCATTGTGACCAAGCCTGCATCGGACTTTCCTTCTTCAATTAGTGCCAAGAATGACTGCGCAGGTTGGAATCGGTGGCTTGTGGCACTGCAGCTTTTCACCGGGCCTCAGTTTGCTGTCTTGGTCCTATGGGCCAATACCTTGGATGAATGGGAGAATCCCCACAAGACTCTGATCCGAATGGTCCTCTATACTCTCCTCACATCACTAATTCTTCTTGGAGGTTTGATTGTCTTCACGTCGGAGGACAGGGCACCTCGTTATCATTATTTGCTGTGTTTCATGGGATTCATTATTAGTATTGCCTGGATCTCAACCATCGCGGGCGAGGTTGTTGGGGTTCTCAAGACCGTCGGCGTTATTCTGAATATTTCAGAAGCGCTGTTGGGTCTCACTATTTTTGCTGCTGGCAACAGCGTGGGAGATTTGGTTGCCGATATTACAGTAGCGCGACTGGGATACCCCGTCATGGCCTTGTGAGTATTATTATGGTTGACTGGAAGACGGCACTGACAATATATTTAGGTCTGCTTGTTTCGGTGGCCCAATGCTGAACATATTGCTCGGCATTGGTATTGGAGGTGCCATGATGATGATTAAGAAAGCAAACAAGAAGCATAGCAAAAATCCTTCTCACCCCATCAAGTATAAGCCTTACCGCATCCAAGTCAATGGAACGTTGATGATCTCAGCGATAACGTTACTTGTGACTTTGGTAGGGCTGTTGATTGTCGTGCCCATGAACAAATGGATCTTGAGTCGCAAGATTGGATGGGGATTGATTACTCTTTGGGCAGTGAGTACAATCGTAAATGTTGTAATTGAGCTCACTGGAGCTTGGGGCCAGATGGCATAGATGCATCTTTCTGTGTACAAAATGGATGTATGAACGATTGAGCTAGAAATACATAGTAACCCGATGCTATTACTACTGTTATCCTTATGTACATAGCGTTTTATGAATAATAAGGAAAGCGATTCTATGACGCCGCCTAACTAGAGGTCATCGACGTTTTGGTTGATATTTCTTTCTCAAGTTCTTCTTGTCCATCCACTCACTAAGCTCACCTTGACAACGACCCCCACCAGTGCTGCGAACTATGTACCTAGCATTTGGCGGTCAGGCTCGGCGGCAGAGAAAGGTCCACTAGAAAGTTGGATGTGAGACGCCACTGTAGATTGAAGATCTCTTCTCGTCCATGATATGTGCAGCAGAGAAGGCTGTAGACCAGGAAGGCATTTCTTTCAAACTATGTTCAAATTGGTTGGGGGTTCTCTCCTTGTGGCTATGGAGTTTTCTTCTTCTATGGACATTATGATTCTCTAATTCATTCGCATTCAGAGATCTTGTCCTTCTAATAACAGTACCTAACGTGCCTACCTAATTCACGGACCCTTGAATCATTAGCGGTATAAACTATAAACGTGGCTTTAGTATAGGTAAGAACACAGCAAACTGCTCCTATCTGCAAATGTTATTAAATTGATGCTGTCTCTATTATCCCGTGGGTATTCAATTGGTACAGGGCATATTCACATTTATTACTTGGCCAATTTGGATATCATTCTATCTCCAAGGTCAGAAAAGTTCCCTCAGTGAAGTTTCTCAGATAGGTACTATAGGTAGTTGAGCTATTGTACCTGATTGTGCCCCGCATCTAAATTACCTACCTTCCAGGGTGTGCATCCTAAGGTTCTGCCCCACCCCCTCCTGTTGGTTAAGCTTGGTCCCCTCCTCAACACCAAGAACTCCTCTGGGTACTTTATATTATCGTGGCCCCCGTTTCTCTTTTCCTCACCAACCATCCTACACCACAGTCCTCACAATGTCTCTCGCTCCTCCCTCGTACACTCCTCTCCAGGAACGTCCTCTCAAGGACACCATCTGCCTCTTTGACGTTGACGGCACTCTCACCCCCGCGCGTCTGGTACGCCAAAGCTCAGTCGACCCCTGATATCCTACAAATTGCTAACGAATTCTCAAGGACGCTTCCCCCGAGATTCTTGCCATCCTTCAGCAGCTTCGCTCAAAGTGCGCCGTCGGCTTCGTTGGCGGTTCCGACTTCGCCAAGCAGCAGGAACAACTTGGCAAGCCCGCTGGCCAACCCGTCACCGCTCTCTTCGACTTTTGCTTCTCTGAGAACGGCCTCACTGCCTTCAAGCTTGGCGAGCCCCTCGACTCAAACACCTTCATCAAGTACATTGGTGAGGAGCAGTACAAGGAGCTTGCCAACTTCGTTCTCCACTACATCGCTGATCTCGACATTCCTGTCAAGCGCGGAACCTTTATCGAGTTCCGCAACGGCATGGTCAACATCAGCCCTGTCGGCCGTAACGCCAGCACTCAGGAGCGAAACGACTTCGAGAAGTACGACAAAGACGCCAAGGTCCGTGAGAAGTTCGTCGCTGTGCTCAAGGAGCGATTCGGCCATCTCGGCCTCACGTATGTTGCATTGCCCCCCTATTCACCACGATGAGCTTCAATAGCTGATTACCACTCAATAGCTTCTCCATTGGCGGACAAATTTCCTTCGACGTGTTCCCCACTGGCTGGGACAAGACCTACTGCCTCAAGCACCTTGAGAACGAGGCCAAGAAGCCCAATGGCGTTGCCTACAAGAACATCCACTTCTTTGGTGACAAGACCTTCGAGGGCGGCAACGACTACGAGATCTTCACCGATGACAGAACCATCGGACATACCGTTACCGGGCCTGAGGACACCATGCGCATCCTCAAGGAGCTCTTCGATCTCTAAACACATAATCGGGCGTTGGGAGCAAGAATCAAAAGCATATACGCAACTAAAATAGAAATGAGACCAAGAAAGAAATAATTTTGAACCAATTGCCGCCCTTGTTGGCTTTTGAGATGCGCAGTTTTATTGAAAAAGCTAAGATTCCTGACAAAATCAAAATCAAAAAGGTATCTTCGATGTATAAATCTTCATAATATCGTAGAAATGCTATATGTGCAATAAAAAGGACAAATACACCTGTGACACTGCTTGCCGCAAGTATCCAGGTTCCAAATACGTTGGTTGTCTCATCGGCCATATTCCAAATGAGGGATGATGACAGGGCCGTACTTGGTTGGTGCTGTGAATGCGCCATCACCCTGTACCACAAAGTCGACAGCCAAGCTGACCTTGGACAGACCCTGTTGTGAGCCATTGAGGCTTGGGTTGGGGCTGAACGGTGTTTGAGGTACTGCAGCTGCAGCTGCAGCATCTTGATCATATGAGACAAATGCGACGTAGTTGCGGCGGCCCATAAGTTTCTTGAGCTCTCGCGCAGCGCCACTAGCATCTGAGTGGAAGATCTCCATCATGTCTTCTTTTGTGTCTGATATCTCGTGTGTCGATTTCTTGCCGTTTTGCGGTACGTAGAGAGTCTTCTGGTTGTGGAGCATCTTGAGAACATAATTGCTCTGTGGTGCTGCCACAATGGGTGATGAGATGATCTGATACATGGTCTTGTGGTCGCCAGGATGCGTTGGATCGTGGACTAGACCCGCTCCCGACGCGTTGACATCTGTTACAATGTTAGCTGCTGTGAAAATATTTGAGTATGTTGAACGTACCTCCAGAAAGGAATGTCATTCGGATTCCTTTCTGTTGCGATATGCCTTGAAGGGTTCGAATCAAGTATGTTCTCTCGAGGTCCTTGGTGTCATGAGTCCACATGTCCTTGAGCACTTCTTGAATATCGAGCTCGCCGAACTGGTTCAGAACATTGCCCATAAGACCAGTCTTTCCTACCGCCTTCTTGACTTGCGAGAATCCTTGTGCTACAACGTCTTTACCACCGACCACGCCTGCAACTGAACTCGTGACCTTGCCCAAAATGTTGTAAGTTGTGTTGACAGCTTTCTTGCCGGCAGCCATTGTATTAGCAAGACTCTCCACAGTATCCAGGCGTGGGTACACAAGTGGTACAGAGACCATCCAAATACAGTGCTGTACACTAGGAGGTAGCGTAGCAACTTTAGGGAAGATTCCCTGATATGTTGGGCCTGCCATTACTTGGGCTTGGGTCCGTTCCGACCGACAGTCAGGACCGACAACTACCACAGCCGGGCCCAAGTACTTGACGAAATGCCAACCAGTTCCAGTGATGGTAAAGATGTCGTGATCGGTGCTGACATTACGCAGCATCTCAACGGTGGTATGGTGTTGAAACAAGAGATACATCTCCGTCGCGATTCTACCAATATTCTTAAACATAGGTGAGGACTGCATGTAATCTGGGTATGAACCGTACCCATCGAAGCTATTATCTGTTAGCAAATGCTACTTCCCGGGCCGTCTGGCGGTACTCACATGTCATGGTCGTCAATCTGCAGGACGTGTGGGATTTGGGCGAATGCTTCACGAAGGAATGGCTGATCAAAGTGACTCGTATAGTAGTGGAAATAGGCATGCGCAACATCCTCCTCATGCCGGGCTGTCCACTGAACATTCTTCTTGTTCTCGCGCCCGCTCATTGCAAGCCACTGCTTGAGCAGCGGGACTTCTTTCCACAGACGGTCGCCATAGATCTGGTCTCCCAATCCCAACTGAACATGGAACCCACCGCAATCGACGTTCTTCTGAAGAACATCTTTCCACATAAATCCAACTCCGCCAAGCTTGGCCCGCTCATTCTGGGAAGTTCCCGCCGCGAAGTCGTTACCAGAGTGTGCAATGAAGCGCCAACTGGTCTCTTGGCGTCCAGCCACAACGAACTCATATCGAGTACAGCCAAGATGGGACGTGACTGCGTACGTCCAACGTTCAGTGCCAGCCTCGGACATGGGTAGCTCTAGGTCATATTTGTAGAACTTCCACCTTTGGTGAGTGAAAATAGGTCGGGGTTCGGCTTGACGAGGGTTTGGCGCCAGATCGTGACTCAGGTGGATATGGATGGTAGGTGGTTGAGGAGCATCTGTCACGATCAGAATGCTTCCGAGCCAAAGACCTTTCTCAATGTCCATGTTGACATATCGCAAATAAGGACCGAAGTAGACGCCATTTGTAGGTTGGATCCTGTACATATCCACTCCAGCACTCGGTGGGGGTCCTGAGAATCCCGCTGCTGTGGGCGTGGCTGAAGCTGCGACGCTCATGATACTTTCGGCATAGCCAGGGGTATGCGGTGGAAACATGGGGGAGGCCATGGACTGCTTGCCAAACATGGGTGATGCCAAAGGGTTTCCATATGTCGAAGCTGTTGGCGATAGAGGAGCTTGTTCATGCGATATGGGATTAGGGCCCTTAGGAAATTCCCACTGTGTTGCTTGGGAAGCCAAATGAATGTAGTAGTACTGCCCCGAGTTCTGGTCCAGGTGAGCTATCCATCCTTCGGGCAAGGGTGGAGGAGAGGCTGGATTCTGAGGCTCAAAGCTTTGAGCGGGAGCCACAACTTGCTGCTGAGAACTCTGCCCATTCTGCTCAGGATGAGGCTCGTTGGCGAAGGCAGGGTGAGGGTCATTAGCGAATGCGGGATGGCCTGGGTGTTGTAAAGCGGGGGAAGCAAGACCGCCAGCTACAGTTGAAGGGGCGGAAACTACAGTCGTCTTTGTAGGAGGTGTCGACGCTGCCGACTGCTGATGAGGCTGGGCGGAGGCAGAGCTTGATCCAGCTTGCTGAGGTCGCTGCTTCTCGTTTGGATAAGATGAGTTACCGCCAGGGTTGAGGCTTGAGTACGCAGGAGGAGGAGAGTTGGTGTTCATCCGCTGGAAATCTTGCTCCAACACACTGACTTGCGCTTGACCTTGGCCTTGACCTTGTGTTTTTTGTTGTTGCAGTTGTTCAGGCTGAGGAGGAGGGCTAAAAGACTGATGTGACTGCGCTGGACTTGAGATGGCATTCATACCTTGGTACACAGTGGGTGGACCAGACGGTGCCTGATCGGGAGTCTCGGTCGGTGTCCAAGGCCGTTGTGGAGGAGGTTGATTCCCATATTGCGCAAGTCTTTGTGAGGCGGCAGCACTAGGTGCGCCAAGGCTGTTGAGTGTAGCAGTGCCGGAGATACCAGCGGCGGCATAACGGGCCTCGATAGCATCGGCCGGGGCTTGTCCAGGCTCCACAATCGGGGTCTCAGGAGGGGGAGGAGAACCACGGCTGGCACGAGTGGTAGATGTTGAAGCAGTTGAAGCGAAGCGATTCACGCCCGGATCGTTCATTTTGAGTTGCTGAGCAGAGCTAAGGTTTGTAGGCGCATTGCTCGAAGAGCTGGATGCCGCACCAGGTGGTGGATAGTACGTCTTTTGATAGTTATGATAGTTTGCGTTGGATGAGCCTGGACGCTGGCTATCGGCTAAGGGGCGTTGGAAAAGATCGTGATCGGCGTCAGGACTTGTAGGAGAGCTGATAGGTTTTGGGGCAGCTCCTCTTCGTTCCGCAAGACCAGGCTTCTTGCCAGGAGGGCTGGTTTCTAATCGAGGACTGGTATCATTGTATGCAGAGCCGAATGGCTTTGCTGGGGTGGGTTTGCGGAGGTCGTCGTCGTCGGGAAACGGCAATGGTGCCGCAGAGCTGGAAGCGCCAGGAGGTAAAGGAAACGAGTGTTTAGAAACAGGAGAAGTAGACGACGGAGGCGCTGGGTATCTAAAGGCGGACGATCTACCGTCCTTGGCAGGCTGAGGGCTCTGTGGCTTGAAGATGCGCAAAGGTTCAACGGTCGGGCTGTCGCAATCCTCGGGAGCGGGTTTGCTGAGGAACATCTCCTCATCTGGAATACCACGGCTGCGCTCCATTTTGAGTTATGATGGCGCTTATGATATGCGATAGAGGTGGATGCAGGACTTGCGACAATATGCGATAGGAGAGCTGTCCAACAATGGCGGGGTCAGAAAGCAGGCGACAGAACACCTAGCTTCAGCTGGACGAGGTAGGTGGCGTAGAGCACTTTCAGGAGTACGAAAGTTCAGGTTGTAATTTCAGGCCTCTTTTCAGCAAGAGGTCTAAGAAACTTGCAAGAAGAATGCAGTTTCGTGTGATGCGAAGCTTGGGTTGTCTTCTGTTTCTTGTTGGTTGAGCGGGGTTTTGGGCTGCGTCGGCTGGAGTGACGTGGGCTTGTTTGTACCTTCCCTGTTCCTGAGGGGCTCCAGTAGGTCGCAGAAACGGCCGCGTCAGGAACAAGACAATGGTCTTGAAGGAAACAAAATCTTGAAACGTTGGAGAAAAGAAGAGAGTGCGAGCAAAAGATTCAAGGTGAAAATAAAAGGGGGAGAGGCGAAGGTAAAGAGAGCCAAGACTGCAAGTGCAAGTACCTAAGAAAGAGGGTCTGGATCTATCTATCTCCTGCTGAAGCGCCGTGACTTCCGTCTACCTACTGATCCATACAGATATGGATGGCAGACATGGGAGGCAACCTTAGTACTCACTCGTTCAGCACCTAGCGTGGTATGGAATAAGGCATCGAGAAATTCATAAACATCAAATTACAAAAATAATGGAATACTAAAAGAAATTTACACTTGAGATTCAAATCAGGTCGTTACAAATGTACTTAGTCTGGAACGTAAACTGTGGTTGGATTTCGGTATTCGGTTATCATGACTACCATTACCAGCACTGTTTACCTCCATACCTAGGTACCTATCATATCCTCCCTTTCCCAAGTATAGCAAGAAATATTTAACCGCTGGTACCAGCCAGCCCAAAGAGAAATCACTTTCTTCTTCGGCGCCAACAGCTTCAGGGGCATCATACGCGTCACTCTGAACAAAATGATATTGAAATAAAGACTCAGAAGTCTATGTTCATCAGAGACACTGTCACAGCATCCAGGTTCTGATTGGTTCCCTGTAAGCGCCCAAGAGCTTGAGCTAAAGCTTGGGAGCCATCAAAAACGGGCCCCGGGAGGTCCCCTTGGTCCCCTTGGTCCCTTTCAGGGTTTGGGAGCCACAGGACAACGGGAGGGTGGGGCTTTCGGGATAAAATCATGGATCATGAGAGCTTCAGATCTCATCATGGGTAGCAACATAGCCTCGATGTAAGCGCCCATCACCAAAGCCAAGAACTAGATGCGACCACTCAGAAGCTTTGTCTTGGGATGGTTTATATCTGATAGTCGAGTTTCGTGACAATATGCTGTGGTTTGACGCCATTAGTTAATTGATTAATTAATCTACGCTCCATGTCCCCCCTCACAATGGTCATGATAGTGTTAGTGTTGGCTACTCTAGATCGAGTTATGTAGGTGGTAGATGGCATGATCGGCCATACCCTCCCTACCTCTAATTATATGGACATTCATCTCATTAGCCTGCTACCTTCCAACTGCTCGTCTCGAGTAGCATAAAGCCATTTGGCGCCACTCTTACAAGAGTTAATATCCCATGATGCGTCGTGTCCAAGACCGGAGGTTGATACATCCAAATCCTGACCAAACGGTAACGATTTGTGCTCAACCAGGTGCAAGCTGCCCGTCATGGGCCCCTTCTATATACTTGAGATTAGTCGCGATAATTCCGATCAATTAGAGAAGATATTCCACCGTCACTCAACCTAGATGGCTTCCCAAGGTGTCTTTCATATTGTTACAATGCTGAGACAACATGAAATGGTTTCTAATAATGGATATAGTTGACTTCAGGCACCAAGACAGAAACTAAAATTCAAAGCCCATACTGACATGTACAGGAGTAACAACAACTTTTTAACTTTGCCCCTGCATCCCGTCCATTGAGATCGACCCAACTGTCAACGACAGAACGAAGTTTAAGTGGGCCTCCTCATCAGCCACTCAACGCGTCTCCAGTATCCAAGACGCGCTTCTCCAACGTCACCACCTCTAATTTCATTGAACCTAAATTCAGGAATATTGAGGGTGAGCATCCATTGCTGTTGAAATCACTATCAAAATTCGCCGGACCAGTCTCCCACTATGGCGCCTACTCCCAAATCTACCGAGAAAAAGCAACAGTCTCTCACATCCTTTTTCACCCCAAAGACAGTCAACGGACTAGCCGCCATCTTCGAAAAGCAGAGTCGAGCACAAGCAGCCAAATCGCAATCACCAGGCAAAGATACCGGATCACCGTCCAGAAAACGAACAATAGAAGATACAGAAAAGGAAAACAAAGAGCCCGAGAATCCCTCCAAAAAGGCTCGAGCCGATGATGCTGCCAAGGATCCAGAAACAAGCACTTTCTTCTCGAAATCAAACGCCAGTGGACAAGAGACAGTAGGAGCGCGTACAGAACGATACCGATACGACGGCTCGAGTACGCAGAATACCCAGGATGGCGATGCGAAGGCGGGATCTACTCAAAATGAGGATGAAGATGTAGAAGAGAGACGACAACACCAAGAGCTACACAGGAAATTTGTTAAGAAACTTGGTCATCCAGACGCACTAGCATGGCGCCGCAATATCCAAGAAACGGCGCCTGCTGGTGAAGACGAAGATGCTGATGCCGACGGGGCTGAAGAGGAAGCCACAGCGCCAGCCAAGACGAAGAAGAAGGGATCAAAGACAGGAAAGCTTACACCAATGGAACTTCAATTCCTTGAGATCAAACGAAAACACATGGACACTGTTCTCATTGTGGAAGTTGGCTACAAGTTTCGGTTCTTTGGTGAAGATGCTCGTATCGCAGCAAAAGAATTGAGTATTGTCTGCATTCCCGGCAAGATGCGTTATGACGAGCGTAAGTCTTTCTTATGCAGATTTTGGGATAAGTTTCTGACTTTTCACAGATCCTTCAGAAGCACATATAGATCGCTTCGCTTCGGCGAGTATTCCAGTTCATCGCCTCCCTGTGCATGCGAAGCGCCTGGTAGCTGCTGGGCATAAAGTTGGTGTTGTTCGTCAGATCGAGACCGCCGCATTGAAGAAGGCCGGTGACAACCGCAACACACCATTTGTCCGCAAACTCACCAATCTCTACACAAAAGGAACATACATCGACGAGAATGGCGAACTTGATCAGAGCGGTGGCTCCGGTGCACCGTCTGGTGGTTACTTGTTGTGTATAACCGAGTCCAAGGCCAAGGGTTCGGGCACTGACGAAAAGGTTGACGTTGGCATAATCGCTGTTCAGCCTGCGACGGGGGACATCATATACGATCATTTCGAGGATGGTTTCATGCGCAGCGAGATCGAGACCCGTCTATTACACATTTCCCCTTGCGAGTTCTTGATCGTGGGAGAGTTGACCAAGGGCACCGACAAGCTAGTGCAGCACCTATCAGGCAGTAGTACCAACGTTTTCGGCGACCGAAGTCGAGTCGAGCGTGTGCCCAAGGGTAAGACGGTGGCGGCTGAAGCCTACTCACATGTCACTCAGTTTTACGCCGACAAGCTCAAAGACAATGCTCAAGACGAGACTGCCGCTGCCCTTCTCGATAAGGTCCTAAAGCTGCCTGAGCCTGTTACCATCTGTCTCTCAGCCATGATCAACCATCTTGAAGAATACGGCCTTGAGCACATTTTCGACCTGACCAAGTACTTCCAAAGCTTTAGCACCCGGTCACACATGCTCATCAATGGTACCACACTCGAAAGTCTCGAAGTGTACCGCAATTCCACAGATCATTCTGAGAAAGGCAGTTTATTCTGGGCCCTAGATAAGACTCTCACTCGTCCAGGCCAGCGCCTGCTTCGGAAATGGGTAGGGCGCCCCTTGCTTGACCAGGAACTTCTTGAGGCTCGTCTCAATGCTGTTGAGGAGCTTCTCGACAAGCAGTCAACCGCTCCTGTATCCCAGCTTGAGTCCCTTTTGGCGAATACTAAGACCGATCTTGAGCGCAGTCTCATTCGTATCTATTATGGCAAATGTACTCGCCCCGAACTCCTCTCTGTTCTGCAGGCTTTACAAAGAGTGGCGAGCTACTATTCAACAGTCAAAGGTCCATCCGATGCCCCCTTTAAGTCCCCTCTTCTCAGCGATTCTATCTGCACTTTGCCACAGATCCTCGATACCGTTGTCTCATACCTCGAGCGGATCAACCTCGTCGCCGCACGCAAAGATGACAAATATGGCTTCTTCCGCGATGAGTTTCAGACGGAAGATATGCAAGATCACCAGCTCGGCATCGCTCACGTTGAGCACGAATTAGACGGACATCGTGCCGTCGCCGCTGAAAAGATTAAGAAGAAGACGGTTGATTATGTTACTGTCGCTGGCATCGAGTATCTGATCGAGGTGTCCAACACCGACATCAAACATGTTCCTGCTTCGTGGGCCAAGATCTCTGGCACAAAGAAGGTATCGCGTTTCCATACCCCCGAAGTCCTCCGCTTCATCACCGAACGCGATCAACATCGCGAGGCCCTGGCTGCCGCATGTGATAAAGCTTTCAAGGATTTGCTAGCTTCCATTGCATCAGACTACCAACCCCTCCGTGATGCCGTATCCGCTCTCGCAACACTTGACTGTGTCCTTTCCCTCTCCAAAGTCGCCGCTCAACCAGGCTACTCTCGACCATCTTTCCTCCCTTCATCCACTGACCCAACCATTTCCATCACCAATGGCCGCCACGCCATAGCAGAGCATACTCTTGAGGGCGGCTATATCCCCTTTTCCACCACACTCGCCCATCCTTCACCTCTCGCCCACCTCATTACCGGCCCCAACATGGGCGGTAAATCCTCATTCGTCCGCGCTCTCGCCCTTATCGTTCTCCTTTCTCAAGTCGGCTCATACGTGCCCGCAGACTCGCTATCTTTGACTCTCTGTGATGCCATTCACACTCGAACAGGTGCTCGCGATAACCTCTTCGCTGGTGAATCTACATTCATGGTTGAGGTCTCTGAAACAGCTCGTATCTTACGCTCTGCTAGTCCCCGAAGTCTTGTCATTCTCGATGAGTTGGGCCGAGGCACCAGCACTCACGATGGTGCTGCTATTGCCCAAGCCGTGCTACAGCATGTCGTCACTGAGACCCGATGCCTAACACTTTTTATTACACATTATCAAAATCTGGCCAAGGTTGCTGAAGGTCTTGATGGTGTCAAGAACGTTCACATGAAATTCAAAGCAGAAAAGGGTGATGATGGGGAGGAAGAAGTAACGTTCCTGTATGAAGTTGGCGAAGGCGTCGCTCATCGCTCATATGGCTTGAATGTTGCGAGACTCGCGCGCATCCCCAAGAAGGTGATTGATGTTGCTGCTCTGAAGTCAAGTCAGATTGAGCAAGAGATGAAGATGCGGCGCTTGAAGGGCGTATGTCGTGCCCTGTCGGAAGTAATGGACAATGGATCCGATCATCTCGATCAGCTTGTATCAAGCATCGAGCAACTATGATGTACACTACAATTATAATATTCACTATTTGTCAAGGCCCCATGGTTAAGTTGAGCCTAATCTTAAGACGGGTGATTTCTCATAAAATGCTAAAAATGTCTCTGCTTTCACATCCCATGACACCAATGATGAATGATATGCACATCTCCTCAGACGCCGAAGTATCCCTGTTTGTTCTTCATTCACAACACCAGCTTATATCCCGATAACTCCCAAAATTCCCATACTCATAGAGCGCCGTTGCACCTTCAACGAAACTCCTAATTGTTTTTCTGCCCATGTGTTGCACCACTTTAACTTTAATAACCGTTCAAAAGGAGAAATAAAATGCCAAAATCGTTAATCGTAGACTTTCAGGATCGAGAGCCGTATATGATGTCTGCGGTTTGTATGTTCTGCTACCAGTCAGTTAATTAGTCCCAGAATTGAAGACAGTGGTGAAGAGTTCCCTACACTGAATAGCTCGCCAAATGTTTCTGGGCCGGGAATCAGCATGTACGAAGGCTCTCTGCTGTGATGGTGAACTCATATGGGAGGCGTGCTTAGTATATCGACTCAGCCACGTTTGTACTGCCAGGGTATAGAAAGGGCCGTCAAGCGTGCTTTGAGGGTGGTCCCAAGACTTTTGTTCATATCTGCGGGTCGTCAACCGTTAACCCATGAGGAAAGCCCAAGTCGTTGTCAGCACCAGGCAGGCTCCATGAGCCGCTGAGGCTCAATTCTGGTTCATCATCTAGGCCATTGGGGTCCATGGCTTCACATATATGTGTTCGTTGTTTTGTGTCTTGGCCAGTGTGTGCGTGGTCTTGCTGTCGGTTGCTAGGAGAAAAGGACAACGGAGAGAATGTTGCGTTCATCGCTGCAGGGTCGTACATATTTATGAAAGACCGGTCATTGGAGAAAAGAGGATTGGTACCGGACATGCCGGTAAATGGACTGTTTGTTCCCTGTGTTGGGTCTCCGATATGCGATCCTGAGTACTCCTCCTGCTTGCGCTGGAAACCATAGCTTGCTGCTGAACGCAGATGGTCTGTGCCTGGCTCTCGAAATTGGCCGTAGTTTGTAGGAACGAATGGGAGCCTCGACGAAGCATTGTAGATCGTAGCGTCTTTCATCGCATATGAAGCTTCGATATGGCCGAAAGAACCTGAATTTGTGTAAGAATATGCGAGCTGTATAAGACTTCTACTCTCAATGATAGCTTTTCCCCTTCGAGTCGACATACCTGGAGGGAAAGATTCAGGTCGAAGTGAACTAGACATGTCCCTGGCTTGAAAGTGACGAGGTGCCAGATCCCTTGCTTGTGGCGTTGGAGATACAAGGTTGGAGCGAAGGAAGCCGTTCATGCTCCGAGCTCCTGGTTTGTTGCGAAGCTCTAACCTAATCCTCGGGTCAATAATATGATACTTGCAGGCTCCGTATAGTATTACCTGTGATCGCTGTAACTCAGAGACAGTGGGGGTTCGCTTATAGAAGCTACACTGAGCGTTAGTAGTAATCGATCCTCCCCATCAAGAAGCATACCTGTTCGAGTAACTTCGTCGCGGAATATGTCTTGGATTTCTTTTGTTTGTTCTTGAGAAGGGTGTATTTCAGACCCTTCCTGAAGGTCTTGTTCTTTCTTGTAGCTTGTCCTCTTTCCAATGGCAGGCTTTTGACCACGAGCGGTCTTTCGTCGCGGCCTCGGAACGTTTCCAGATATTTCCGCAAGAGGTGTTGGCTTCCTCCGCTTCGGCTTCGTAACTTTTTTGGGTGGTGTCTGGTCAAGTTAGCGTGTGAAAGCCTTCGGTTTGGTTGTACGTACTGGTTCCTCCTGACCAGGAGCAGGAGAAGAGGTATCGTCGTAAACATCCTTCGTCCTTTCCACTTCGAATTTAGAGCTCATTATAACCTGGGTGGGCTCGATACACTCAGATGCCTTCTTCATTTTATCGATGACAGATTTCGGCTTCTTTTGGTTTCGAGATTTTCTCGTCTCGTCGTCAGCAAGATCCATCTTTCCCATTCCCGGCCACACTTGGCCCTTCAATGACATTGAGTCATTGCCCAGCACAGACTCGTCCTGAGCGTAATTATCTAGTTCGGGATAGAGGAATCCTGGGAAAAGTGGGAAATCGTTCATGAAATCATCCCCTTCGAGCTTGACCGCAGGGCTCATCGATGCTTCCTGCTTCGATTTTCGCTTGCTTATCTACTCACAGTCAGTGAAAAGTCCTTTTCTAACGAGGACCAATACGACCTTTTCCAGCGGTATAAGTTGATATTCCCGGCTGCGCCGGATGCGAGCCTCTTCCTTCATTTGCTTGGCTCTCATTCTCTCAACCAAAAGTTCCTCGATGCCGTTTTGGGAGTACTAATCCTCATAACGTTGAAGTCTTACCGCGGAGGTAATGTCCTGGTGAGCTTTGAGCTTCGTTTGAGTCTCATGATGGAGGTGGCCCTTGGATGCGATATGTGTGAGAAGGTGCGATACGTCCGAAAATCGGGGGGTTTCGGGACAAACGAAACAAGAGAGTGGAATTTGTCGACTAACAGAGTTGGCGGAGCTATCTTCCGACAGCGTTGGAGGGGCCATGACCTGGATCTAGAACGTACTGATTAGCAACTTCGGGATCATTTATGACTGAAGGTATGGAAGAATCCGTCAGCCAGGTAGGTATTGTACTATAGTAGTCTTCAACGTGGATTTCAAAATTGCTACCAATCGTTCTTCTTGTCCACGACGGGCGAAGAGGAAAGGGCTGTTAACCAAGTCAAGGAACGATGGCAGTAAATGGTAGGGCCGAAGGGTCAAGTCCGAGGTAGATGCAAGATGGAATTGAAAAAAGCGGTCAATGTGCAAGTCAGGATGAGTCTTAGAGTAGAAGAAGAGAAAGGAGCGCAAGACATGAAATCGTGAAGTGTAGGAAGGCACCTACTGGAGTTGGTCTGGTATGCTTCTTGCCTCGAGTCATGGTTGCGTCGCTTCCTAGCTAGTGACTGGTCTTTCCTTCTCCTTGTCTTGTTGTAACCCAATTGTTTCTCAAATGTTTGCCATGAAAAATAAGCAAGTAGGCGGGAGGAAGTGACTGGAAGGAGAGCAAAATAGAAGGCTTGAAGGACTGGACTTGAGGCTCAGCTGGAAGAAGACGATATGTCCTTGTTTCTCCTATCGATCAAGAGATATTTTGCTTTAATGTCAGTCGGGTGCAAGTAACTCGAAGTCACAGACTGTCTCTTGAGAGCTCAATAATGGCTTGCGTCGTTGGTCTCGAGGGGCATTTCTAGGACCAGACTACGTCTGGGTTACAGGCGCAGCAAATAGCCTTATCCGTTTGGTTGGGCAGGTTCCTTTGCAAGAATTTATAAGTCGCCCATCTCTCCTGAGCTTATAGGTCCAGGGGCCAGTCTGACACTTGAGAGTTGGAGCGGAATCCTCGTTGGGTAGGGTACAGTTTGCAAGAGGCTTCAACTGTAAGCTCTGGTGCTACCTCAGGCTCGGTCTCGAAGCTTTTTCTCTGTGAGGAACTTATAAAGCTGCACTGGTTATTGAACGTGGTTGGGAGAACGCAGAGGGCTTGACAGTGATTTGGACGGATCCAAAGCCAGATTCAGCACTGTAGGGGGGTTAGGTTAGCTCAGGTATTGTCTGTTATTTTTTTCTCCAAGCTCAGAGACCGTACCATAGGTAGTCTGGGCAATGAGACCTGACTACAGATGATGTTTGTCGGAGATTGTGAGAAAGAGTACTTGCTGACTTACCACAGAAGGAGGAGCTCGTGAGCCAGCTGTAGGACTACAAATCCCTCTGGTCTATTTCATCGATGGAAGCCACCATATACTCGACGATACACACCGATCCGACCTTGTGGTAGGTAGGCTGTACAAGCTTTCGCTGAGAATCTGGAAGGGCGCCCACAGGAAGAACAATTACCTGGGTCGGCGCGAGATGATAGCGTATGAGGACAATTTCGTCAGAAGTGGAGGGACACTTCAGACGAAGGAAGGACCAGCAGTCTGGGGTAAAGCTGGAAAATAAGGGGGGAAGGAGGGGGTGCTCGCCAGGCCTGACGTCCGGGAGGAAAGTGATAGTGGAATCAGGCAGGCACCTTCGACAACGCATGGGGCCTCAGGAGAACACTCTGAGGCGGGTGCGCTGCTCGAACACACAATGACTTGACAAAAATATTAATAGAGTAAATTCTTAAGTTACTAATCTGGTAGATGGAATAACAGGTGCCTTGTTCCCAGCTTGTATCAAAGAGTGCCTATAAATCGTGCTGTATCAAACGAAGCTTGTAAATATGATGACAAGGAATGACACTGTTAATCATCCACAAAGCACAGAAGACAAGATGTTGCGACAAGCCGCGGGGATTATCTAGATTCTCAGAGAGGACTGAAGTGATTGATATATATCAGAATTCATTCTTTGACATTGATTCATTGAAGAGTCACGCATTTGTAGCTGTGGAAAGGGGGCGACATCTGACCTACTCGATGTGAGCAGAATAGTGCACCACAGAATTAATTCAATCATCAAATTATAGTTCATTGAGGCGAATAGACATCGAAGTTTATTGCATATTGGTATAATAGTATTGATTGGATATGATGAAGAACCTCTGTATCAGAGTCTACCTTGATCCTAGTCATCAGGATACGCGTACTGAAAAGTACCACGGATGTCTAAGATACGAATGTCTGAAGGACTTCACGGGACTAACGCCACGGAATAACAAGCGATGTCCCTGAAAAAACCAACAGTTCCTCTTCCCTCAACCATATACACATGCTATCACTGAACAATGTCGTAAGCATGTGCTAAGAATGGCCAGAGGGCGGTGGCTAGCACCATTCCAAAAAGCGATGGAGAAAGCACTGAAAGGGAAACTGCAGCAATCAACCGAGAATCCTCTTGGTTATGATCTTTGGCATACAATACACTGGGTCGACTTCCTCGAGATCAGGGTAACCTAGAAGGCTCAGGCCGCACAGGCCGAACTGGGTATGCCAGACATCGACCATGTTACCAGGCCGATCAGAAATGCCACCCATTTGAGTGTCTTGGCATTTCAAAATGAAGGCGATTAATGCATCGCGATCAATCCAGTGGGTACGCTCGATTATAGCAAGGCTACTCAACACCCACCAGCTGTAGCAAACGTCTTCGTCTTTTTCAGGACGACCGTTGAGACCACCACAAGGGACCTGTCTCTCACTCAACCATCGGCCAAGTTTCTCTTTATCCACAAGATCCAGATGTTCGACGATTGCGAGCGCTGCGACACAGGTAAAGATCTGACCTGAATGCGACTCCGCACCGGGGCCAGTTCCATAACCACCATCGAAGTTGGCGCAAGCGGTGATGTGAGAGACAGCTTTATCAACATCAACTAGAGACATAAGGCCGAGCAGGGAGAGGGCATTAAAAGCACCGTACAGGAAGCGGGTATCCTCCTCGCCCCATTCATCTCCAGCAAATGTGCCAGTCTCTCGATTCTGTAGCCCTGCGATGACTGTATGTGGTCAGTTGGTGCATCGGAAGCACTGCGGGCCTTTCAAAAGCACCTACACTTGCCGACCTGTTCTTTGCCTTTGCCTTTGGATTCCAGTTGATCGAAAGCATCCGTCATGGCGAGGATCTGCACAGCACTTACTGTGGAAAGCATGTGAGCATCGTGGCCTGGTGCCGCACCAAATCCGCCATTTTCATGCTGACAAGAGAGAATGAAATCAATGACATCCTGTCGTGGGAGGGCATCCGGTCGACGGAGCAGGTAGAGAGCATTCAATCCCCAGTACAGGCCGTTGAGTCGCAAGTGTTCGGTAAGCCAGTAGTCCAGCTCATCTTTCCTTGTGTCTAAGCTCTGCACGTATTTCACATGGGCGTCGACGACGAGCTTCGGTGCTTCTTGGTCTGTTGCGACTTGAGCCATGTTGTCGAAGGATAGAATGTAAATGTTGAATGAGTTGGGGTTGACATAGAGATTTTTCGGCAAGCGGGTCGTTACGTAATCGTTTAGTTGTTGCCTGGCCAGGCCAACGTGAATCACCTATTTACCTACCCTAGGTAGGTAGGTAGGTAGGTTGTTCAGCACCTCGACTGAACAAGCGATCAAACTTCAAAAGGTGTTGAACACAGTGAAGGCCTTAATGCTTTTTATTGCGATATTTCAAATACTAGTATGCTTTGTGGCCTGAGTATCCTGTATATTGTGATGAACTCAATGTTGTCTAAGGCTCACTCACCATGTTTGATGCTGTACTGCATGTGGTGGAAACAATATTCGACAAGTAAACACCGAAACCAAAATGATGCAATAACTCGGCATATCAATATGCTTAGAACAGCAGGCTATTCGCTCTTTGTTGGGTGACTTGGTTGTGAGAGGAACGCTGCTTGATATGGAGTTGATATACACATAATAAGCTATAAGTTTGAGGTGGGACGCTCCACAAACCAGCAACTCACACACTCCCTCTCAAACATCACAAATACGTCAAGAATCAGACCGGAAAAAACCGTCCAAGTCGGCAAAACAGACAAAAAGATGCACAAGGAGTCCTTCATCACCAATGATGGCTGTAAAATTGCCTATCAGACGTCCGTTCCACTGAATGGTGCACCAGGAACTGCGCCTAAGACATGCGTACTGCTCATGCATGGCTTCAGTGGTTCTAGCGACTACTTTATCCGAAATTTCGCAACTCTGAGTGAGAACCACTGGGTTATAGCCCCTGATATGCGTGGTCACGGAGATTCCGACAGACCCCGCGGAGGATACCACGTTGCCCGTCTGGCAGTTGACCTCGCTGGCCTCGTCGCTCATATCCGCAAGTCAGTGCCCAATGTCAACCTCGTTCCTGTCGGATGTTCCATTGGTGCTGCAGTCCTCTGGACATATGTCGAATTGTTTGGGTGCAGCGATTTCGCTGGCTTTGTCTTTGTTGACCAGGCACCCCTACAAGATCGTTCGACATTCGATGGCTGGGATGAATCCAAAGCACACACCGGGTGTTATGACGAGAAGACGATGCAATCAGCACAGCATAGTTGGATCCACGACTCCAAAGCAGCACATGTAGATCTTGCAGTAGGATGTCTAGGCTACCGACATGCTCCGAAAGAAGAGGACAAGGTCTCAGTAGAGCAACAGGCGAAGGATGAAACCTTTTTCACGGAGATCAGTGGTCGTTGCGATCAAAGCTGGCTGGCGCGACTGCTGGCAGACCATACTCGCTACGATCACCGTGAAGCCATCGAAACAATCACGGTACCCACCTTGGTAATGGCTGGGAGACGGTCGAGCTGCTTCCCACTCGAGGGAATGCTTGAGACTGTGAAGCGAGTCGAAGCCTCGAAGCCAGGTCTGGCACGGTCATCTATATTTGAATCTGGACATTGGTTGTTCTATGAGGAGCCAGAAAGATTCAACAAGGAGATTGTGGAATTCGTCGACTCGTGTTCGACATTGCAATAGGATGAAGCAGTCGATGCTACAGGTTGTTCAAGATGACTATATATGGTGTTACGTCGTACTTGAATGCTCCTCGAGGCGATCGATTGTTATGCCCATTTGTATTCGACATGAAACCTTTGTGTTTGGGATTTACGAAATATCAGCTCGGCATCACTGTAAACAATAATTTGATGTTACACTGAAGCAAACTCTACGATAGGACAGAAGCTTAGTAAGGCTATATTGGAAGCCATCTCGATTGTGTGCCTCGGATAAGGCTGAGAGCAGCAAAGCATGATATCATTGGCAACACATGAGACGAAGAATGATCCATCGCACTACGTTTCATCTTTACACGTAATTTGGCTATGTTCCTGAGTGTCAGGGGGATCCTTACATGGGTCGGGTACTTGTCAAATCTTGGCTACTTGATACATATTCGGAAGCATCCGGTCGCTGGCCTGGTGCCCTCGATGTCAAACCTTGTATAGAGCCGATCAATGATACCTGAAAGACGACATGCAATTTACGTTATAATGAAATAAGCGGATTCTATGAGGCCTCAAATTACACCGAGAACCTTATTTATCTCTATTGAGGCATCACCAGGCTCATCTCGTGAGGGAAATCGGCTACCAGTTACTAGAGATCACCATTACCGATGAACGATGTTAATCGAGATTTGACTTATAGAAATACGATAGAGCTTACCCCTCCACCACGGATATATGTACAGCAATCTAGACGCCACTTATGTCGTTAACCCAGGCATTGAGTTTTAGTCTTAAGAAGGGCACAATGTTAGATCAGGGCCGTTTTGTTACGATGCCTCATTTTAGCATCAGGGTAAATGTGATAATTTTAAGCATTAGTCCTAAATATTCTTCCAGTAGAGACTCAATAATCCGGTATCAAGTAAATGAAAGATGCATGGGTTCTCTCAGCTCAGTTCTGTAGCGAGGTTGCATCCATGAGTAAAGCTATCCAGTCCCTTACTGCTTCCTGGCTTTCAGACTCATCTAGACCCTATTGCTCGACGCCTTGGCTGTCAGGTACATGTATCCTTCAGCCACTACACAGCCCAACCTTTTTCTTCTTGATGGATGAATGCGATGAGAATGGAGAAACGAATCAAGGTTGAAACTTGAGGCCCAATCTGCTACAGCGGGGTAGAAGGGCCTCAACGTTTCCATCCTGCCTAAGAAGATGTCGTCTGCATCCACAGCTGTTAGCTTGCATGTTGTATTATCGTTGGGTTCCATGACAGAGTCGGGTTTCTCGTTCTCGAGGGACAATTTCGATGACTTTTTTTTTTTTTTTTTCGTGTGCGGCAGCTTGTTTCAGCCTCTCACACGCACATACATAAGACCTACCTAGTCTACTAGTCTAACTACATAGTAGGTACTGTATGTACTGTTGGTATTGTGTAAGCACACGTACGCAACCCCCGACGCGCAACGCCCAGTTCAATAGGATCCAATCTCTGTGGTTGAAGCCTTCTGATTGCCAGATCAATCTCCACTAGGGTGGTTGACCAGTAGAAAGTCACTCATGACACTAACATTAGCACCTCCACTAGGTAACATAAGGTCTATGTTGTTTGTTGTGCCTGTGCCTGGATCAGAATCTGTTAATTATGGAGGTGTCGAATGCCACCATCACTGCCGAATTCCCCTCGCGATTGAACCCCTAGTAAGAGAACGCCAAGGCTTCGTCTTTGTTTATCCCTTGTTCCTGGTCTTTCGTGCAACGTTCCACATCCTGTCCCTTGCTTCTTTGGGATCTTTCGAGCCCTTGGACATTATCAGCTGCGCACTCGAGAGAATACCTACCCTGCCCTAGCTCTATTCTGATACATACCTACTTGACAATACGTACATATGTAGTTCTAATGGAGGCTGCGAATGGAGGCTTCCCGCTGCAAGCAAGTGCGGTAAAGTCGGGAAGCGGTCAGCAGCACAACACAAGAACAACTGCTAGATACCTACCTACCTTAGTACCTACAGAGTAGTATCCAGTCAATTGGGAACAGCTCTCGGGGCCACCGACTGTTGTGTAGCCAGCTGTGATTTGCTCCACGCTTTTGGGGGCTTGGTTTCGGATATTTTGGCACATATCACCGGCATTAGTATTGGCCCTACCATCGGGTATTGATTGATTGATTGATGTTATTACTTCCATAGTACCTACGTATTATGACCATCCGTATGGCTCATAATCTACCTAACCTAGCCTGGGTACAGAAACTGACCTGATGGAGCTTCCATGACAACGGACATTGCACTGCACCACACCGCACTGCAACGTACAGCACAGCACAACACAACAGCACAGAGCACAGCGGAGACAGCCCGCCCAGGCAAAGGGCGGCCGATTCGAGGCCACGAGACTTTTCCTCCATCAGGTATTTTCAAGAATTGACGGGGTTGATCGACCTTAATTTTTCTTCCTTTCTGTTTCTTTTTTGTTTTATATCGCTCGACTGTACTGTACTGTACCTACATGGTCTCTCACCCCATGCTTTGGGTCTGCCCCTGACCTGACCTAGCCCAACGCTCAGCTACCTCCCGTCAAGCTCTATACATTACAGCGAATTTAGAACCAGCGCCAGCACTGCAAACGGACTGGACAGGACCTGAATGTCCAGCGCGCCCACCTCTAGATTGTCTATTGCTCCAGCCGGCCACCGATAGTCAATCCAATTTCCCGACTCCATTCCTTGCTACATTGTCTGTGACTTCTTTTCATCTTCCTTTTGTCCTTTCAGGCTGGATTTGTCGTCACCTTTGATCAGCGACCCGCAAGAAGATCGGCTCAAAGCATAACAGAGCATCCTTCCATCCATCCAGCCATACCAGACCACTCCCTCCCCCTGGCCCGCAGTTTGGACCCCCCTCCCGTTTCGCCCACCGTGGCAGTGGGAGCTTGCGAAGCAGGGCCTGCGTCTACTGTACTGTACTGTACTGCCTCTGCGACTGCGACTGAGACTGCGCCGTGAATAGGCAGAATTCGAAATGGGTCGTAAGGCGGCACCACAGCCGCTGGCGCTTTCGTCTCAGTCTCAGTCTTCGGCCCAGACCCAAACCCAATCCGATTCTGACGCTGCTTTACACAACAAAGACAGCCCGCTGACTGCTGAAACCGTTTCCCCGGGTGTATCGCCGGTCGAGTCCAAATCGCCCCGTTCTCCCCGCTCCTCTCCTTTCCATAGTCGATTCTCGCCCTTGAGAAACCAGGCCGGAAAGCAAAAGCATAAGAAAACATCACCCACGACTGCAGCATTGGCAGCTGCGACTACAGAAAGAGAATCGCCACCATCATCGTCCATACCAGCATCAGCGCCAGCGACTACACAACGACCCTCGACTGCCGCGGCCTCCACTGAATGGAGTAGGAGAGAAGAGTCCACTCCACGACCACCCTTACGGCATACGCGCGAGGATCCCTCGACTTATCCTTCCATCTCCTCTACTCTAGAAGAACGACGCCCTGGTCCACCCGCGACGACAGCGACTCCTTCGCAGTCTGAAATACGGCAGCCAATATCGAGTGAACCGAAAAAAAGTTCCAAGAACGGATTCTTCCATTTTAACAAACAATCCAAGTCTTCCAACCAATTCCAACCTCATGCCCACCGTCGTAAGCAGACCGAGACAAGAGCTCAGGTAATGTCGAGGGGTAGCGACGGAGCCAATCGACCAAAACACGAAGGTATGTGAATATGGAGCTAAGCCTGGGCTTGGGACGATTTATCATGCTTTGGCTATCGCACGTAAACTTGGGTCCAGGACCAACCGCTGACACTATATAGAGAAACCTGATTCCGCATACCCCGACCACACTCTTCACAAACCTAACTCCGCCGATCCTTTACGAAGCGACTTATCTTTATCATCTGCTGGTGACTACGAGGCTGCTTCACCACAATCTTCCACAAGGAAAGGCAGGTCTAAGCCATTTGGCATTCTGAACCGCAGCAGGTCCAATCGCGACAAAGAAGACGGTAGCCCCGAGCTCAAACCCGTCATCCCCCCTCGACAGGGCAACGAACCTGAACTACACCTTAACTCTGTTCCGTACAAAGCCGGAAATCAAGGCAACGATCGGTCGCTTCGAGACATGATGAATTCTGCAGTCCGAAATCGATCCGAGGACCGCGCGCCGAGAGACAACTCTTCGACAAGGAAACCACAGCGCGAGAAGGAACCAAAGACTCAACCGTCCTCTTTGAACGAGAACGGGGGCTCTTTCTTTAACGGCCTGAAGAGCTCGGGAACTCGCGCGGCCGGCATGCTAAGCGACCGCCTTTTCAAGGGTGGGCGAGGTGGTCGAGAAGATAAGGAAGCTTTGGACGACGAACACTATCAGCTCAAAGTTATCAACTTGCCTCTAGTCGAACAAACACGACTGACGCGAATTTCGAAGCGGCTCGAGGATTCTAGAGATAAGACGGAGTTTTGGATGCCTGCCTTTCCATGGAGAGCAATCGACTATCTGAACTATAAGGGATGTGAGGTTGAGGGTCTTTACCGTGTTCCAGGCAGTGGCCCCCAGATAAAAAAATGGCAACGGAAATTCGATGAGCGTAAGTCTTGATCACCTTGCTACTAACCTTTGGGATTCAGGCTGACCCAAGACAGAGTATGATGTGAACCTTTTTAATGAGCGTGACTTATATGATATCAACATTATTGGCTCGATGCTCAAGGCATGGCTGCGAGAGCTCCCTGATGAGCTTTTTCCCAAGGCGGCGCAGGACCGAATTGCGAGGGAGTGTGCAGGCTCAGAGGAAGTCCCCGAGCTTCTTATTGAAGAGCTTTCAAACCTCTCCCCTTTCAACTATTATCTGCTGTTTGCCATCACATGCCATCTCAGTCTTCTCCTGGCTCACTCGGACAAAAACAAGATGGATTTTAGGAACCTTTGCATTTGCTTCCAGCCGTGCATGAAGATCGACGCATTCTGCTTCAAATTCTTAGTATGCGACTGGCGCGACTGCTGGCGAGGGTGTAAGAACGAGGCGAAGTATATCGAGGAGGAATACGTGATTTTTGATCAGCCACCGCCACGAGGTCTCGCTGAACCAGCAAAGCCAAGACCTCAAGAAGAGTCGGAGGATGATCGGCAACAACTTTCCTCCTCCGGGAGCAGCAAACAGTCAGACCGCCACAGTCCTGGCAAGCAGAACTCAAAGCTGAAGAAGAAACAGCTCCAGATATCCCCCTCGAGCGGAAGCGTCATCTCGACCAACTCGTCTGCCCCAGCCACCTTAGATGTTAACAACGACCATGAGGTAGAAAGACCCTCAACCGATATACGGCCGTTGTCACCAATCATGCCTCTATCGCCTCTCGGCTTCTGAATTTGAGACATTCCGATCGCCCGCTGAGTGCAAGGCATATCTGCGCCCCATTGCTTAAGCAATTTAAGCAATGCCGTCTAACCATTCATCGAGACATGATGAGCATTCTCTATTTCGGGCATGCCCAGGCCTGCGTTTCATCAATGGCCTAACTTACCGTACTGCAGCACTCCTACCTGAAACAGGACTATGCCTCGATTATTGATCGCACTGTCCGCCATGATGGAGTCCTCGGCTGCATGCACTTAGCAAGAGCCAACTTACGACGTCATGCCCTTACGACTTTCGTCTTTCGTCCTTGCTGCACGGTCTGGTTGCTCGAACGCTGGCGTTTCCATATAGTGACCTAGCAGCTTTCCGACGTGCAATCGAATCAAGCTTTCAAACGAGCATGTGCGTCGACAGCGCTCAAGCAAGTGAAGCATTTTAGTTTGCAGTTTTTCTTTTTCTTTATTTGTTGCTTGGTATACCCCATTGCATTTTGCGGAGAATATCATTCAAGGGGGTTCTGTTGCGCCCAATCTCAGGGGGGGATCTTGTTTGAAGTTTTAGCGTTTTTGTTTCCGTTTATTTAGTTGATAAGCCACATTCTGTTGCTTTGTTTGGTTTGGTGGTAGCTGGCAATCAACCAGCGCTGTTTTAAAAGGAGCTAGGGGAATAGGTGTCAATGTTGTTACGCAGTGAAGGCAAGGAGTGCCTGGGAATTGAATATGGAAAAGGACGGGTTTGGCGAACAGCCTGCAGCTGCGATCGAAAGTATTAAATGGAACTAGGTAGTCTAAAGCAACGCAAATGAAATACAGGCTTTGGCATGTCGGTATCTGAGTTTGGCGTAAAATATACTCAACTTTCATATCAGCTGTCTACCTATTCTGGCATTCATCTGCGATGTAACAATGTCTTGCAGGGAAACCTTGACAAACCATGGCCTGTAACAAGGACTCACGTAATCTGATGAGACAGTGACAACATGGAACTGGTTATGCATTTCGGGTATAGATGGAATATAGCACGGCAGTCGAAGGCTGTAATGAAAATGTTTCTTCACTCCTAAGCTGAACGTCTAAACCCTCCCAAATCCCTAGCTTTTTTTTAGATGCCGATTTGAAACGCCAAAGTCCTGAACGCCGCTACATGCTCGAAAGCAATAGTCCTGACCAGTGCCCACGCAAAACTGAGGGCCCAATCCTTGCTCTTCCATAACCGTTGATGCTTATTTGGGGATGCCCTGGTTCTTGCGCATAAGACGTTCGTTGCGCTTGACTCTTTCCTTGCGCTCCCTTCGGCCGTCGCCACGGATGGTCGTGCCCTCCTTTCTCTTCCTCTCGGCAGCCATGTCCACCTCGACAATGGGCCAGTCCTCGCCCTTCTTGTTGAGGGCCTTGTATCCCCACTTGCGCTGCCACTCGCCGGTCTGCTCGTCGAAGGCAAGGTTGCGACGCTGCTCGCGTGTCTTGGGCTTGATGCCCTTCTTGGCGGCAAAGCGCTCCCACTTGGTGGGAGGCTTGGCCTGAGGAACAGGCTTCTCACGGGGAATGCGAGTGCTTGGCGCGGGGAGCGTAAGCAGGACGCCCTCGGCGGTGGAGCTGAGAGGACATGTGGTGAGAAATTGGTTGATGAGAGACTGGGCGCCGTCACGGGCAAGTTCGGCGAGGGACTGCTCAAGGTTCTCGCGGTCGAGGGTCACTGGGTTGGGGTCCTCCGCGAGGAGATGGCCGAGATCGAAGGTGTATGGGGTGGGCTTTTCGACTGCGACGGGCAACTTTGGCTTAGAGCTTGGGAGAGACATTATGGTATTTTGTATGGTGATGTCGAAATTAAATAGTTGGATGACGAAATCGCTCGTGAATAATCGTCAACTCGTAAGACGATGGTTGAATTCGTTGTCGCAAATTGACCGTGTTGATGTTGCTGCTTTGGAACTTTTTTTTCTTAACATCCTGCTAAACTATCTTTTTTCTCCAGCGATAAGATACGGATCAGTGGACAGCCGTTTTTCCGACAAGTGTACCCCGCCAACCAATCAGGCATCCCCGCTGCTCCCCATCACAGCGACTTTGGGGGTGTGTCGTTAATGCTCCGAGATTTTCGAGAGTGGCATTCAACTTCAGCTCACGACGGCCGCGAGACGAGCGTCCCAGAATCGGCTCAATTGGCGCCAATGCGACTATAGACGCCGTCTCACTTACCGATATAAACGAAAGGCCACCTTGGACGAAATCTCTGGGATGCTTCTAGGGACGATGGCCTCCGCCAATACCCTCCGATGCCTCATGAGGCCAACCATTCCCCGGGCTCCTCGAATTCAACCCGTTCTGCTCGCCCCGTTCTCGACCACAAGCTCTATTCTGGCCGTATCAGCTCCCCCGCCAATCAAGAGCCGAAGAGATCTCCCCCAGAAGGTCAAGAAGTCGTACAAGAAGCGTGCCAATGTGACGCCTGTCCGAAAACCTCAGCCTGGCGAGCGCAAGGCCTTCCGAAAGCGCATCCAGCTCAGCAACAACAGCGCCCTGCCTGTCCAAGGCCTTGAAACTCTGGACGCCAATAATATGACCGATGATTCGAGCGCTGGAAAGGTGTTTGCTGTGCCTGACCAGGTGGTAGATCATCTGCGTGCCCTCGAGGCTTTTAAGACGACACAGACATGGAATTTGTTCCGAAAACCCCACGTTCTGATGCGCAAGGAGACGGTGGAGTTGATGCAGAAGCTTGAGCTGTCGGTCAAGGAGAAGAAGGCCCTCAAGTGTGTGTTGACAGGCAGCAAGTTGTCTGGAAAGAGCATGGCCATGCTCCAGGCTATGTCCTATGCTCTTCTCAACAACTGGGTGGTATTCCACGTTCCTGAAGGTACAAATACCCACGACTTTCGTTTTAAATGCGATTCTAACTGTTGAACATAGGCCAAGACTTGACCAATGGCAACACTGAATACTCACCTATTCCTGATACTGAGCCACCGCAGTTCTCTCAGCCCATTTACTGCCTTAAGATGATCCAGAGCCTTTATAGGGCCAACCGTGTCGTTCTTGAGAAGCTCAGCATCGAGAAGGACTGGTCCAAGTTCACCAGTCTCAAAAAGGGCGCCACCCTTGCCGACCTGGCCCTCAGCGCAAAGGAAGCTGAATACGCCTGGCCAACTCTTCTGGCCCTCTGGACAGAGCTTACTCTGCCTGGCCGACCCCCTGTGCTCTTCGCTCTCGATGGTCTTGCTCACATTAACAAGATCAGCGATTACAAAGACACAGCCTTCAACGAGGTCCATGCTCATGAGCTAACCTTGGTGCGTCTCTTCATCGATGCTCTGTCTGGCAAGGCTCCTCTTCCCAACGGTGGTGCCGTCATCGCCGCCACCTCCGAGAACAACACTCACCACCACCCCTCACAAGAGCTTGTTCTCTCTCAGCTCGAGGCTGGCCAGGCTGGCCGTGAGGTTCCCAAGCCTAATCCTTATGAGCGCAAGTACGATGAGCGTGTGTATGAGGCTCTTAAGAACAGCTGGGTATTCCGTCTTGAGGGTGTTAGCAAGGATGAGGCTCGCTCTTTGATGGAGTACTGGGGTGCGAGTGGACTCTTCCGCCATGTGCTTAATTCACGGACCGTCTCTGAAAAGTGGACAGTGGGAGGCCATGGTAATGTTGGTGAGATGGAGCGCGCGTCACTGCTGCAAATGAGACTGTAAAATGTATTCTATAAATGTACAATATTAGTGTCTGAGTAGAAGAACACAAAGCATATATCTGCTCCCTCTACGTGTGTGTCTTTTAGGCGATTATTGTCATAAATCCAGATCACATTTGTATTGCAGATGATTCGTAGTTCGTGACTAATCTCATTGTTCAGTGCTACACTTGCAGACTCTTCTTATATACATTAATATACCAAAACGCCTGAATTTGACATCATGCCTTTACACCAATTATATGCAGGATGCCTACATATCCATATCGTCCTCCGCGTTGTTATTGTTATCAACGTGTACAAATACCAGCCTAGTACCGTTGCCAGCAGTTTGCCAGACCTGCGAAGTATCATTAGCGACGTGTTTTGGGTGATCCAAAGGCTCATTAGAAAACTTACATTAGTGTAGGCGTACTCCTCAAGGGCGTCGTGCCACTGGTCGATGGTGAACCGAGCAAGGACTCGATCCTTCACCTTGCTCATGCTCAGCTCAACACCCAGCTCCTCGTCATCTCCAGCGTCATCAGGGCGGCATTGCCCAGAATCAGCTAGATTCTTGACCAAACGGAAGATCTTGCTGCTGGGATCCATCCTGCGTCCACTAGCATTCAGTTCGTTGTTAAGACTTTCTTTGCTGGCCTCGACCAGTCTAAGGGCTTCGTCGACATCATCTTGGACAACCTCGTTACTGAATCGTAGACGTGCCAGAGCTTGGGCCAGACGGACAACGCCCAGAAGGGTACGAGGAGTGGTGTGAGTGAACTGCTTGCCCTTCTTTTCAGCACGCTGCTGCTGGTCTCGCATGCGTACGTATGTCTTGATCATATACTCCGACACATTCTCGGGAACCACGGGTCGGTAGGTTCTGGCCTGCGCGATGTAAGATCGCACCTCATGAGGACTGAAAACTACGTTATCAGTACCAATATCGGGATGTCGGTTGTTCATGTGCACAAAAGCAACGTGCTTGGCAAGCTGCTCGTCTGTCTCGCGCGTAGGGGTATCAAGAAGCAAGAAAAGGATATCGAAACGGGACAAAAGTGCAGCAGGTAGGTTGATGTTTTCAACGGGAGAGATGCGAGGGTTGTATCGTCCGTAGACAGGGTTAGCAGCAGCAAGGATGGAGGTACGGGCGTTTAGAGTAGTGGAGATTCCGGCCTTTGAGATGGAGATAGTTTGCTGTTCCATAACTTCGTGGATAGCGGTACGATCGGTCTCGTCCATCTTGTCGAATTCATCGATACAGCAGATTCCGTTGTCAGCGAGCACCAGAGCACCACCTTCAAGAACCATCTCGTCAGTGACGGGGTCTCGCATGACCGCAGCCGTAAGACCGACACCACTGCTTCCACGACCTGATGTGTAGACACCGCGAGGGGCGACCTTTGAGATGTACTTGAGAAGCTGAGATTTGGCCACACCAGGGTCACCCATCAGGCAGATGTTGATGTCACCACGGATCTTCATACCGTCTCCCATCTCTTTTGTCACACCACCGATGAGAAGTAGTAAGAGAGCCTTCTTGACGTCAAGATGTCCAAAGATCTCAGGGGCAATCGACTTGGCGAGAAGCTCGTAAACTTGGCCAGTTTGGCGGTACTTCTCGATACGACGGACCAGTGTGGGGTCGACGATCATTTCGCTGTAAGCCTTCTTGTGCTGCAGGACATGGTGAGCCTCCAGGTAAGTATCGGTAAGCAAACCAGCCTTCATGGCCTTAAAACCCGTGTAGGGAGTTGGGAGGAAGATGCCTGAAATATCAACCACATCACCAGGGTTGATCTGTCTGACAAGCGTTCCATGACAGAAAACGGTAAGACTGCGAGGGATCTGACCGATGGGAACCTGCTCGGCCATCTCTTGAACCTTGACTTCTTGGAAAGGCAAGAATTTGGAGGCTCTTGAAGAGGGGTTGAGTTGACCCTTGGCTTGGTTCTGCTTGCAGTCCTCTGAAGGACACATAGTGAGAGGGCCATATTGTTTATCAGTGATAGGCTGGAAGATTTCACAACCACATCTATCGCAAGTGTATGCACTGACTTGCACGATAGGCTTGACATCCGAGACTCGAGTCGCAATCGCGCGAATGGTGATTAGATGACCCAAGTGCTCACCGCGCACTTGCCGCACGGCCAGAGCTTTTGAAGGCTTACTAGAGGTGCCGGATCGAGGCTTGAAGACTAGAGTGTATCTGCGAGTGAGCTCTGCAGGGAACTTGTCATCTGCTGCAGTTGGGTCGCGCTCAGCAGCCTCATCAAGCTCCCGGTTACGGGTTTGTCGTCGAGCCATCAACACGTCGAGGACATCATCCTTGAAGCTATTTACTGATCAATATGGTGCATTGTCGTTCCAGCAATGGGTACCCACGTTATATCTGCGCTTGCTGGAGGCATCACCTCGTCCACAGCCCTCGAAAAAATCTCGACGTAGTGCTTTGTGTTCATTTCAATGGATTCCACAAGTCTCATACTTTCTTCACCCTCGAATGCTTGACTCTCCCACTATGCATTGTCAGTCACTGTTATTGATAAGTAGATGTCGGCCAATCATACTGTTGCTAGGTCGTCGAGATCAATGGTCGCCTCGTCGATTGTTCGATCGGAGAGTTGTTGCAGCATGTTCTTGTACTTGTACTGCGGAGCCCGGCGCTCCTTGTCTTGTTGACGTCGGGTTGCATCCTGTCCATCTTCGTCCATAAAGTCATACTCGTCGTCAAGGTCATCTTCTCCGATGGTAATGTTTCCTAGAGCGGTTGTGATCGTTTGCTCGGGCGATGTCTTGAATCCTGTTAAGAACTCCTGGAAAGCATCTGCATAATTTCTTAGCGCCTACGAGGGGTGACTTGATAGAGTAAATAAAGAATGTACTGACGTTGCTGCTTCTCATAGCTGACCGGTGCCTTGAACTCGCGCAGCGCCATTTTGAATGAAATATTAGGGGGCTCGAATTCGAAAGCGCTGGAGGTCGTCGAGTTTGTGTATTGATTTCAGTTCAGGTAGAGTCCAGCACAGCACAGAGCAGATGGAGAGATGCGACAACGATGCACAAATTGAGTGGGCTGGGGCCAGTCCATTCGCAGGGGGCAACGGCGGTTGCACTGGAGCTTCTCGTACGCGAACGTCAACCGCGTCTGAACGCGTTCCACTGAAGCACAGCCACATGCAGGATTAATTGACACTAGCCACAGCGGTATCGCAACAAAGCACAGACCCTGAAGTTCAGCGACCTTACCTAGGGAAAGCTGGGGAAGGCAGGCAAGGTCCATTAGGCGACCTAGGTATCCGGAGGTAGGTACGGCGAGGATCCCGAGCACGTGTAGATACCTCGGCTGCGGGACGAGAAACGGAGTTGACATCGGAATTCTTTCGGCACCTGTCCCTCCAGAGACAAACACAGCTTCTCTTCAGGAGAGCTAAGACTCACTTTAATTCAAGAGTCTTTTTAATTACATCCTTAAGTTCTTCTCATCGCATCATGCCTCCCAAAAGAAACGCGCAATCCGTGTCTGCGGAAATCTCCCTAAGTCACCTCAAGAGCTGCTTGGTCAACCTTCCGTCGTCGCTCGTCTCATTACTAGTTAATGTCAACACTGTAAGCAATTGAATTGTTTCTTTACTTTCAACGCAATTAGCTGATATGTGATAGCCTGCGCAAAATGTCATTGTCGAACTCAGCTACCGAGATGCCTCATCAACCGGCTCGGGCTCCCAGCAGCGCTCCATATTTGTAGGATGGACAGGAATGCCAAGCAAGAGAAGAACAGCTCCGCCTGGGACGCGCGATGGACTCAATGGATCGAGAGCATCTCGCGATCAGGAAGTTCAGCTTGTTGAGCTCGATGCTACGCTGGCAAAGACGCTGGGGCTGTCGGAAGGACAGAAGATTATGGCTACCATTCATCTCGATCCCCCAATGGCGCATACGATCAACATTGAGCCTCTGACACCAGAGGACTGGGAGATTATTGAGCTGCACGCGACATTCCTCGAACTAAACCTCTTGTCCCAGATACGAGCGCTACCGAACCCCTCATACAAAGTCGACGACAACCCTGTTGCGCCCCACGCATTGACACTGCACCTATCCCCGACCTCGACGGCGAATATCAAGGTCATCTCGCTGGATCCCGCGCCTCCCTCAGAACTGCCATTCGCAAAGATATCGCCTGATGCTGAGGTGATTGTCGCGCCGAAAACAAGACAGAAGAGTTCGCTCAATTCAGGCGATCATCGAAGTGTGGCCAGCACCTCTAAGTCTAAGAGAAGCGCTACAAGCACGGTGCGACGGCGAAGCGCAAAGGAAGAGCGACGTTCAGCCATCTTCTTGCGCGGTCTTGATAGAACATCTTGTGAAGAATGGTTTGATGAGGGGCCTCTTCCCCAAGATTTTAGTGTATGGGTGGATCATGACCTTCTATCTGGTGAAGCCTTGAAAGGAGTTAACTACGTTGCGGTTGATGTTATCAGGCCAACTGGACTACAGCAGCCCCAACCGGAAGAAGGTGTTGTCCCTACTGGCATGACGGCAGCCACGAAAGTGATTGCGCACCTCCGGTCATGGCTTGACCCTCCTAACAGCCAGGCAGTGGCCCTTTCGTCTCCCCTTTGTGCGACTCTCGGTTGCACTGGTATGGTAGGCGGTATTGTGAAACTCCAAGCTGCACAGCAACAGCTATCCAAGGGAACCGTGTCAAGTATCAAGGTTTTCCCTTTCGCAACAAGTGCAAAAACAGTTGAAGGCCTCCGTTTTGGTGGAGAGTCCAAGGCCGAGAAGGAAGAAGCCGCAAAACGATTCCGCCAGATTTACGATGGCACCAGGGGTACTGATGGGCTCCTCCAGGGCCCTTTGACAGACGGTTCTGTAATCAGTTTATACGACGGTCTGGAGGCCCCTCAGGGATGGGAGGGTGGCATTGTAAAGTTCACATATGGTGCAGACTTTCAAGAAAGCAAAGAGGCGACGAATTGGCTGCTTGGAGTCGACCCCAAGTTGCCAATTGACTTTCAACCACCTACAACGCGACCATCGTGGATGTCTGAACCGGATGGGTTTGAACGACAGCCAACTCATGATTCGCTTCTTGTTGGAATCGACTCCTTGTTGAGTAACTTGCAGTCCAATCTGATGCATTTGTCTTCTGTTCTTCTCACAGGAGGCATGGGCTCAGGAAAATCCTCCATTGCCAAACACTTGGCCCAAAAGCTTCGGCAAGAATCATTATACCATACTCTCTATTATCCCTGTCGGAAACTCGTCAACGATGAGACGAGAATTTCAACGATAAAAGAAACACTCAATCGTTTGTTCGCCTCTGCCAGCTGGGGCGCGCGTTTGAATGGGAAAGCTGTTGTTGTCTTGGACGACCTGGATAAGCTTTGTCCTGTGGAGACAGAACTCCAGGTTGGAAACGACAATGGCAGGAGCAGACAAGTCGGTGAGATCTTGTGCTCGATCGTAAGGCAATATTGTACTCGAGATAGCGGTGTTGTGCTTTTGGCAACAGCTGAAGCTAAGGAGTCTATCAACGGTGTCGTAGTCAGTGGCCATGTTGTGCGTGAGATCGTGGAGCTCAAGGCACCTGACAAGGAAGCAAGACGCCGAGTCATGGAGTCAATTGTTATGCAGGATGCCATGACTGCTGATGAAGCCCAAACACAGTTCAGTGATGGCAGCCGACCGCAAACAGCTGATAGCAGCATGACGGGAGGTGATAGCGGTGCTTGGATGGATGGTACCAGCCACACCAGTAAGGAGGACCGCCAAACAAAGACAAGTGGCTTCGTTTTGGATCCAGATCTTGACTTTCTGGATATCTCGGGTTCCACAGACGGTTATATGCCTGGCGACATCAGCGTGCTTGTCTCTCGCGCGAGGAACGAAGCCATCATTCGAGCCATCGCCGAATCCCCAGACTCAACAGGTGCCATTCACTTGGCTCGTGCTGACTTCGATAAGGCCCTCAAAGGCTTCACTCCAGCATCTTTGAGGAATGTGACGTTACAGAGCTCATCGACTAGCTTCAAGTCCATCGGAGGTCTGCAAGAAACACGACAGGTGCTTCTTGAGACGCTGCAGTATCCTACAAAGTACGCTCCAATCTTCGCCCAGTGTCCTCTGCGTCTTCGATCGGGTCTTCTTCTTTACGGATATCCCGGTTGCGGTAAGACCCTTCTTGCCAGCGCCGTTGCTGGCGAATGTGGCCTTAACTTTATTAGTGTCAAGGGTCCTGAGATCTTGAACAAGTACATTGGTGCCTCCGAGAAGAGTGTCCGAGATTTGTTTGACAGAGCTTCTGCTGCGAAGCCATGTGTGCTCTTCTTCGACGAGTTCGACTCCATTGCACCCAAGAGAGGACACGACTCGACAGGTGTTACAGACCGTGTTGTCAACCAACTTCTTACGCAAATGGACGGTGCTGAAGGTCTTTCGGGAGTCTATGTGCTGGCGGCTACTTCTCGGCCTGATCTGATTGATCCGGCTCTGCTCCGTCCTGGTCGTCTAGACAAGTCTCTGCTGTGCGATATGCCTGCTTTGGAAGATCGGGTCGACATTATCAAAGCATTGTTTCAGAAGGTTAGACTCTCGGATGAATTGACTGAGACCGATGGGCCCCTTACTGAGATCGCTCGTCGAACTGAAGGCTTCTCGGGCGCTGATCTTCAGGCCCTCGTATCTAACGCTCAGTTGGAGGCCATTCATGATGTTTTGGACGTAGACGGTCCCGCAGTCACTTCGAAACGACCCAACGGTGCCAACAACAAGTCGAACTCTACACCAAGCTTCGTCCAGTTCCGTTACGGTGATAAGGTCAAGCCCGCAATCGAAGCTACTCCAAAGAGCAAATCCGCTGCCCTCGTCGAGAATGCATCGATCCTCGCAAAACTCGAAGAAATCAAGATAGCACGCAAGAAGTCGAAGCAAGCACATGGCGTTCCAGCAGGCAACACAGACACCAAGGTGCCAGCCAGCGAGCAAAGGGAAGTGGTTATCGAGTGGGATCATCTTGTAAAGGCGCTCGATAACACAAGGGCTAGTATCAGCTCCGAGGAAAAGACAAGGTTACAGAGAATTTATACCGAATTTGTCGTGGGTAGAAGTGGACAGATGAAAGATGGACAAGGAAGTATGGAAATTGGAGGACGAAGCAGCTTGATGTAAGATACGGTTTTAGCACATGTCGAATATTGGATGTACATATCGACGCCCCTTGCCCCCAGGGTTATAGAAAACTCGATTCCTCTGGGTATTAGAGACGAAATAACTTAGCCACAATATGCGAGTTCAGACAAGCTCTGAGGCTATTTATTTCTGACACATTAAGCTTTAGTTTCGAGTTCTTCTGTCACCCCTAGTTGTTTACCATTTTGTCGGATTCTATCTAGCTTTGTATGTAGTCCTCATTTAGCATATAGTTATTCAACGCGAGGCATCTTCAGCCAAAAGCTTGCCCATGCCCTCTAGAACTGCACCGTGGATCCCTTCTCTTGCCGCAAGCAAGCCATTGTTCTGGTTCAAGTCCCTTCCAGCTCCAAAGTCCATTTCCTTACCATCAAGATCTGTCACTTTACCGCCAGCCTCAGTAAGAAGAAGTTGGGCACCAGCATGATCCCAAATCCACATATGCACGCTGCTAGACGAAGGCACGCGAAGTTGGAAGTCACCACCGCCAACGAGAAGCGCGGCGTAACGGATATGGGACGAGTACAACTCTATGTTGGGGAACTTAGCACCGAAGGATTCAGCAAGCTTGGCGATAAGGTCATGGCGAGAGGTAGACCCGCTGGAGTAGTTGATGATCTGAGCATCAGCGAGGCTGGAGGCTTTGGCGATGCTGTCAAGGGGTTGGGCAGGTTGAAGACCGTTGAAATCCATCTTGCGCATGGTTGCACCTTGTCCACGAACTGCGGTGAGCATGAGGCCTAGGCCATCCTTATCAATAGTTGACTCTGCAACCTTTCCATCGACTGGCTTCAGGTTCGCACAACCCAGAACACCGACAACCTCTTGGCCGTCCTCCACCAAGGCCAGAGACACAGCGTACTGTTCACCCTTGAGGAATGTAGCTGTTCCATCAATAGGGTCCATGACCCAGAAGCGCCCCTTTCTGCCACCCTGACCACGACCTCCGAGGTCAATGACCTCAAGAAGCTCATCGACGTCCTTGGGACTGGCGAGAAGAGCTTCATCATCGGGGTTCTCCAAATGAGCGCCGGAAGCCAATTCCCAGACACGCTGCTTCAAGGCGTCATCTTCTCTCAGAGCGCTAGAGTCCTCTTCTCCCACAAAAGCGTCACCAGGAAAGGCCTTGCGAAGGGCACTGATAAGGACCGCCTGGGCGGCGAAATCGGCAGCAGTGACTGGTGAGTCGTCGGCTTTTGAGATTCCGCTGACACTTGACTGTACCCTCTTTGTGAGGATTGAGGCCCGCAAGACAGCGAGCTCTGCGATTTGACGTTCACGAGCGTAAGATTTCATATTGAGCCTATGTGAGAGGTTGTTAATGGTCACAGCTATGATGCGTTTTCAAGGTTTGTGGGCTGCACATACATTTTTGGGTTTGATTATATCTCGCAGTTGTTGAATGATTTTGCCATGATCAGGCTATGGTACAGGTGGATGATTCGAGGCGGTGTTCCTACATACCTACCTTACGGATGGATCCACAGGCTGTGGCAATCAATGAGCATCAAATGTCAGGATTGGGCCTCAACAACCGCTTGGAGGGCATCACAGAAGCGGAACATCCCCATCTACATCCATGGAGATGGTATTGTACAAAACACTAGTATTCTTTTTAGTCTTCGTAATTAGCCTTGTGTTTTGTTTACACTTCAAAAAAAGGAAGTGTGAGGTAAACCTCAAGGGACCAGGTACAGGCATAAGAAACGAAATCGTTAGGTCGCTTTATGACATCTTGGAGCATATCCTTAAATTATTTGTTTTTGCATTCTCAATTCGAGGCGGGTCAAAGCGGGTCAATGGACGTCGTCAATTATTCATCTTTATGATTTAAAGCTTCTATCAGCCCAAGCACAATCCATTGCTTGGCAGTCGTTGCTCTTTTTCTTCCATCCATGTAAAATAGGTAATCATCTAACAGTAATCAGGGCCTCCGAGGTTTTGCATTGGTATCTGTCCCAGGTGTCATCGACCAAATAACCACCACCGAGTCGAGTCCTTGGTAATAAACCCGCTTCAATAAAGCGACGCGACGCTCACCCTGCTCCAATGCATCAAGACATGTCCTCCAGCATATAACCTTGGCAATAGCCAAATCGAGACGACACAACTCCGCCTATGACAAGTCCTATATCATGCAATCCGGGTATGATCTGAACCACTCCGCACCTAGCAAAAGGGCAACACCGTACTAGCCCTGTTCATTGAAGTATGCACAACCAAACGCCGATCCTATGCGGAAAGTAAAACAAAAGATGCTAAAGTCGTCATGAAAAACAGAATTCAGGTATATCTGTACGTAACAGGTTGGTGTATTTGTTGTTGAGAATCGCTCGTTGCTTCTCGGGGTAAATAATTATGCACCATTGGTCTTGGCCGAACCAGGTCCCTTGTCTCGGGAGTGTAGAGTGCGATACATGTTGCTCAGTCGTTTTCCAGTCACGCTCTTGCTTGTATCATCCACAGGCCACAAGGCTGCCAAAAAGTCCCTGTAAACTAAGTTAGCGAAACTCGGTGCTAGAGTCGGTATCAAACCCAAGACATACCAGAAATTACTCTTCAGACCCTCGTCAGCAGCAGTGGCCGCCAATTTTTCATCGAGAAACGTGCCGATAACAACCAACTCGACCTTGAATATGTTCGCCCGCTCCTTGCTGGACTTGACGTTGTCCTTGGTAGTAGACAGAATTCTCTCAAAGTTTTCGCGGACAGGTTTCAATAGGAACCATATCATGGCATCGTTGTCCTGAGCTCGTTGATCCTTATTGTCGCCAATTCTGCGAAGCTCATCCAGTCGTCGAAGAGCCTTGGCTCGGCGCTCATCCTGGGGGTGCGAGTCTTGGGTTCGTTCACGTTCTCGCTCACGTTCACGGTCTTCGCGGTGCCGGTCATTTCGACGGTCGTCTCTACGGTCATCGCGACGATCGTCTCGGCGTTCATCACGTCGATCCTCTCGTCGGTCATCTCGTCGGTCGTCTCGTCGGTCATCTCTTCGCTCATCGCGACGATCATCCCGGCGTTCGTCCCGATGGCTATGGCTAAGACGATGCTTTTCATGCCGTCGATCATCGCGACGCTCATCGCGACGATCCTCGTCATCACGATATCGACGCTTCTCTGATCTATCTCTGTCGTCGCCATGCTTGCTAGATCGACGGTGCTCTTCGATACGCCGATGCTTAGGGCTGCGGCTATCTTCATGTGACAAGTGTTTACGCTTGTAATCGGGTCGTGGAGTACCACGCTCGTCGGCATGGCTACGGGATCGTTGGAGGTCCCCATGCAGGTGTTCTCTATCACGATCACGGTGTTTCTTTCCGTTGTGAGGAGCGGGAGATGCTGTGGCACTTCCTCGATGGCCATTGGCAAGTGACTTTTTGTTGTTCCGGTGATGGTTCTCCACAGCACGTTGCACGCCACGATCATTCGAGTGTTTCGCTTGCAAGACAGAGAGCAGATACTCTGAGCGACGAACAAGGTGCACCGCACCAGGGGCCTTCATCTTATCATTGCCCTTGCTGCGTTCTTCCTTCTTCTCAACGCGATGTTCTTCAAGGAAGAGCTTGTCCGCCATGTCTAGATCAGGGTCATCACGAATCTGAGGCCAGGCTCCGAAGCCATGTCTATCAATGCCAACCAGAAGCATAGCGTCTTCCTTAGCGCCCCAAGCACACGAATAATTGGCTGCCTTGGTTGCGTCAGGGAGTCGAAACGAGTGCCAGTCGCTATGGCTGCGGATAGCCTGTCGAAGGAGCTGTAGCTGTTTGGGACGTTCGATAGCCGTCTCAGCATTCACCTTCTTCAAGTCACCAAAGTCGATCAGGACTGCCTTTCGATCCTTCTTCGTAAGGGTCTTTCCTAGTCTCTTCTCCTCTTCCATCATCTGGGCATAGTTCTCATCAACCGCTTCTCTGGCTGCCTTGATGAACTCGTCGAGGACCGACTTGACGTAGTCTTGGTCTCTCTCCTTGAGCTTAGCATCTTTGATAATCTCATCACCGCGGTCATCCATTGAACCATATCGGAAGTAAGCCTTGATAAGACCACGCTGCTCCTTGTCTGTCAAAGGACGTTTGGGGTCGGCAAGCAAGGTTCGTCTATCGTCTTCTTCCTTGTCTCGCTGTTCCTTCTGACGTTTCTTGAGGCGATCGGCACGTTCGTTCTCGTTGTTGCGGTTCTTGATCGTAGCCCTTCGCGGTGCGCTTTCAGCTGCAACCTTAGCAACATAAGCTTCGTGCTGCTTCTTTTCCTCTTCGGCCTTAATCTCAGCCAGCTTGTCGGCAGGAATAATCTGGTCCCAGTCAAGATTGATATCATCAACCTTAACATCAGTGATCTGCATGAAGTTGTCCCAGTCGATGCCACCAGTGCTGAGGTTGATCTTGTCATCCACCTTGGTCTTGGTAATTTCGGCGTTTTCAAGGATGGAGTCAATATCAAGCTGTTCAAGGCGCTCTTGGTTGCCGCTTTGTTCAAACATTTTGGACGAGCGCATCTTGAGCACCATTTGGATATCTTCCGAGGACGAGGGACCCTCAACTCTCAAGCCCTTCTTATTCAATTCCTCCTTGAAAGCTGCTTTACCGTCGTCGGTAACACCAGCCTGGATGGTGAGATACTCAAGTAGAAGCTTGTTGCGAGCTCGCTCAAGAACCTCTTCTTCGACGGTCTCCTTGGATACCAGACGATAGATGTTCACAGGCCGTTTCTGGCCTATGCGATGCGCACGAGCCATTGCCTGCAGATCAGCCTGTGGGTTCCAATCGGAATCAAAGATGATGACAGTATCTGCGGTCATCAAATTGATTCCAAGACCACCTGCTCGAGTGGAGAGGAGGAAGCAGAAATCATCACTGTCCTCAGCATTGAAATGGTTGATAGCCATGCGTCGGGGTCCCGCCGCAATGGTACCATCCAGTCTCTGAAATTTGTAGCCTCGCAAGGAGCAGTAATCGCCAAGGATGTCAAGCATTTTAACCATCTGACTGAAGATCAGAACTCGGTGACCATCTTTGTTCAACTTTGATAGAAGCTGATCAAGCAGCATCATCTTTCCACTACTCGCAATCAGGCCCTTGATCTGGTCTTCACGGCGCACGCTGCCAGCCAATACCTTCTCCTCAGCACCTGGAAACATATAAGGATGGTTGCTGATCTTCTTCAATTCCATCATGATGTTGAGAAGAGAGTTTTTATGGCCATTGGTAGCATCACAAAGGGCTGAGTAGTTACGAGTCAAGATGTTCTTGTAGTAGTCCAGCTGTACATCCGAAAGCTCAACACGAATGATCTTTTCTGTCTTTGGTGGCAAGTCTGATTCGACAGTTTCTTTTGTTCTTCGGAGAATGTAGGGTGCGATGGCCTTGTGCAGTTGCTGCAGCTTCTCCTGCGCGTCGTTGGCAGAAAGAGAATCAAGGTCTTCGTCGATGTCGACCTTGCCGGGGTTCAAGAAGTCGAGTAAAGCCGACAGTTCGGCAAGGTTATTCTGAATTGGTGTACCGGTGATCAAGATTTTGCAAGGAATGCCGAAGTTCACCAGACGGTTGTATAGTTGCGATTCGCGATTCTTGAGTCGGTGTGCCTCATCAACAGCGAGGGTCTGCCATTTGATGGACTGTAGGAACTGCCAATCTTGGAGAATAAACTCGTAAGACGTGACGAGAATGTTGAACTTGGGCTTCTTGGGGTTACCATCCACGAGTAGCTCGTGCTCACGAATGATGTTTCGGGCATCCTCGGGTCCCAGGTAGACAACGTAGTTCAGATCCGGAGACCAGTGGTTGAAGGTATCACACCAAGCAGGAATGACACTGAGGGGAGCAACCACAAGCGATGGACCTTCTTGATGACGAGCGTTTCGAAGCCAACTCAAGAACGATACAGTCTGGACAGTTTTTCCAAGTCCCATCTCATCTGCAAGAATCACGTTGTTACCCTTTGTCCAATTTAGGCAAAGGAAGTTAAGACCTCGCAGCTGGAAGTTGCGAAGCTCGCCGCCTTTGATGAAGTCCGGCTGCTCTTCAAGCTTAACCATACGTGATCGCGTATCGGGGTTTGTCTCCTTGCGGTCTGACTGCCAGGAGCGAGATGCTCGATCAAGATACTGATCGATCTGATCTTGGAACGCGTCGCTAATGTCTGACGCGATTTCCCATGTGCACTCTTCATAGGTGAGGCCTTTCCATTTGACAAGGTACTCAGTACCATCGTCACCATCTCGTACAGCCACAACTCGCTCGACTTTCGTGTAGTCCTCATATGCCTCTTCGTCTCGTTCACGGTCGAGGAAGAACTGCTCTTTTGTCTCAGGAGGAATGTCGGTGCCAAAGCGAATAGCGAGTTCGTAGTCGACAAATTTCTTAAAGTAATTCTCGACTTTGCGATGACCACGGTAGCCACGAATATCGTCGAAAGTCTCCCATGTATCATGCAGGTGTGATTTGCCTTGCCACTTGATGAAGTACTCAAAATCGTTCTTGGTCGAGTTGTACGCCAGTTCCAGCCCGTCTTTTAGACGATGTCGGACAACTTTTTCTATGTATGGCGAGTCGTCCACATAGTCCACCGTATAGGAGGCAAGAGCGAGTTCGTCGTCATCTTCTTCGTCGTCATCGTCTACATCGCTTTCTTCGTAGGCACCTTGCTGTACCTGTGCGGCTCGACGGCTCGACCAACGCTTTTCAGCGAGAGCGAGAGCTGGCTGCGCCTCGCGCTGCATTCGAGCCTTTTTCTGAAGGCTCTTTGCACGAGCACCGCCATAGTTGTCTGAGTCGGAATCGGATTCGGCTGTCGAGGCACGTAGCGTGGGTGTACCAATCTTCGAAGCTGCAGTGGTCATGTTAGACAGTACTGGGGAGAGATGGCCTCGACCAAGGCAGGGTTGTTAGGGCAACTCACAAGGACGCGAGGTCTCGACACGTCGCCGTTTTACTGTGCGACGGTTGACAGGAGGTTCTGAGTCCGAGTCATCGGATTCAACCTGTACGAATTGGGTTAATGGTATATCCTAAGGTCAATTCTTGATGATAACCTACGATTTTTCGTTGTTCTCGAGGTCGTGTCTGTACACTAGTCAGCAAGCAAGAAGACAGAAGTTGAGTGAAAAATTTTCGCAACGTACACTTCTTCTTAATCCATATAACTCTGGATTGGCCTTGATATACTCGTCTTCCTCGACAGGAGCCTTGCGCTTAGAAGTTCGATTTGAGTCGGTAGAGCTGGCGCGGTCTTCTATCGCGTCCTCGTTCTGGGATACAATGCTCTCTTCCATGTCGAAGTCGCCATCATCAGATGCATTGTCCTCGCTCGACTGGTCACTTGCCGACATGTGTGTGTCATCTTGGACCATGTTGGAGTCGTGATTCGCATCATCTGAGGAAGTTGGGGATGGGTGATCAAGTCTATGGTCGGGGGCATCGTGGGAATCGCTATCGGTGTGGTCTCCTGTATCGAAAGACATGCTGATTTCATCGCCAGGCGATATGTGTCCATTGGAAGGACCCCCCAATGTAGGGGTGGACATCATGTTGGTGATGAAGCAGACTACCTACTAAAGACGCGACAATATTAGCTGATGGCCTGGTCTGACGTGTGCTGTTGAGGGATTATTGGAACGACGCGATTCTGGCGACCCATAAGCGACGCCAGAAAGGGCGGAATATGGGAAGAACAGTAGAGATCCGTCACTTGTCGCATCCCGTGTAAGTTCTCGATGGCAAGGCTGATGAAAACCTCCAACTCGCGATTGAAAGGATGAGACAGCTTGGAGATGGTGTATCGAGTCTTTGGAGCATCTGGCTGAGCGTGTAGCATCGAATCCATCAAATTGCATCGCGATATGCCATATATAAAGCTCTTATAGAAGCAATATCGCGATGGACAAGGCCGAGGCCGAGGCGGGATCGACGATAGGCGACAAGCCAGCAAGCCAGAAGCGCGGTAGAGACTGAAAGGGGCAGGAAGAGCAGGGTAAACTCACAAGTCATTAAAGTATAATCTACAAACGGCAGGCAACATGTAGATAATATCGGGAGCCTGTCAAGATGTGTTTGGGGTTATCGGGGGCCCGGTGACGTGGGTAGGGGACGGGAGAATCAATTTGGTGGAGAGGCAGGAACCTGAAGATTTGGATTGATTGCACGGGGTGAGAGCACTGAAAGATGTGGAGTGCCTATGGTCACGTGATCTCAGACTGCACCAGCACTGTAGTGAAGAGGGACAACGGCATAATGAGTAGTTTTTGTAGTCTGCAACAACCGCTACATAGACAGATTTAAAGTTTGGCTTCTATTAACTCTAGTCCTTTGTTTGAAAGTTTTTCTTCTTTGCTTTAAGCATTTTTCTTTAACATTTTAATCCATTATTGAATGTTGAGGATTAGTGCAGTTAACACACTCAACTTTTACTCCCAGGACTAGGCTAAACTACCTATGCTTTTTACATACTTGAGTTTATAGTCAACCAATGAGAGCAGCTTTCCGAGCTATTACCCTAAATGCATAAGGAATTTGTTTTCGATTGTTCTTTTATAGGTATCTGCCTAACTAAGTTGATTGTTCACTTAGGTGTTTCTTACTCTATTGATCTTTGGATGGCTGAATGATTTATCAATACCCTGTTGAGCATGATTTCAATTGAACGTTCCAGTTCATTGTTCGTTCAAGCTTCTTTCTCACATCCATTGCCTGGCCACCATGAATAAACGCGTTTTGCGGGGCCAACCGAGTGAGAGGATGCCCTGTCAATAATCGTCCCTGTTAAATTGGGTTAACCATGTATGGCATACTGAATTTCCCGTACAGCTTTAATCAGCATATTCAACTGCAAAGGTTGACTACATATGCATACATTACTGTTGCGGAGCCGTCATTTGTCTAAACCGCAGCTTGATGGTAGGTATATCAGGAAATTATGACTTGTATTGGCTTGAAGTCAAAGCCAGAGTTGAACATTATTTAACGTTTGATTCACGAGGGGTATGGGTCACCGAGGCATAGATGTTTGAACTTTCAACACATGTGTAGACTTAGTAGGGAGCAGCAACACCAAGCCAGTATTGGATCGTTAAGCTACCTATACATTAAGCATTGAAACTCCTCCACATGAGCTGTGCAAATCGTTAAAGTGGCGGGCCAGCCTTACCTGAGCGGTAGTGATGGATTTTACCTAGAGTGAGTGACCTAACCACACCTGCCCACTGATACTATGAATTCTTGGGAAAAAATCATGACAGTTTCAACGCGTGAATGAGACGCAAGTCGGTTCTTGTCCGAGAAGACTACCTTACCAATAAATACATTCATCGGATGAGAGTTAGCAACAATAAACGTCATGCAAAAGACAGATACGTACCTTGAACTTCAACGATCCACAGCCCCGCCAAACCTACTAATGACAGGGCCTGAAAATTGGATTACCATCCACACAATCCAAACAACCTGGGCCTAACCTTGGAACTTCTTTTTACCTTGATTTCTTCCCCTCGTTTTTCTTCTCACCGTGTTCTCCGTTCCTCACAAAGAGCCTCGACGAGCGCCCACGTGTTACCGTACTTTGCGCGCGTGAGACACTCGGTCGTCGACTTCTGCCTTCGGTCCTTCGTCTTTCTTCCCACACAAATTCCACCCCACCAAAATCGTCATTAACCAGCCTTTGCTGTGCCATCGCGAAAATGTCCGACAAGCTTACGCGGTAAGTCTATGCGACTCGAAGGAAAAATAAGGGAGAAAAGGAGAGACAGAGGCTAATAAGTTCTCAATAGTATCGCCATCGTGAACAGCGACAAGGTGTGTGATCATCGCCATCAGCATCAATAATATGTGCCCCGCCACCAAACATTTTCTGACCCCTCCTTTTAGTGTCGCCCGCGAAAATGTCGTCAAGAATGCAAAAAGTCGTGCCCCGTTGTTCGTAGCGGAAAGCTCTGTATTGAAGTCCAGCCCGACTCCAAGCTGGCCTTCATCTCCGAGTCCCTCTGTATCGGTTGTGGTATTTGCCCAAAGCGCTGCCCGTTTGATGCGATCAATATTATCAACTTGCCCACCAACCTCGAGAGCCAGGTTACCCACCGATATGGCCCTAACAGCTTCAAGTTGCATCGTCTTCCCATGCCCCGCCCCGGTCAGGTTCTCGGACTTGTCGGTACCAACGGTATCGGAAAGAGTACTGCCCTCAAGATTCTGAGTGGAAAGCTCAAGCCCAACCTGGGCCGACACGACAACCCCCCTGACTGGGAGGATGTGATCAAGCACTTCCGTGGTTCCGAGCTTCAGAGTATGTAGTGCCCAATCAGCAATTCAGGCAAGGGACGCAGGTATACTGACAGTGAAACAGACTACTTCACCAAGCTCCTCGAGGATGATCTCAAGGCTGTTGTCAAGCCTCAGTATGTGGACCAGATCCCCAGGGCTGTTCGAGGCCCCAACAAGAGTGTCCGATACCTCATCGAGAGCCGAGCCACGCTCGGCAATATGGAACAGATGGCCAACGTTCTCGAGCTGAACCACATTATGGACCGTGACATCAACCTCCTCTCTGGTGGTGAGCTTCAGCGTTTCGCTATCGGAACTGTTGCTGTCCAGCAGGCCGATGTCTACATGTTTGACGAGCCTTCATCTTACCTCGATGTCAAGCAGCGTCTGAGCGCTGCTCTGGTTATTCGATCTCTCCTCCGTGACAACGACTATATTATTGTCGTCGAGCACGATCTGTCTGTTCTCGACTACCTCTCCGATTACATCTGCGTTCTCTACGGAAAGCCTGCCGTTTATGGTGTCGTCACACTGCCCTACTCCGTTCGTGAGGGTATCAACATCTTCCTTGACGGACACATCCCTACCGAGAACTTGCGATTCCGTGATGAGTCTTTGACCTTCAGAATTGCCGAGACCACCGACGAATTCCAGATCGACAAGTCCCGTGCTTTCACTTACCCCAAGATGGAGAAGACTCTGGGCAACTTCAAGCTCGCCATCGAAGCCGGTGACTTCACCGATTCCGAGATTATTGTCATGATGGGTGAGAATGGTACCGGAAAGACCACTTTCTGTAGACTTCTGGCCGGAGCCCTCAAGCCCGACAACCAGAAGAGCGTCCCTGAAATGCGAATCAGCATGAAGCCCCAGACCATCACCCCCAAGTTTGACGGCACTGTTCGCCAGCTGTTCTTCAAGAAGATCAAGCAATCTTTCCTGTCTCCCCAGTTCCAGACCGACGTTGTTAAGCCCCTCAAGCTCGACGACTTCATCGACCAGGAAGTCAAGAACCTGTCCGGTGGTGAATTGCAGCGTGTCGCCATTGTCCTTGCTCTCGGTATCCCTGCTGATATCTACCTGATCGACGAGCCCTCTGCCTACCTCGATTCCGAGCAGCGTATCATCGCCTCGCGAGTCATCAAGCGATTCATTATGCACTCTAAGAAGACTGCATTCATCGTCGAGCACGATTTCATCATGGCCACCTATCTCGCCGACCGAGTCATTGTCTTTGACGGACAGCCCGGTATTGACGCTCACGCTAACAAGCCCGAGTCCCTCCTCACTGGTTGCAACACCTTCTTGAAGAACCTTAACGTCACTTTCCGTCGTGATCCTACCAACTACCGCCCTCGCATCAACAAGAACGGATCTCAGCTCGACCAGGAGCAGAAGATGAGCGGCAACTACGTAAGTTTACTCGATGCTGATTTGATTCGTGTGATCACCTGCTAACAACTTTGTACAGTTCTTCTTGGAGGAGAGCCCTGAGAGCTAAAGGCGTTTATAACGAGACTCTCCCTCCTGTTGATGGCGCATCTCCTGGCGTTTCTGGCGTTCAAAATGGGAATCGGCGAAAGCAGCGGGCCTTGGAAATAGATGATGATGACCGCAGCGCCGGCGAGGATGACGATCCAGACGAATAACGATGGCGACGGCAGCGTATCCCCTGTTGTCTGGTCCTACGAAGTCATTGCTTTGCTTGTTTTGTTTGTTCCGGTTTATTCTGCCTGGCGTTCTATGGGAGCTCGTACCTCTCCAGACCCTTGCAGCATAGACTGGATGGCTTCGTAGATTGAGGGACAATGGATCTAGCAGGATCTCTGCCGTCTAACGTTTCCTACCTCGCGGGAAACAACTTCCATAACGAGAATTATGGCTGTCGATTAGCTCTAAATAGTTCAATTACATGAGAAAATGGATCGTCCAAGAAACCTGTTAATTAAGCTATGGTTATTTATTTCTACCTAAAACCGATTGCCCCTCTACCCTCCTCCACAACGAACTCCAGATTTACCATATCGCATACAACTTCACAACAACGAGATCTAGACTAGGATGAGAATGGGAAAAGACACATACTGGCCAAATAACTGCTTATACATAGCAGAATGGTCGCCACCTATTTCCGCCGCTGCGGCACTGAGCGGTCATGGCGACCAACAGCCGCAAGCCTATACTCCCGAGTCATCTCATAGGACAGACGTTGCCAGGGGGTTTGACAATGCCAGTACGTACTGAGAAAGAGTGCAGCATATTTTTTCCCTTTTCAACCAAAGCTAGAGAGCAGTCAATAGACACTGCTCTTAATCCTCCTCGATCTCGCCCTCTTCACTTCCAGAATGAACGTCCTTAGTCGCAGGAGGAGGAGGAGGGGTTTTCTTACGAGGACGTTCCTCAACACGAGGGGGCGTGCGCTCTCGAGATCGCTCTCTCTTGACACGCTGCATCAATTTGTTAGCCGCGTTGAATAATCAAAAACGCTTTGCAGTTCTTCGTACCTTGGCGTCACGTGAATCGCGACGAGCAGCATCATCTTCGTCATCGGGACGACGGCGCCGAGAACCAGAAGGCCGCTCATCTCCATAATTGAGCTCGTCATGTGATCCGCGGTCGACGCGTCGGCGATACGACCTCTCGCGCTCATCTTCCCGATCCCGTCGTTCACGGTCATAGTAGCTGTCGTCATCGCGGCGCGATCGAGAGGGTCGGTCATAGTCTCGGTCACGCTCTCGGTCACGGTCCCGTTCTCGTTCTCGCTCACGACGAGGTGGGGGTGAGAGGCGACTTCGGTCTGATCCCAAGAGACCTTCGGCCATTGTAGACTTTCGGTGGTTACGTTCTCGCTCGGCAATAGCCTTGCGTCGGTCCGCTTCGTAGGCATCTGGTTCCGGACTGCGACTTCGTCGAGAACCACGTCCACCGCTACGATGAGATCGCTCACCTCTAGATCGGTCGCGCTCACGGCGATGCAAGTCCCTTTCGCTAGACATACGGTCACGTCGCCTGTAGCTTCGGTCTGCTTCATCTTCCTTCTCTCGCAAACGGCGGATGTGCTTGTCAAAAGCATTTCGTCGCGCATCTTCGGATGCGATGGCCTGGAACTCATCTGATTTCAAGAGTCGAGGTCGTACCTTGTCATATGTGTCATTGAGAGCGATAGGAGGCTCCATACGCTTCATATACGCGCGCAAGTCATCGACAGCTCTTCGTTGCTGACGTTCCGATTGCCGGTCATCGTCTCGTCTAGATGAACGTTTTTCGCGGAGCTGGCAATTTGTTAACACGGAACACCGTAAGAGAGCAACATCATGGTAACTTACTCGGTCAAAGACGAGTTTGAGGATATCCGGTTCAATGTTAGCAGTCCGTCGATCATCCTTCATGATGGAGAGAAACTCTTCAAAATTGCTCGTAGGCGTAAGATCAAACCGCTTGTCCTATAATTCGTTAGTGATTTGATGCATGAAATCAAGTTTAGGTTATTGACTCACTTCAAGAACATCCAAAACATCGTTTTTAGGTCCACGCAGACCACGTTCCTCCTCCTCGATGACGTCCCAGAACAGCTCCTGAGGGGTCGAGCCACTTTGGCCGACGGCGTCGGTATAGCGGTTATCATTCTCAATGAGAGGAACGATCTGGCTCCATTTTGTTCCAGCATTGATTTTACCGTTACGACGAAGTTCGCTGAGGAGGGACTTGAAGGCATCACGCGCCTTTCGTTCCTTACGGAGCTTCTTGTTCTTCTCTTCTTGCTTTGTGTCGTTAAACCTGCGCTCCAGAGCTTTCATGTGATTTTGGAAAGCAGTCAAAATGTCAAACTTGGTAAGAGCCTGGTACTTTTCGTCATTTTGAAAGGGCGGGGTAGATGAAATGATACCTTGAGCATCAGCCCATCGAGTGTAAGGCTCCAGGTTGAGCTTGGGAAGCAGATCAATAAGTCCGTCCATAGCGTTCTTCCTGAGAGATGTCTGCTGCTCTGCGTGTGCCTTCTTCAGGCCGATGATGTACTCTGCGAAGAGCTGACGGCGCTCCTCCTCGTTGTTGGTAGAGCGGAAGATGGTTTCACCCTCGATGATAGGACGCGCCGTCTTCCAGCGGGTGTAGTGAGTGATTTCGGGATGTCTTTTGAGCATAGTCTCAAAGTCAGCACGAAGTTTGGCCAATCTCTCTTTAGCTCGCTCCTTGTCCTGGATTACCACATCCTGGCAATACTTATCGAAAGCGGCCTTACGATCCTTAGGATCCTTGATGGCGCGAAACTGAGGGTCCCGCGCAGTGGCTCTGATCGTCTGTTCCCAAGTCCAATCGGGCTGAACTCCACTTCGGCGAAGGAGTTTGGCAAAGGCAGCCTCAGCCTCTTCTGCGGTCGCGTATTCAGGATCGTTTGTTGCGGGCACAAAAGCCTGGACTTTGGGATCGTTTCCGTAGGTAATCTGTCGAGATTCAGGGTACGTGTCGCGCTGATCACGATGATCGTAAGGTGCTTGGGAATAACCACCAGCGCTAGCGGGAGGCGTGAAAGGAGTTGCGGCAGCCGGCGTAGCAGGCTTGCTTGTCGCGCCGAGTGCGGTTTTGTAAACGTCGGGCATCTCCCAGGAGCTCTGTTTCGTCTCAGTGTTATACCAATACTTTCGTCCTCCCTCAGCTGTGTACTCCTTCCATGGCTGGTTCGCAAGAGCGCGCTGTCGCATGTCAGTAACTTATCTTCCATCAATTTCTTCTTCGCAGGGAGCGATACTAACCTCGGCTGGGGTCATCATATCCTCTGGCTTCGTCCATTGCGTCGCCTTCGTAGTTGCGTTGTAGTAGTAGGCTCGTCCATCAGGCGTATGGTGCTCCTGCCAAGCCGAAGCTGGCTGACCGTAAGGAGAACCGAAGCCATTCATCGTGAAAAGCGCTTCGATATATGTAGCCGAAGTACGCGACACAGTGCTACTACTGGAGACTCGTGTCAAGTATCAAGGTTGCGATAAAATGCTGACAATGGCGTGAAAGCAAGAAACAAAACTGAAGTAACGCGGAGGTGCTGGAGTCTATTTCGGCACCACTAACTTTTTTGCGCACGGATCAACCTACCTAGTCAGGTAGAGTCTAGTCGTCCTGTCGCGACAGCCCAGCTCATGCAGTTTGGTGACGTGATTACTAAGGCACCTCATTGGCAAGTGAGGTGGCTTTACGTCGCTAAGGGGGCATGAGTTGCATTCCGACTTACACGGGTAATCTGATCAACAAATAAAAAGGACAAGGTAGTCGAAAACACACGATTTAAGAGTCTGGACAATTCCAAGTCGCGTCTTTCGAACAATAAGAGCTTTTTGTATCACATATAACATGTCGGACTCCGGGACGACCCCGGAAAGGGAGTCTATCCATTCAGAGTCTAATGACCATGAACCCGAATCTCTCACCCAGCCCAAGAGAAGCCTCTTCATTAAAGACCCCACGACTGAATTTGCAGAGCAATCTCACCTATCCTATCTCATACCAGAAGATACGAATTTGGATCTAGAAGCAGCTTTTAAAGGCGTCGAGCCTGGAAAGTCTATACTGGAGTCAATCCAACGTCGAGATACATTATTCTTTGGTAAGCCTGTTTAAAGTTGGCATAGTTCTATCATTAACATCTCGCAGACGAGACAGTCAGTGTTCTTTTACTACTCAAAAGCCCCTGGAAAGACGAATCAACACTTCGTGCTCATATCAGCCGACTAGTGATATCGGTCGAGGCCCAGATCATCAACCAGAAAACTCATGGCAAGGACAATTCCACTGCGGAGACCATTTTCTCAGGCACTGTCCCAGATATCGATGATCCTTTCATTATTGTCGATGGAGAAGAGGAAGAGAAAGATGACAGTGACGAAGAGAGCGGCGATGAAAATGAATACCAGAACGTCTTTGCTGTTTGGAAATTACCCATCTTTCTTAGTCGACCACGGGCACGAGTTTCTTCGCCGGGCATTATATTCGCTGCATCTGCAAGTCTGAAGCCCGAGGTATCAACCGATATCATAGGAAAGGGAAGCGGTTACTTACAGAGCGGAGTTCCTTCTGGCTTTAACCTGCTTGAGTCCTTTGGTAGCGATGCTGCACTAGGAGGAGTCAAGCCGCGGTTGTCGGCGCTTCGAGTATCAAGAGTCACTCCCGTGACACGATCGCAGGATGTAACAAAACACATACGAGCCCTGCCTCAAATCGAGCATAAGATATTCCCTGTCATCCATACAAGGATTCGCTTCTCACGCCCGACTACAGCACCAACAAGTTCGGCTGTTATTGCGCTACTCGAAGTTGATTTTACCTCTCATTTCGAATGTGAGATAACGTTAGACAAGATTGACCTCTCAATCCTTGATGCTACTATTGAGAACCTCAACGACGATGCGGGTATGCAACTTCCCCTGACCTGTGTGTCTCACGACCATATCACATTTCTCTACCGCATTGCTCCTCGCCAGCACGATGTTACTGTCAAGAACCCCATGCGAGAACTCGATATAACAATCTCCGCCACCGCCCAAGTCATACCTGGCCGCTGCACTCCTAGCATGGCTATGTCATGGACAACTCAACTCGATTTTACCCTTCCAGTTAACCCTGGCTATGGCTCAGCTACAGCGGGAACGGGCATCGTCCGCGCTCATCGTCCTTCCCAGCTCTCCATCACTGGACAAGCAGTCCATCCTCTAATATCGCCATCTATCATGCGTCCAGACGCTCTGCCTGCTCTTGAGGCTGCAACATCGAACACTGAAGCTTCCATCACAGAGCTTGGCATCACGATGACGTTCACTGGTCCATCTGAACCCGTTTATCCCGGACAAATATTCTCTTGGACTGTCTATATTGTCAACCGTGCTACAGACAAGGCCCCAGTGCCTCCGCGCAAGCTTGCTCTTGTCGCAATCCCCAAAAGGCGGCGAGGCGAAGTCCGTATGACACGGCCGCCCTCAGTAGGTGGTAGAAAGCACGGGGAAAAGGACGTCGCCGATGCAGTCACGGATGAGAATGTGCTTCATGCATTACAGAAGAACTCTACTGTCGAGTCTACGGATGTTGTATGTTTGAGCGCTGACACCCGCGTTGGCCCACTTGCACCAGGAGCCTGTCATGTAGTCGAGCTCCAGTTCCTGGCGCTGCAGGAAGGCGTTGTAGGTCTGGAGGCGATGCGTGTCGTGGACCTGGGATCACAGGAACACGTTGATATTAGAGATTTGCCTACTATGTTGGTAGAAGCAGCGGCGGCGTGAGATACTGTTGAATGAGCCAAAGTCTTTCATGTTCAGTTATTGTATTATTTGTATCATGGGTCGTATCTGAAATACCGTTGTTGATACAGTCTTGCAATATTCTCAACGCCTTCTAAAAATGCTATAACTCCTGCTGCATGTAATGCATGTCCCTCGTAAAAACACCGCTGTAAATGCTCCGATAGGCAACTCATAACAGGTCATCTACATCGTCGTCCCATCCCAATTTCTGATAGATTGATACCGGCTTGGCAGGCTCAGGTTCAATGTTCATGTTTTCCAAATCGTCTATGTTCTTTGTTTTGATGGCCTTCACAGGTGTAGCCAAGATCTCGTCGTTCCGAGATGATTCGAAACTTACCTTTCTCTTTCGATCCGTGATGCCTGTAGGATTGAACAAATCCGCAGCGGACACAGTTCTTCGTTCCAAAGATGGCGAGGAAGGTGGAAACGGCAAAACATCTGGATCATTTGCAGGGCGTCGAATAAAAGTCGATGCAGCCTTGGTCGGCGTACTGCCAATTCTTTCAAAGTCAGGAGTTCGACTCTGACGGAAAGCGCTCCGCTGGCCTCCTCCACGAAGACCTGTAGAGGGAACCATTGAGGGGAGGCTCGACGGAGGAATCATATCCTCGGTGCTCCTCAACGGCGTGTCCATTATATCGGGTCTTGAGGCGAACACATCCTTGAAACGCGCATTCGCCGGTGTCGCTTTGACGACCGGTGCACCCGTGGAACTTCTACCCGGCTTTCTCACTTCTAATCGATTATTAGCCAAAACAAAAAAAATCTTTGTAGACGTGCGTTTGAATACATACTCTTTGCCGAAGAGCTAACAGTTGCACGGCGTTCTGCTGCTTCTGCTAGCGCTTTGCCAACCACCTCACGATTTGGTTTTCTCAATGACGAGATAGCATCCTTCAACTCTGCTTCGACCTGTGCCTTTTTGCTATATTTGACATCTTGCAAGTTAGAAATACTGCTACTTCGTGACAAAGGACCACTCTTCCTGTTCATCAAGTCGGGGTCATTGCCAAGCACCGACTTGATCAAGGCAGGATCACTTGCTTCCCGCTTGATTCCTGGCAGGGAAGTGGTAGTTGCGGATCGCATAAGCGCAATCATATTGCTAGGACCCCTGGAAACACTTCGCCGAGACTGTTGCTCAGTCGAAAGTGCCCTTTGCAACGTCCTTGTGGGTTGCCCTGATACAGAGCGCTTTGCCACTGTACCTAGCTTTGGAGATCGTTTGCTTGATGACCGTCGTAAAGCCTTAGGTCTTGAGGGCTTTATGATGACGGGTCCTCCTAACTTGCGGTTGATTGAATCACAGAGCTCCGGTAGCCTGTGAGAGAAGCTATTCAACTTGGTTAGTTGTGGGGGAAGTAGGCACTATAAGCGAGTCCAATACTTACAAAGGTACAATGATGTCAACACAGAAGTCTTTAAGGGGTTCTGAAGACGACTTCTGCTGAGACTGTCCATCTGGAGCCTGCAAGGTTTGTGAGTCTTCCAACAGCAGCTGCTCATCAGATGCTGTAGATTGCCAGATGGTCAAGCGATCAGCATGGACATCCACAAGCACGGGTAGATTGTGCTTGTTTCGCTTCTTGGCAGACGGAGGAACCATATCACCTTGAGACTCGGCGGCACCAGGCAATTGAGGAAGCTGGCTATCTTCAGCGTCATCCGCCGGCTTCAGAGGAGTCAACGCAAGAATCTCCAAGATAATGATCATTTGAAGCTGGGTTTCTCTCGTGCGGAGCATAGAAGTGAGAGACCTGATTTGCTGGGGAGGCACGTCCGTTTCATCTTCATTTAATTCGGGCTTGTTGGTAGCCCACCATCTTCTGATGTGCGTTGCCTCATGTGGATATAGGCCGTCCTTGCCAACTTTCATCTTCCTGACCCGGCGTTTTCTTTTTCGACCTTCGTCAGAACTGTCTACTATTGTCTTCATCTGAGCAATAAGTGCGGGAACGGTTTCACGATATTTTTTGTCGATTTGTACAGTGGTCAGCACAAGACTCTTCAAAAATTCGACAAGATCGTCTAGGTCGAGGTTGGATTCGAGATCAAGGTGGAATGCTGAACGAGCACGTGAAAGTGGTCCTTTAGCAAAGTATGCGAGTGATCCCTTAGCTGGTCAGCGACTGTAGAAAGTAACGATTTGTTAATGCCCACCATAGACTTGTATAACATATCGAAGTACTGAGTTCTCAGTGTATCAAATATGTCTTCCGCGGTTTGTTGCTGAGTAGGCGCCTCGATGTTGGCGGTAGTCGGGGTTGTTGAGGACAACGGCTGTACTGCATGTTCACTTGATCTCTTCGTAGGCTCTTCGGGCTGGATAGTTGGGGATGGTAACTTTGACTCGGTGGGCGTGGCAGCTTCACCTGTCTCTTGTTTTACAGACTCGGCCAACGTCGAAACTGACTGCGACCTCGGTCGTTTGCGAACCAGAGATTGGATAGCCTCTATGGCGGCGCGTTTTGTCTTCTCTTCCTTATGGATATAGGGCGTAGTAATCGCGGACGGGCCGTTCTGGTTTTGGTGCTCGCTCTTGACAGCAGGATGTAGGCGTTCTCGACAGACGGCAGATGCATGGGTCGCCAAAAGATCCAAATCTACCCAAGGGCCTAGTCTGCATACAACATAAAGTCCACTTTCCTGCTTCTCAAGGGCGTATACAGCGCGACTCGCTTCCTTCCTGGCGAGAAGAACAACAGGGCCAGAACCCATGCGGCTTTCCAAGTCGAGAATCTTAACATGGGATTCGAATAAACGGTATGAGGCAAGGTCGACGTTCGTAGCATGGAAATCGATACATGACAGCGGTAGACGTTCGCGAGGAAGGACCATTAATGGGTGGAGGATACGAGGCTGTATATGAAGCTTCGGCGGATGCGGCTATAGATTCACGAATTAGTCTAGGTATTTGATAGTGAATAGGCAATTGCTAACCTTGATAGCAATTGAAGGCTTCAAGAGGTGCTCCATAGTGACAGAGTTGGCCCTCTTCCTCTGGAGCTTTTCAGGTGAACGCAACTCATCTTTGTGATTCAAGCTCCCCTCCGAACTTGGTGTTAAAATCCTCGACCGCGCTGGACGCGACGCGTCGCTGCCAGCAATGGCGGTAAAGGACATAGAAACGGTGGATGATCATACAACAGGTGCCATTTGATAATATTGAAGGACAAGAAACAAAAAAAGAATTAGGATATAGCTGCAAAAGGCTGTTGTTGTTTATGATATGGTGTTCAAGTTGTATATATTTTACGAGGGTTAAAGTGGTTTTACGTGACAAGAGCAACTAACGAGCTGGCGCGTGCGTAGGTAGCTACAGTTGGTTGTTTTCCATGATGCCCACTGACGTATTCGGCAGGACCACTGTCGCGTCGAGTGCAGTGCAGTGCACCGCGTTTTCTTTACAGTTCGGGCTGAGACACAATGGATGAAATGAACGTCACATCTAGGAATTTTTAAAAACGCGATAGTTTACACAGACTCGTACATATAATAGATAATGCTCGATTATATCGTGCATGTATGTATTCTCTAAGAAATAAATCCAATCTTGGACAGTAACAATTGAAGATTCATGCGCTACGGAATTTGAGCTGCTGCAGCCATCCACTATCTCACCACTGTAATACGCTGTAATTTAGGGGCCCAGTACTCATTGCTGGACCACGGATTATTAACACCAAGCAGCTCATGATCTCGGCCACATCAAACCAACCGATCTTCTCTTTCTCAACCGTTTCATCCTCTTTTCCAAAGATCGGCATTGCGAGTCAGATGCTATAGAACGCGTTCTCTCATATGTCGTGTGGTTTTTATTGCACTTCACGTCATCGATCGGATTAGGAGCCAGCTGCCGATTGCTTCGTGCTATGTAGTTTCGGACAGATCGATCTGCGTATAATGAATGCATCCAAATTACCACGACTTGGAGTTTTGATCGTTGGTTATTCGTGTGGTTGGTTCACTAGAACTGTGACGCCTTGAATTTCGATCTACCGATGTCGTCAATTGATTATCGTATCAATGTTGTATTTTATGAATGAAGGAGCGTATCCAGATATCCATATCTCTGGCTCTACCCTCCACCATGACTTTAGATGCCGAACGTAAGAAAAGTAAAAGCAATGACTATTACATCACGTATGAGCTTCTCGGGCGTTATAGGGTCCATGTCTACCTACCTCAGTAAGTTTAGTCATTGGTTATCTTGGTTATTCGATACTGTTTCTCATTATATGTTCAATCATTCCATTGTCTATGGTTTACTGCTATCATCTGCTGGCAACTGGACAACCAAGTGGTTGATCTAAGAATACATTTATTGTCAAGGTTTTGAGAACAGTCGAATAATACATGGCAGAAATACTACACTAAAACGGAAGTCCAAATAGTCTAATAAAGTGGCTCAGTCAAACCGAACAGCTTCATCTATTTACGATTGCAGAATAGCTATAGAGCAGCTGGACCTCTGATAGTTTCGCCGACATCATACGATCGCCCGAAAGTTATAATGTTTATTTGGCTATGTAAAAAGTCGCGCGGTGATCCTGTATCTATACCAAAATGCCAGCTTGGTAAACGCTATCGCCACGGCTCCTAAAGTTTCCCATGTGGCTAGGCAATTCACGCCCCTAATATTACTGCAAGGAACAGAGGTAAACATTCCTTGGGGTCGTTGGCCCTTACGTTAGTGTAGTGGTTTACAATCTGGGATTTTTGGCTTTGAAAACCGTCAAGCCTCTGAGTCAAATTGTGTTAGCGGAACAGCCGTTTGATGACCACCACGAATTGTGCCGTTTGTGTTTCGTAAGTCAAGCTGACTAAACTCCGTTAAATCCAGGAATGCCATTTACGGTATGGCCCTTCTTAATAAAATGATGAGATAGGAAACTGTCATGGAGGTGAGAGTGTCTCAAATTGGCCTGCTATCAACACCCATAACAAAACTGTTTCCACTAACACTAAGTTGGGAGTTCAACGTCGGTCGTTTAATCGTCTTTAATTCAATTGGTCACCCGATCGATCTATCGTGCAAGGTATAATGTACCAGTAGTACAGTATATACAGTATTCGCTACTGTAACGTTCGGATTTGGTCCCCCAGCATTTGCAGTGTCGATCTCCCGTCTGTACCCATTGCCTTGGAACAGATCCTGGGACGTGCTAAGCGGGGCTTGGCCAAGGCCAAGTCAAGGCCGGCCAGGCACTTTCCATCCATCCAATTGTTTGGAGATCGACGAGGATGTTGGAATTTGGTTGGCTACAGCTGTGGGGGCATCGAGATCTTCAAAACCGAGACGGAGACCGACCCAATTCCTGGGACGAGGCTTGTGCGACCATCTGCATTTAAGCATTCTAAATCGAAGAAACTTTCTTGACGGCGTCTCTCTTCTTTTGAGACACAGCCCGTTGCTGCTTTTGAGCAACCAGTTGACAGGAAAGGAATGTGGCACACCACCACCTCAAAATCGTTAGAGGCCTAAACATCATGCTGTCGTCGAGAGGCTTGGATATCATGCCTACGTGCTTCTCTACGTGTTGAAAGCTTGAAATCAAAGCACGTATCTTCTCTAGTTCTCATTTACGGATGCCATATTTCACCAAGTTTAAGCTAAATCATGTCACTTGAATGTTTCCACCTGCAGTCACTCAAAACCGGTATTTGATTATGTTATAGATTTGATTGTATTTTTGCATTTTCTCCTACTTTTCCGAATAGCTGTTCTTCCTTCCGATCTCATATTTTGATGCAGCTCCATGACGCAGCCAATACTCTGCATCGTCATCTTCCGCTGCTGTCAAACTTTTGTGCATAAGCTTCTGTAGCTGATATTCCATCATAAAATCGCGCTCCCTGTGTACATTCCTGAGCGCCATCCAGTGCCGTGTTCCCATTACATTAGGGTATGATGCCGTTGATTTCATTCATAAAGTATTCCGGGGACGAGAAGCAAAACAAAAAGGAAAATGATAAGTGAGCGCCATAACTGGCTTTTGTTTTGCCAAATTCTGCTGGCAGAAAGGCACCGTGTCTATACTGTACAATGTCCTTGAAGAAGAAAAGAAAGCAGAGTATCGCTATATATGTACAAATTTCAAATGCTGATGCTGAAAAGCATTGTGTTGGTGTATGTGAAGGACAATTACTTGTCCGAATAGGTGAAGCTTGAAGGGGTCATGTTCATGAAGTTGACATTCTGCTGGTTCTGTCCAGGGGACGAGTGTGCCGAGAGTGAAGCGTCATCGGACCAGTTGTACTCGGCGTTGCCACCAGCAAAGCCAAAATAGGAAGGCCCCATTGGGGCACCGTATGATGGAGTTTGAGGCTGGCTAGCGCATCCATGAGAGAGGTAGTTGGGTACTTGACTTGATGCACCAGGCACCTCGAAGCCGTTGGGAAAGGCTGTCAGTCCTGGTGTCACCAAAGGCTCATCGGTGACAGCAACTTGATAGCCAGAATCATGGTTGTACAAGTGGTCCATGACTCCGGGAGTGGTGGGTGGGGTTCGGAGGGTTGGGTCATGAATTGCAAGATCCATGGGGTATTTCTCATCATATCCTACCGTGCTGGCCGGGGTAGCCTCACACAGCCCTGGCTGGTTTGCAACAACCGGAGTGTTGGGAGTAGGTGGTGCAATGGTAGCCGCCTTTTGGAAGTTGGGGGAGCGGTTGAGCTGCAACAGAGCCTCGGGGTTTCTTTCAAAATAGGGGCTTCGGGGACCACTCATAGGCTTGCTGATGCGCCCAACTCCAGTTGCGGAAGCAACGCGTCGCATTGAATGTCCTATGTCTGCCCTTCGTCCCATATCAATACCTGTTCTAGGCCCGGTTGCTGAGAAACTGCGAGAGGCGTTGATGGCGAGTTGAGGAGGGCGCTTGTTTCGACGAGAGGCAATGTCCATTGAGGGTGAAGGCTTCAGCGACGAGGCCTGGCTGGAATGCTTAATGGCAACACTGTTTCCCGAGTACAGATATTGCTCTTGTGTAGGCGATGATAGCCTAGGAAAGCACTGCTGTTGAAGGGAAGGAGTAGGCTCGTCCTCCTCGTTTGGCACGATCAGTTGAGGATACTGACCGTAGCAGGCCAGAGACGCACGGGTCGACACAGACATGGGCTCTGGTGTTGGCTGAGAAGAGAGGGCTGGGGAAGATCCAGCCCCAAAGTCAGATTGGCTGTTATCATTCTCGCTCTCCTGCTCTGGACTCGACATGTTTACCGCTTGGTTTCCAGTAAGACGAGGGGCTGGAAAAGGAGCGCTAGAGACAACACGGTCGGAAAGACGGTCATCGTCTGAGTGAAAACCAGCATCGTTGCCAGCTGTATCCTTGTCCAATCTTTGCTTGGCCGCGTATTCACGAATGTTCTTCTCCTTCTTCTCCCGTGCTCGTCGGTTTTGGAACCAGTTCTAGTATGTTGTTAGTTGAATGAATAAGCTTCTCCACCTAGGAACATACATTGATTCGGGCATTGTCAACTCTCATCGACTCCGCCAGTGCCTTCTTGATTGTGCTGTTGGGCTTGTGGTTCTTTTGAAACTCAGCCTCGAGTACCTCAACCTCTTCTTTAGAAAGGCGAGGCTTTGTCTCAGTTGTTCTAGACATTTGGTGATGGTGTAGGAGATGGCCCTGGTGAGCATTGTATAGCTCCATAGATTCAGGGAGATAAGCGGCATAGCTGGGTAGCTGCTGAGAGTATCGGGGGTACTGGCTGGCATGGCTTTGGTAGCCCCAGCCAGACCATTGCGGTTGGTGGTGGTATGAACCCATGTTCTCCATGACGGGCCGCTGTTGAGGAATGTAAGATGCGAGGTAGTGGTAATGATTGGAATGAAGATTCAGAGCCGCGTGTAAGTTGGATCTTGGACCTGTAAAGCTTGGGATGCTTGAAGAATGAACGGATGTTATATCGATATCCTGTCGAGTACAAGTAAAGAGTGACTGGGTCAGGCTAGTACTGGGCAATATAAAAGACAAAAAGAGTGAAGATGTCGTGGATATCCAAGATGGAATAGGACAGTGGGATCCAGTGGTCTTTTGAAGAGCGTTTGTTGGACGTCAGAAAATCCAGGCAAGCGAGAATGGTTCCGCAATAGTGAAACAAAGATCAGTCAAAGTGCCCTCTTAAGGATGAAGTTGACGAAGGAGGTTCTTAGTCGGAAGGGAAAGCAGTGATGGGGATTCGGAGGGGCGTGCGAGGGTAAAAGAAGGGCAGCACTTGTACGCGTTGTACACAGCTGGTGACCTGAGAGGGTCCTTGGAAAACAGCGGCAGTCGTTATGGCCCCGTCATGACAGACAATCTGCGAGATGGCGTGTGGGTTCATACCCGAGGGAGCTGGGGTCAAGCACAGGCAACAAGACCCCTGGGTCCCAACATGGCCGGGGGAGGAGATCACAGCGCGGCGAGATGGTCCCCTCGCCATGGGTAGAGCAGCAGCGACTCCGGACACATTCTGGGTACCAGCGGTTAGGTACATGAATGTCTAGAAGTTGCGCTCTGGCCAGGTACCTAGAACAACTCTGGGACCAGGTCCCGGGCCCAAGCTGGGGGGCTCGTCCGCCGACTTCATCCTTGCATTCGACCCCTGTCCACCCTTCCCAACGACAAGGCTACGCGAGAGTTTTGTTTTAGGCGTGCGCCGGGGGTCCCTGAGGGTGTTGCGAAGGAGGGAGCGCTCCGCGCCGGCCTGTGCTGCCGTCGTGGCGGCGCCCTGTCCATACTGTTGATCCACAATTTTGTATCCCTCCGAAGCCTCCCTCGGAGTGCTTAGGTCTCCTCTCCATCTCTAGTTTGGAGTCACCGTTCTCAGCATACGGGTCCCGCGCCAGCTTGTGCTTGTGCTTGACCGCGAAAGAGACTCCTGACCCTACGCTCAAAGAAGATGCAAAGCAGCGCGCTAGATCTCGTACTAGCTCGAGGGGTCGGCGCAAGCTGGTAGGGCCGGGTCCCAGGGCGGCGGCGCTCAATCTTGTGTACCTTGACCTTGTTTGGATAGGTTGTTGGCATTGTCATTGATATTACCCTTTTGCCGTTGTCCATATCCACATCCAGTTGGGTGGTGATCGGGTCCTTGAGACGCGTTATCTCGCACCCCATCACGCAGGAGATCAAGAAGAGATGATCTTACCAGAAACAGAAGCGATTCACTCCGTCTATCAGGGCAGCAGTATTTTTGATACTGATATTATGATGTATGGTAGCAAACTTGACTTGATTTGATCGGTCTCTACCTGCTTAAGCAGGCAAACATATCATACTTGTTGAGGACATTTTCTTCCACTGAGGCCAGTTTCATGCATGAGAATAACTGGCCGTCAATCGAGTTGGCATATTCAAAAAGCCCCCGGACCCAATGATGCAGAAGAAGGCGTTGAACTGGAAATGCGGGCAGATGTTGTGAAGAGGCAGGAAGCTGACGAGGAATGGGGTCCTGAAGTTCCAGCGCTTGCAGTGTGCTGTAGGTTGTATCTCTGCACCGTAGTGATAGATATGTGGAGTTATGACCAATCAAAACAGCAGCTTCTTACTAGGATCAGGCCCGAACTTCTTATATGCAGGCAAGAACGAGCTGAATGCAAGCAGGCTCAAGAGGCATTACAGCGGCTACAGTACAGTGCAGTGCCTACTAACCCAGGTCTGAGAAGGAAAGAGGTTGTCCCAAAACAGATTATGCTTTCCGTTTACAGCACAGCTTGCCACCTCACCACAACCGTCTCTACTCGTGATTGCCTCATCCATTTCTTCTACCTGAACCTTGCTGCAGTGCAGTGCAGCTTGCTTTTTACCGCTTGCTTTTCCCCTCACAACATACAAGGATATATCTCACTTCACATTGGTACATTGACCCAACTGGCGCACACCTACTCACTATGCCAGTGTTACTCTTGTCTTCCTTCACAGGGCACAGTGATTGACGGAGCTGCTATTTGGGCAGCACTACCTTGTGCCATATCCGCTGTGGCGGACGGCATAGTAAGGTCATTTTAGCTGTGCAACCACATCATCCTATCACACCCAACATTGACCATCACGAAGAGCCTATGCGGAGACATTTTCGATCCCGCAGCCTTGTTTGTCAGCCTGGAGTGCAAGCTGCGAAGGTTGTTCACACCAAACAAGCCGTGTCTTGTCTATTCAAGTCGCCTAAACAAAAAGGTTCTCCAAAACCCGAACCACTAGAAGTCCCGACGTGATTAGGCCGACAAACGACGGGCAAACTCTAGAGGTACATGATGCGTATGCAGCAACTATACCACCCCTGCGCAAGCGACTACATGTATCAGTCTCAATTTGGTCTGGATATTCGTCTTCGCCGTCACTTTTCACAGCTGAGGAAAGCAGTGTCATGAAGTCTGTTGTCGATGTAACCTTGACCACCCAGCTGGTTGTTCTGCAGTTCGTCGCATAAGCGAAGGCATCGATGTTACTCGTTGGGGAACAAGCACTCACTGAGAAATATGCTTGTCAGGGCTCGGAGTAAAGTGACAGCTCTGTATGGTGCTACAACCGAGCATACTAGCCGTTGACAGCCCTCGCGTGCGACCCTACTGTCTATATCGGGCACCGCAACCTGGTGTCTTCAAGCGGCGTGTTACGATCGACAGCAAGACAACAGCTTGCGTGAAGTTGTGTAAGCGGCTTGACCACTACATACGTAGTGTATTCGGGTTCCCAGGAAAATGGTTCCCCGGCTCTCTGCATTCCCGAAAGCTGGGTTTTTGTGTAGCAGGATTTTGTCCATTGTGACTATAGGCTTGTCTCTCTGAACACCATGTCTTGCGTGAAGCTGGAATGAGTGGTTCACGACAACCATTCACGTACAACTTCTTTATCTAAACCTGAGTCCTGGCGCTCAACAGTTCATCACACCAGCCAGCCAGGTCAGCAAGGTTTACCCAGCGCGACGATTCAAGCCACGACCGGTGAAAGGGTGCAGGGGGGAACAGTTGGCTCTTGGCGGGCCCGGCCGCAAATTACGCACATGCAGGAGAGTGACGCCAGGGCTGCCAGTGGAGAGATTGGGAATGCATCTGTTAACGTTTTAGAGGTCATGGTACCATAATGCAACTTGTGAGCGCTGACAAGCTCTTCGTTACCACGACTCACGCAGTCGAGGTCAACTGGATATGGCCGTGGCAGGACTGCAGTTGTTAGCAGGCCAATCCTAGTCTGCGACGGGGCCGTCGCTCGAAGTATGCGAATCAAAGGCTTGAATAAGCGACATCCAGACTGGTCGGTCGTTTTGCCAGATGGCGGGTGGGCCACCAGAAACAACAATTTCTCGGGGATAGGCAAGGCCATACTACCCGAGACTGGCAACAATTGAGTGTTGAAGTGCACAATTTCCTCTCTCTCGACCGAGGGAACCGGAAACTATGTATCGAAACAACGGGCTTGGATGTAGTATGGCAGCATAGCAACGCCGTCATTGTGCTTCCCGTCCACGAAAATGAACCAATGTGAAAGTTACACGAACCCCGGCTGAGTCCTGGATCCTTTCACTTAGCCATGGCACAGCATTTGCAGTGTTTTGACGATACAGCAGCCATCGATTTTGGCGGCAGAACATCTGTCACCCAACCTTTTTTCTCTTGTGTTTCTGCCCATAGAAGTGTGATTCGGCTCAGTTTGAGCTGGTCTTTGGCCTGTGGAAGTGGAACCAGGCTATGTCAGCACTTACAACAACAGGCTCGATTTTGCAAGTCGATTATATCAAAATGGACTGGCTTCAGCAAGTCTTGGCATGAGTGAACTACCATACATTCCACTCGACTTTATTACCAGCAGCCTCCCACCTTGTTGCACATCCACTTCTCAGGTACAGGGTGGGGTTGAGCCAGAATGACGCTTACGGCAATGCCGAAGAGAACAGTCTCGACTCACTATCAAGCAGGCCCGTAAGTTCCTGTACCCGCTTGAAGCGGCTGCTGTGAGATACAATGCCTACTTCTTTACTTCTCCTTCACTTGGCATCCATTGCAGACTTGGAATGACTTCAGCGGAGTAGCTATAGACTTGGGCGAAGAGCGGGTATTGTAAGCTTTTTGTCAACGTGCAGTGTGCTTGTTGCAGGCATTTTCCTGGCGGGTGATCTACATAAGATGTGCACCATTATGCCCCCCCTCAAGCCTGTCTGAGATTTGATTGACGCTTGAGTGCGGGGATGATTGACCTGGAAAGCCCAGAATCCTGGTATACGAAGTTATCCAGCGCAGGTACATACATACGTACTACGCATGTACCCTACGCGTTAATATCAGGTCAAGTGCTTAGGACCGACAGAATAATGAAGCATTCGCGGTCCTTGCGGTGCAGATGTTCCCAATAGCGATGAAGTCTGTCGAGAATTAAGAGCGAAAAGAAAAATATCATTTATACAAGGATTAGATTCCAGATGCAATCCGACGACCGGAAAGAAGGCTTCCCGGACACTGGCAGGGGGCAGATCTCGCTGATCACTTCGGCCGTCCTGATTGCAGCTCTGGACCAACATATCTGATTTTGATTTCGACAACGGCCTAAACAAGATGCGACCATGTGCATTGTCTGTGCATTCCTCGACCAAATCAGGAAATCATATCATCTGTTGGTTGCTTAGTTGTAAGCATGATCCTTCCCAAGCTGAGAACGCAGTTGTTTGTAACACACTGTTCCTATTCTAGTTACGATTACGAGCGTCCGCGGCCCAATTGTCTTCGACACTGACATTTGAAGACGTCACATACCCAATCGAGTACCTGGCCCTCGTCGAATGCATTTATGCGATTTCACCCATTGCTCAGACGAGGCAAGAGCTTCCAATTCAAACAAGCCTTGGGATATTTACGATCTTCATCTATTAGAAGTCAAAGTCTCATCAAGCGATTCTCCCCGGGCGCTAATCGTACGGGCCGCACTAATATACTGTTCACCAATGTGACTCAAGAGGCCCAAGCAGCAAGCGACGGGTTGAGAAAGAAAAACGTACGATTTAGGCATTGCTTAGAAACCACAACTGGAAATAAACTCAGCACCGTTTTACTATTTCGTCTGGAGGCGCTTATCAGGCGTCCGTCTTAAGCGTTGACCCAAGCAAAACGGCTGCCTCATCAGAGACAATGTCTCAGAGCCACTGCAGAGGTTCAAGTAGCGATTGGCTCTTGTGCTGGTGCATGGAGACCCGCAAAGACCAAAGCAATGCAGATGGGGAAACGCCGCCTTACCTGAGTACGCTAGCACCGTCAAGCACTCCAGCCCCTTGCTAACTCGGCAGGTCCTGGCAAAGCAACAGCATCAAGCTTAAACAACAGGTGGCCGCGTTCTTTTCCTAGGTAGATACTGTGTGGGTAGAAAAGCATCAGCAGTACATCCATGCAAGCAAGATGCGGTTCTAGGCCATCAGTCCCTGTTGAAAGCGTACCAAATCTGCTCATCTATCTGTGATCAGCCTCAATCGACTTAGTACCGCATCTTGTGGGACAATAACAAGGATCAGGCATGATCGATAGCTCGCTCGTTGGGCGGCCGAACTCTCGAGGCTAGCCAGGGTATTGTGGAAATGCTAGAGTTCTTTGGTGAAGTGTTACCGGTTCTCTGGAAAACTCTAGGCTATCTGGGGCAAGTCTCTACCACGTTAACAGCTGGACCACCCGGAGCAGTTCGTGGGTCATCCAGACAAAATCAAGCGAGGCCTAAGACCCGATGACCCTGTTACTTGAGCTCGAGATTAGCTTCAACCTAATCCCCGTGCCCTACCTTCTGTGGCGCCTGGACCTCTCAAGAGTCCTCGAGACATCAAACCTCGTTCCCATCAGTCTTTTAGACTCACCATAGTATCCGTTGCATGGCTCACCTTCTGTCACGGTTTTGGCGGGCCGCTCCCGTCACTCGGGTGTTTTGATCCTGCTATAGACAGGTCGGAAAACATCGGGCCAGTACCTCGCATATTTGCTACGTTTGTGCTAGTTTGAATCCCAAGGCTTTTCTGATATAACAACCGATCCCTCTGCGCCAGCTATGTCGTCAGGAAAAAGAAACCCGTTGACGCTAAAAGTTAGAGCCACGCAGAGAGACTGGGTGGGTGAGGATTGAAGCTACAAATTTGGTTTCTCTATGACGAGTGGGGCAAGGTGTGTACCAGCGTTCGCCTGTTCGGGTCAACACCAAAACCGCGACAGTACCTATCATAGGAGAGTCAAGCTATAAACCAACAGGATAGTGGCCAGCTCAAAGACCCAAAAGGCTCTAGTACAGGAGACAGGGGCCTCGTGTTTCTGAACTTGTCGGATAAGGCCAGAAACAGACCCATTCAACACGTGGTCATCGAACCTTGGCGCTTCTCCCTTGTCCCATCACATCCCTTCTGCCAGCACGCCCGCTACATACATCTACACTAGCCCAGCGTTTGGTTCTGTGGAGGTTGCCCTGCTGTGTATGAGGGGAATGGCTGACTGCGAGGCCTTGGTTCTTGCATGTTGGGCGAGAAGCTGAGGAATCCGCCTGTTAGGAGGAAAAAGCAACTTCAGTCAATGCTCAACGATTAACATGCTAGGCTGGTGGCATGACTTTGATAGCATGCGTGTTATTGACTTATTTGTGAGCCCAACCGATACAAGGCAAGACTCCAGTGACAACCAGTCAGTCAACTAACTGGGGACTAAATTTCGCGTTTGGCTTGACGCAACTACGCCGGTCTTGGTGGATGCTTCAAGCCAAGACAAGCTTTCGGTGTTTTGTGGAGTGGATAGCGAACGAGCATTGTTTGCCCTGACTAGGGAGGTACCATAGTACAGTATCTGAGCTTGGTCGCTCTCCCGGCAATAGCAGCTTCTGGTGGGCCTTGGCCAAGCTCTTGATAAGTGTTCGAGTGTATTATCAAGCACTATATCTGGGAACGCGGAGTTGATATACTGTGTTGCTATCAGGGCAATACATGTATGGAAAGTTCCTAGCGATGAATTATGCTATATTGAAAGCATGCTAAAGATGGCAATAGAACTGCAATGTTACTATTCTCTTCAATTCTCTCGCATCATTACTTGCATTGAGTTCGACAAGAGGATCCAATGCTTTCTTTTTTTGTCAAAGAAAATCCGAGCAGCGTTTGATTTTGAAACGCACTATGATTAACAAGGCGTTCACCGTCTCGTTGGACATCCTGCAAGATTAAGGAGACGGAAAGGCAATTGAGGGTTGGTTTATGCGTCATCTTCTTTTCTTCTTTTATTTTTATTTTTATTTTTCTTCTTCTTTTTCCCGCTAATGTGAAAATTCACGAAACAACAAAGAAAGGCGATTCAACATTCTGGACCTTCTTATGGGGCTATAACCGACATTTGTGCCTACATAGAAGGCCGGCAGGCCGGAGGGGCCCCAATCTCAGTTGAGCCAGCCACATCCCGGACTAAGATCCAAATCGAGAGGGCGTCTGCATTGGTGGTGGAAGAAATTCCAGGGGACCAGTGCTCGGGCCACGAATCTGAAGAACAAGAAGAAGAAAAGAAAACGGCCAACCAGGTTTTCCACCGGACAAAAGAAAAGTCCGTCGCTGTTAGCATGTACGGTGTTACCGGTAACTCGGTGCTGGATATCAACTTTACTGCGCAATTTGCTGTCATGGATACTGCTCTCGCCTTGTCCATTCATTCATTTGAATGAGTTACAGTACGTATCTTGGCGGTCCTCCCCGACAACGTGGTAATCGCGATAAAATCCTGCCGGAAGATCTTCCTTTACTTCCAGGGTGGGATGCCGAAGGGCCATCAAGGAGCCCCCTTGTCCTGTCTTGTCTTAAGTGGGATCTGATAATTGCATGGTGACCGCGAGTCGTAATCGCAACACCACGAGTGTTCTTTACTGTCGACAGTTCGCAATCACCACTCCCTTCGGCTTGTAATTGTATGTGCAGTACCGTACGTTATTGCACAGGACTCTAAAGGAGTGGAAGGCTCTAGATGACCCCCCACCATATCAGCCGCCATGTCACTACCCGCCCCCTTATGAAGAGAATGTCGTCCTGTGCCTGGTAGTGACACTCACTGGCGTTCGGGACCTTGCAGCACTTGCCCGTAGCTCTGGGATGGCACGAAAACACAACATTCTATGGCAGACGAATTGAATGGTGCATCCGCTGTGGCCGAAGTGTTCCGACTTGTGGATATCACGACGAGTCTTACCTGCGGTGCAACGCGCTGCAAAATTGCTGCTACCATGACACTTATCGCCGTAGCATAGATCAACGCTGTACAACCTAACGTGAGCTTTTTCATGGCTCACAGGTGCTATTCTTGTCCTCATCAGCTTCTTACGCCTCCTCAAGGCTGTCTTCATTCTAACTCGTCGTGATACAAAGTGGTCCTCGAACTGAGCGATAATGCTTCACTTTGTCAACTTGGCTGGTCCACTTGAACTGGATATCGTCTGTCGTGAAGAAATACCAATTCGATAAGTCGACACAAGTCAGCCACAAAAGAAAAGGAGCTCCGCCAAGTTGATGCCGCCCACGGGTCCGAGGCGGGGCGTTTGTGGCATCCGACTCGAGACGCCGGCGGTTTTGCAAGACCTTCCTACGCGTAGACTTTACAGTTTTCTTCAGCCTTTCCTTTTGTTTTGTTGGCAAGACGCGTCAGGGGTAAGGGGTTTCGATCCTCCTTGACTCAGTCGGCTCTGGCTCAGTTTGACACAGGCGTCCTTACTCCTACCGACACGCTTGCCCACATTGTAGCACGTCAACACTGTTCCATATGTGCGAAATTACGAGTGTCCCCGCTTCAACGGGCGACGGACTCTGTTTTCTCTGCCCTTGAGCTTGATTACTTGATTTAGAGCACTGGAAGAAACGGTGCGATGACAGGTGCCGGACCGAGACACTTTTCGTGGGCCTAACTACCCCAAGGGCATTGTGAACGAACCCACGACAATAGCGTGCTTAGCGAGGAGCATCCTCTGAGATACAATTCAATTACACTCTCCATACTGCGCAACTCAATGTACAAGAGAAGATGGGTGCCGAAAGATTATGTCTGATAAAACAAAGGAGGGCCAAAGACGTCTCAGTTGTGGTGGCTCTCAAAGGTCTCACTTAAGAGGCTACCAAGTGGAGATTGTAGTGTAAGAGGGTGCGGTAATATTGGCGACGAACATCACTTCTTGTCTTGAACTCACAGATGATCGATACAGTGGCTCACAAGGGGTCTGTTGCAGAGTCTCCCTTGGAGGACAATAATTTTCGCGAACATCTTCACTGGGTCTCACTAGTATGTATGGATGTCGCCAATTGACGATTGTGCTGCTTTGGCGTGTCGATCAGCGTGGGTCAAATCGCCACGAAGATCTCTCCAGGGAGCGACAAAGGAAATGAGGTCAAGAAACAAGTACGGTATTGTGCCAAGGGAGAAAGCAAGTGATGATGTCAAAGGCCTTTTCTAGGGTGACGATCCTTCGCCTATCTTTCTCTAGCAAACAATCCCAGTCTCATTCTGAGTCTATCTATTGAATCTTCTATCATGATGATGAAATCTAGTGATTTGGTTTTCTCCCTCACGACTCCGTCTCTGGTGAGTCTCCCTCCCGAGCCCAGCAGAGTTTCGTTCCGCCATAACGTCCGCTGCCGAATCCACTTCCAAGACTTGAACAGATCATAGTCGAAGGGCGTTGGAAATTTCGATGGTCGTCTTGCCGCCCTCGCTCCGAAGCACCTTGACTGAAGAGAGGTCTCGAACCACCCAGTCTGGTTCTGCAGCGACGACCTGATCGACGGTATGGCTCGTCACCAAGCCGAGGACCTTGCACCCAGCTGCTTTTCCTGCACGAATCCCTGCTGGGCTGTCTTCGAGGACCAGAATCTGGGCATCCTCCGCTTGTAGGCCGAGGCGCTCACGGCCAAGGCGATAGCAGGCGGGGTCAGGTTTGCCGTTCTCAACGGACTCTGCGGTAACGAGGTGATCCGACGGCGGTGTAGGCAGGTCTCGAGCACGCAGCCATCCAGTCACCAGCGGTACGGTACCCGAAGTAACGATCGCCCAGGGGCTAGATCTGGCGATGAGAGCTTCTAGCATGGAACGGGCGCCGGGTATCTCGACGGCTTCGTGGCCGTGGTACTTGGGGAGACGTCCTTCCATGTCACATACATCTATGGAAATGATCAGCGGTTGCTCGGTCTAGCTAACGCAACGGTAGTTAGGTTGATGGGGCATGGCCAGCCTTGTCAGCAGGTTGGGAGTTAACATCACTGCCACGTTGATCTCGAGTGAGACGATACTTTTGGCGGCATATTTTATGCTCTTAGGCTCGTTGGCCATGTGCGTATTTTGCGTGTACTGTACTTACAATCCCAGTTGGCCTTCTCGGGTGCAAGGATCTTGAGGATGTCGATACTTCGTCGTCCATGGGAGGTCTCAAGAATAACTTCAGGTGCAACGCCTATCTCGTTGCCAATTCTATTCCGAGTTAGTCACCAAGCTGTGATTCTCATATGCATATGTGCACTCACGTTTGCCAATGTTTGACTACTGCTTCCGTGGAGTCAATGATGGTGCCATCCATATCAAAGAGGAATCCATCAAAAGTGATTTCCTGCGGAGGTAGGCTATAATCCGGTGTCGATCCCATGATATATTATCGGTGTAGGTGAATATGAGTGTGATAGAATAAAGTTGCTGAAAGGATTTGGCGAAAGTACTATTCAGCTCGGGAAGTCTGCACTGCTAGCGATTCAAGCTGACGTGAGAATGTTATTTGTTTTGTCTATATGAATGATACAAAAAGTTCGAGAAGAGAAGAGTTATCGTCATAAAAAAGATGGATTCATGTTACTATTACTCACTTCGTGGCTCACACCGTTTTGGGAAACTCCGCATGGAGGGGCAAAGTGGAGAGCTTGTCGAGGAACTCTCCTGAGTAGGTGAATAATATGTTCGGTGTTGCTGTGAAGAAGAGAAGCAGTGTTTTTATCAGTTAAAACTTATTTATTTCGTTTCTGTGATTGGGGTGATAAGTGTTTGCGGTTAGTTCAATATGATTCCATCATCATACTCTGGGTACCTGCTCCAGGGTAGCATGAATATTGCACTTGACCTTGATTCAATTTGAATATGACGACTCTGTGTGAAAATCATTGTAATGGCATTTGATGAATTGTAGTACCACCTGCAACACTCTTGTTGCTTCTTTTCTCGACAGTAATAATGTCGCGGTTTCTGCTGCCACCAGTCCACGGTGAGCTGTTGTACTGCTCGTTCAGATGAGTAACGCAGAATTGATGTTAAACTACCACTATTTACTGCGTGCATGATAACAGTGCCGAGAAAAGGATATTTAGGAAATTCGAATAATCACAACTATATAAAGGAAATACCTTGTTGACTAACAATATATAACAAATACTTATACAATTGATAGTCTCTCAATATAGAGCTACCCTAGACTTTCCTAGCCTGGCGACCTGCCAAACCAAGCCCTATTCCTGTTGAAGAAATATGGCTGCAGCCTTTCCGTTTTCCCGCGGCTCTGGGGTCTTATTAACGAACAAAAGGCAGGTAAGAGAACGACGAGGAGAAGTAGCAAGAAACAAGTAAGCGGGTTATTCAGAGGTCAGACTGAGTCTCATTTGGGACTAAATATGCCAATGTTACCTTTTTGAAGCTGTGCCTTCTCACTCAGCTTATGGCGGACGGCCCATAGACTTACTTGACTTGGGTTATCTATCCCCACTGGGAGGTATAAGACCGGGACAGCGTCTTCCTCCGCCTTCCCTCCCCGATTCTGGTTTCCTTGCCAACATTTTACTTGGAATAGCATCAACACGCAATGGGTTCGCAAATCGGAGACCCAGACGAGATTACCGTGCTTGTCACGGGCTTTGGTGTATGTTGCTATCCTTCCTGATATTGAACGTCATATGTTGTTTAGCCGCCCCGCTCCACGTCACGCAACATACCGCATTGCACGGCGAGAATTGTGAACAGTAGGATAGCTAGAGAGAAGACCAGGAGTCAGACTATCATTGAAAAAGATGTGCTAATATTTTGAGATGACAGCCCTTCAGGGAACAATATCCCATCAACCCTTCATGGGAGATCGCCAAGAGTTTGCCGTCATATCTGCCCCCATTGCGGGCCAAGGATCCTAACTCGAGGCATTCGGTTGCTGTCCTACCAAAGGTGCGCATCTCAGTGCATCCAGAGCCTATACGAGTCAACTATAAAGTTGTGAGAGGCCTGGTACCATCCTTCTACGAGGCAGCACAGCAGTTCGATGTCGTCATCCACATCGGCATGGCCGGTCCGCGGCCCTTCTACTCCATCGAGAGGAGAGGCCATCGTGATGGATATAAGCACCCGGACGTTGACGGCGAGATGGTCGACTCTGAGGAAGACCGACAGAAGGATGATTGGCCATGGCGAGGATTGCCAGAGGAGTTAGAAACCGAGCTATATATCGATCGGATTCTCTCGCTATGGCGAGGACATAGTTCAGTAAGTAAAGAAGAGCATTGGAATCATGGATACTAACGATACTCTCAAGGAGGAAGCTGATCTTCGCATATCCGAAGACGCAGGGAATTTCTTGTGCGACTTCATCTACTACTCAAGTTTATCAGAGCTGTGGAAGCAGCAGCGGCCAAGAAAGGCGCTGTTCCTCCACGTTCCTGCAGATGCCTCGCCCTCAAGTGTTGAGCGAGGCAGGGATTTGACATTGAATCTGATACGATCCATTGTTGAGAGCGAGATTGCTGCCAAGATCAAGCCTCTTGAAAGTCATCCTGAAAATGAGGCGCTATGATTTGGAATTAGTATATTGGTGTGACGAGATCTAGTGATGAGCCGTATGCGAGGGTTGCGAGTCGAGATGTTTTTGACCATAAGCTGAGGTCACATTCTATGTATATTGTTCATTCTATCTATAGCGTTGGGTGAGATGATGACATCACAGTGCAAGCCAACGTCCAAATTCAAGGGACCTTTAAAGTGAAAGTGCATTGTTGGTTTATTTCGTTCGCAACACATCCGCTTCCTATATCGGCGGCGAATCGGTGGCTTTGGCTTAGTTATTGCCCCGTCCGGAGATGCTGTAAATGGAAAGCGGAAAGCTTCCAATTCCCCTCCTGCTCTCCACACTTTCGACTCCGTTCTTCCGATATAGAAGCCTTTCTTTACACAACGTCATTCACTCTACAACCAACAACTCACGTTTATCAGCCAACTAAGTATCAATATGTGTAAAAAAGCCACCTGCGGAACATGCAGTAAGTGCACCAATTATTCAACATCCTCCATCAATGTTCTGACAACCCTCTAGAGAAGACCTCCTGGTGGGGTTGCGGCAGTCACATCTCATCCGTTCTCGACACTATTCCTGAGACCGAGCGCTGCGAGTGTGAGCCCAAGGTTGAAGTCGGCGGTGTTTCGTACCCGCCCATGGCTGCATCTCCAAACTGACTGATCGAGAGAGCTGCAGCGCTGGTTCTCTGGACTCGTGGCAAGAAAGCCGTGTGGTCGCCCACTGGTGTTGTCGAGGAGCCTTTGAAGTCTTGATGATGATGAGATAGATGATTGGATGAGAGGTATGGGTTGGCGTGGCGTTGAGGGGGCTTTTTGACGAGAGGAGTTGGAGGTTGGTTATTTGAGGGAAGGCCAAAGAGTCGATATTTATTACGGATATAGGAATGAATGTGACTGTGATCAAATGCCTTTTACCCTGACCTTGATCTCAGTATGTACAAGTGTCTGAGATTGGCATTAAAATCACTGCCGATAAGACTACATAGATAACTTATTGAGAAGTTGTAACTCACACGCACTGGACTGGGAATGGAAAGTTCAAGCTACATGATTAACCGCATAAACGTGTATTCAATTCATGGTTGAGATAACCAATACTGCACCACATCATAAAACTGGGCATGATTTACCTCCTTCTCGCGCCACCAGAAGCAGCGGCATCGCCTCTGTCCGCGAGAGACACAACCTCTTGGATGCCAGCAGCCTCCTGTTCTTCCTCAATAGCCGTAATCTCCTCACGGCAGTCCCACCATTTCTCCTCGCTGAGCTCGAATGCCTTGGCCTTGATCTCCTTGATAGCCATGGTTTCAGGCTGGATATTCTTCCACCGCAGACTTGTCATCAGGATCTCTTGCCACTCATTTGAAGTGCGAACAAAGAACTCTCGTCGACTCTCGAATGGCTGTTTGGAATGTCAGTATCTTATCTCTTGGATGCTCCAGGGAGGGAAAAGATCTTACTCTAGGATGAGGGAGTCCGTCATCGACAGATGTAGCTGCCGTCTCGGTTTCATCCTCTTCCGATGGCGTTGATGGCTCCGAAGCAGCCTCTGAAGAGACCTCGGAAACCTCGTCTTGCTTCTTCTTGCGCTTGCTGGGAGTTCGCAGCTGCTGGGCTGCTTCCTCCTCCATCATCTCTTCATCTTCCTCCTCCTCTTCGTCTTCATCGTCTTCATCTTCATCATCCTCGTCCTCCGACTCCTATAACAATAGTCAGCCACGATAAATTCGAATACGGGTATCATATCACTTACGATCCAGTCTTCGACAGGTCGACTGAAGATCTCCTTACAACCATCCAGTTTTCCAAGATCAATAGCATACAAATCATCAAAGGTGAACTCTCGATCACCCTTCTCAAAAGTACCTCCATAGATGTAAAGAACATCGTCTTGAATGGCTAGTTGGGCGTTGAATCTCACATGCGGAGGTTCCATGGTGACTGGCATCTCCCTTGCTGGCTTTTCATCGTCCTTTTCCTCTTCTTTCTTGGCGAGTTCGATATCATCGGCGTCATCGAGGGAAGCACCAGTTTCCAGAGCTGCAAGCTGCCTCAGTAGCTCATCTTCGTTGGCTTGGGCACGACCACGACGACCACCTCGAGGCTCAACTGCAACTTTTTTCTGTTGGCGAGACTTTCGCAGACCAAGGGGCATGAATCTGTTTCGCTCGATGTTCCAAGCAAACAGCTGGTTGAAGAATTCACTATCCATGCCTTCTTCGCTGGCTTCAACATCGTGAACACCTCCAAAGAGAATACCACGACCCTTGTGCCATGCCATGGTGGCACCAGCACGGGTAGGATTGGGGGCGTTGGCAGGCTTCTTTCTCTTTTCCCAGCGCACAGCAGGGGGAGTGTTGGGGTTGGCGTCGGTAGCGGGTTGGGAGATTCTGAGGAAGAAACAGTCCTCGTGCACCTTTGGAATCAGAACGTTTCGCTGGGCTTGGCTGGGTCCCTTGTTGCCCTTCTGCTTAACATTGACTGTTGCCTTAACACGCGAGTAACCTCCATATAGAACCGCACCCTGCTCATGAGGCAACAGGGTGAACGACGATCTAGCATCTGGCTTGAGCTGCGCAGGAGGTAGCTGAGGAGAGTGCCACACAAAGTTGATAGTATCAAAGATCCATAGATCGGAAAGATACTTTGTCTGGTTGGAGGTATCCTGGAATCCACCGAAGAGAATGATGTACTGTTTCCAGTAAGTCATTCGGTGCCCACTTCGCGCAGAAGGACTCTTGTCCTTGCCCTTAGATTCGATCTTTGTCCACTCCCTTGTCGCTGGTTCCAGTCTCCAGAAGTCCGAGTAATGATGGAATGTGCCCTGCTTGGGCGAGGAGAATTCTCCACCGAAAAGGTACACATGGTTCGGGTTACCAGCTCTTGTCCAGGCGTGACCAGATCGCGGCAGCGGGGCATTAGGTGAAGTAACACATCGCCACTCATCACGGTTAATATTGTAGATGTTCAAGTCGTTGTAGAACTGGGCAAGAGAGCCGTTGAAGTATTCGCCGCCGAACAACAGCAGACTGTTGCTATCATGAGGTGAAGCCATCAGCGTAGACGCAGCTCTCGCTCTAGGCGGTGCTTCCATTACAGTCTCTGTGATCTTGAGGAACTGCTCCTGTTGCCGTCGGTACTCCTCCAGCACCTCATCAAGATCTACATCTTCAGCATCACTTCCCTCGATCTTGGCAGCCTTGTTCTTGGCCTTCTTCTCTCCCTTGTTGGCCTGCTTGGCCGCCTTCTCAGCCTGATCATAGTCATCAGTCAAAAGTTCATCATGTCATGGGCTATCATGGAGGGGCATTTTTTGGAGGGGTAATTAAATAGAGGGGCAACATGTGAGGCAGTAGCACAAGGTATGACGGCACCTTTTTGGCCTTTTTGGCATCGACGTTCTTTTTCTTATCTTTGGCCATTATGAGAAGTATACGGCACTGTAGAAGAAAATTATCAGGGTTGGGCTCTGAGGCGAAAATCCTGCGTGGGGATGGGGTTGCTACAAGTTTTGACCAAGTCAAAATCAACCATTCAGAGGACAGTATTAATGATAGACCTCGCACAGTGACGCTTCTTTGGAAAGAGTCTCTAAATGTCCAAGACGATAGCAAAAGTGAATGGCATTATTGACGAAACTGTTGCTAACCAGAATCAATCAATACACTGAAACACGAGTGAGTCGTTTCCAGTCACATTTCCTCTGCCCGTTACCACGATAACCCCAGGCGGTGAGGTCACAATCTTTCGAAAACATAGTTGTCTAGATTTATCAATCTGAAAGTCGGTTGATACTATGTTCAAATCATCTGCAATAAATTAGAGAGTTACTTGAGCCCTCAAATTGAAAAGCTTGGCAGATAGAAATGATCCAACACAGGGCTCTTAATGACAATACGCGCGTTAATATATCTTCCCAGACTGTATTAAAACACCTCTTCCCCTTCTTGACATGAATAAACTTGGTATCGATACAGACCTTCAGCAACGATCTGCTCGATGGGTATCCTTTACTCGCTTTTCTGGGGGTATGTGCTTGGAAGGTAAGCTACCATGGCCTTGCTAGCTCCCTCCATGCAGTACTGTACAACCTCGACTTTCCTATCGGGAGGCGCTAGCTTCGCAATCTGTCGAATATCACTCGTCCTTGGTAAGAAAAGGGCATGGTCCAATCTATTGTACGCGTTATGTAGATCGTCAAGATTGTACGGCTGCATGTTGTACAAATTGAACACCTCGTCTGTGCGGTATCCAGGACCTCCCCATGGTGGACTTGCAAACAACACTGTTTCGTCAAGGTTTACTCTCAGATCAGGATGCAGTTCTTCTGGATGGTTGAATAATTTGTCGAGATACTCGAAACTATCGCCGAGGATCCATGTGATTAATCCGGGCTCAACGCCGTATATTGTGGAGTTGTTTTGAGCACATGCGAGCGTGGAAGGATCGCGCTCGATAGAGATAACGCGACTCCATCGTTCTGAGAGAGCGAATGCAATACTATTTCCGCCTGCGCCGCCGAAGACATCGATAAGAATGTGCTTCTTCTCATCAGTACCATACATGTCGTTGGCAACTTGACTGGAAGAAAATTAGCTTAGTAACAACAAATGCTCAAATCTGGGAACTCACTTTGCTACAGGTTCAGGTGTTACACCAAACCAAGCATCGTCTGTCATGTGGACTCCATAGTCATAGAGGGAGAAGATGGAATAGCGCTGCGCAAAGTATCTGAATATATCAGTTATTATTCTCGAATTTTGAGAATAGATTTCTACTCACTTTTGAATATCCCATGGCACCTCATGCTTTCCTTGATAGTGATGGCACTGATCGGTGAGAGGCAGGTCTTCGGCAGGCTTTATCGCGTATTGGGAGTTTTCCGACGACATTTCTGCTATAGAGAACGCCTAATGTTTCAAATTTTGAAAGAGACGAGAAGAATACTCATGTTAATTAAAACTCATTCTGTGTAGAGTGTGAAGTTCAAAGATGAACTTGAACGTTGAATTTGAGCGCGAGGCTGTCCTTCGAGCTCCCCACAGTGTGCTCCACATTTGAACTAGAGGCCTTGGCATGCTGCAAGGCTACCAGCCAGCGATACCTAGGCAGGTACCTGAGCAATGGTGACAGCTTGCTCAATGGCCCGCCCTTGAGCTTCTAGTTCCATTTTCATCCAACCCAAGATTTAACAATTCTTTACCTTTTCCACTTCGACTTTTCGCAATTTCTTTTAGATAGACTGGCATAAACATCAAAGGAGCCATGTTTAATGCGCTGAACCGCTTCATCTCGCGCTTGGACGGTGACGTCCAGCAACAGCGCCAACAAGAACGAGGGTCCTTTGGTTTCCAAGTGTTGCGCAACACTAACTTGGATCTGGCCATCGAGCCCTGGTTTGACTTTATTGTTGGCATCAATGGAAGACCTATTGTACGGGATTACACACCAAATGCCATCAAGATACCTTTATCGCTAACAGCTATCGCAGGAGGACCCTGAACCTGCCCTATTTAGCCAAGAAGTGAGGAACTGCGCGGGCAGCACAGTTACATTGGGACTGTGGAGCGCAAAGGTACATCATATGTTTGTACTACCAGATGGATAAAGGACTGACAGCTTTCAGGGCCAAAGAACTAGGGAAATCCATGCCCCTGTTGCGCCAGACACTGCATCCCTCGGTCTCTCTCTACAGTACGCCCCTCTTGCTCTCGCCGCCAACATCTGGCATGTTCTGGACGTCCCCGCCAACTCCCCCGCCGACGTCGCCGGTCTACTGCCGTACAGCGACTATATCCTTGGTAGTCCCGAAGGTGCGCTATATGGAGAAGGCGGCTTGGGTGAGCTCGTCGAGGACTTTATCGGACGGCCGATGCGCATCTGGGTCTACAACAACGAATACAACGTCACCAGAGAAGTCACAATACAGCCTAGTCGGGACTGGGGTGGTCAGGGCGCATTGGGCTGTGTCCTTGGATATGGCGCTCTTCACAGGATACCTCCTCCCCTTAGCGAGCCTGTTGATGCTCCTGGTGAGACCATGTTCGACGGAGCTATGAACGAAAAGAGCGAGGATGTATTTGTACCCGCTGCTGCAGATTCAGAACTTCCACCTCCCCCTACAGGAGACTTCCTGGTGCCTGCGCAGATGATAGGCAATGCCCCCACGAGCGCCCCGCCAAGAGGGAAGAAGAAGGAGCGTCACGGTCACAGTCCCAACCCGTTGATGGATGATTATTTCAAGGAAGAGGAAGAGAAGAGCCGGGCTGTGGATAACGCGCCGTCAGCCAGGAACTCACCGGCACCCCCTCCACCAAAAGCAGGCCCTCCCAGGGACTCGCCCAAGCCAGAGGCCACTAGTGGTGAAGCGCAATGAGCAGATGGCAAAATAGCACGTGTAAACGATTCCCCTTTTTTTATGATTGTTCTGTTCTATTCCTCGATCTATTTGTAAAACTTTTGAAAGGACTTCGTGAAAGGTCATCTTGATCGCACATTACTTAGTACGTGGTCTCCCCACTTGTACTAGGCAAACTGTCTCCAACGCAAACCTAGTTGATGAAGTTGATAGCAAAGATATGGACAAGCACGCTGACAGCGACGTATTCGGCGAATGACCTGGTACAGTGTCAGTTGTCAGAGCTTCTTCGGTTTTAAGCTAGAAACAAACCTCTCAGGCGAAATGTCTGGACAATCGGTGGGAACGGCCTCATTCGTTTGGAGTCGTAGGGAAACTAGGATTGTATCAGTGCCTGCGGTGTCGAATCGTTCGCTATCGCAACTTACCTGTGAAGACGAACTGTGCCACTGTCACACAGAAACCAGACAGGAAGGCGTTGAAGGGCTGCAAGAACATCAGTGTCCGTAAGCTTGTACATGAACTTTTGGATACGTACGTAAGTGCCGGCAATCACGCAGTTGAGGAACTGAAGGGCACCAACAACGACTAGGTACACAAGAAAGACATCAAGTAGCATGATGCGTTGGGGAGTTTCATTGATGTAGTGATTGTAGAGAGTTTGGGGAATCTGGGCCCACTGCACATTGGCTCTTGCATCGCTCTTCTTGGGAACAATAGGCTTGGTTTGCTCAGGTGCAAGAGGGATAGGCGCAGTAGTGCTGGTGCTGGCCTGAGTGGTGGCAGCAGTCGCGGGGGTGGCTTCGCGAGCGTTCTTCTTTGGTGCCATGGTTGCGGAATTCGAGTGGGTTCGATGCGTAAATATCGATTGTTAAAGTGGATGATTCTGTCGATATCGTGGGGATCTGATGATGCTAAATTCGCGATGTTGGTGTTGGTGGTTTTGGTTCGTTTAATGGGCAGCAGCCAGAAATGAGAGAGCTTCCTATGGACACGAAAGCTCCAAAGTCAAATGGCACGTGATTGGCCAGATGAAAGCTTGAATCCCGGGGCAGAATCCACTCTCGACGTCTAGTCGGTCAGGTACGTACCGGCGGATATGTCGTCAATGGCCGACAGCTCCGCAGCTTCAATAATAAAAGGCCACTTGCCGCTGCATCATCAAAGTTTTGAGAGCGATTGAGTAATCACAATTTCTTGATTGACATATAATTCTCCAAAATGGTAAGCAGCGAACCACTGCGGATTTTCACATGTGCCGTTCTGATTCATTCCCAAAGGCACCAGTACCTGTCAATTATCATGACCTCGAGCTTCCTGCCTATATCATGGGCGCTGTGGTAGCTGGCGGAGGCATCATGGGATACGCCAAGTCGCGATCTGTTCCTTCTATTGTAGCCGGATGCACTGTTGGACTCTTGTGTAAGTATTGAACTTGCCTTGCCCAGTTCGAATTACCTAGGCACCGAATGAAGGCACTAATGGTCATATGTAGATGCTCTGGGTGGCTACCGTATCCAGAACGAGGAGCCTTATGGAGTTGAGCTCGGCTTACTCGCGTCAATCATTCTTGGAGGCTCTGCTATCCCTCGAGCTCTTCGCCTGAGGAAGCCGGTCCCAATTCTTCTCAGCGTCATCGCCACATTTGGCCTCTATACTTTTGGCAGCGCTTTTCGCAGAAAGGTTTAAGATAATCGAGGAAGAAGGAGTCAATCAGGGGTGAGGCCAGGACATACTGAGGGCCGCTCTACGCCTGTATGTAGAGAGTGTTGATTAATATAATTGATGGTCTGAAGCCTTCTCATTGGATGCTTTTCTATCATACTGCGAGGTGAAGGATGACGGTATATAGTCATGGGTTAAGAAAGAGTTAAACTCTAAGCGGCAGGGTAGAACAAAAAACCGGCCTAAAGTTTTGGTAAAAGATGTCCTGAACTGGCGTTTTCGTTTCATTTTATGTGTACAGCAACTCCTCGCGGTACCTTATTCTACAACCTTCATAAAGCCCCAATCCGGCCTTTCGACCGGATGGATACACTTCCAGCGTCGGCGAGATAAGTGAACAGGGCCGCCTGGTCTGCACCAACACAAAATCCAGGCCAAGATAATGTAAAAGTACCGGGCAATATGGGCGACTCGCTAGTCCTTTCACGCGCTGTATGTATATCTTGATTTCCATGCTGCTTGATTTGGGCACAACCCCTTCCATGATAACAATCCAGTTGGTTGACATGATTTCACAACGCCTCTCTAACAGCTAGAAGGTCGGAAATAATTCCGCACAGGGATCGAAAAAAAATCGGAGTGATATTTGTATCGTGATAATTTAATATTTGTACGTCGTCGAGTATAATGTATAGTCCGATTCCATTGATTCCATACGCCTCCCTTGTGAATCGATCATCCAGAACGCCAACCCAGGTGTTTCTATAGTACATGTCGAAAGAAACTTGATCGTCAATCAAATTCCATCGAGTTCGGAATCGTCGGCTTCGTATCATGAGTTTCGTCGTATCCCGCATTTACAGTCCCAACTCGCGCTGCTGCTCCCTGATCTTGTCACGCTTTGCGCGGGCAGCGTTACGGTTCTCGGCTTGCATCTTGGATCGTTCGATCTTCAGACATTCGTTAACCTTTTCCTTGGCGGTGTTGCAGCTTCCGACGGCCTTGTGCATGAAGCCCTGGGCGTGGCACTGCTCAAGGGCTGCGATAACCTCTTCGCAGGCTGCAATTGACAGTTAGCACTCAGTAAAGGGTTATCCACATAATTAAGGTTTGTACTACCCAGGGCATTCTTAGTGTGAAGATGAGGATGCATGTTTATGTCGAGATAATTAATTAAAATGTTGTCTGAGGTAAAGGACCCTGAAAGAAATCCGAAGATCGCCACAGGCTAATGGGAAGATTGAAGATTGGGGCAGCAGCGCACGGACCAAGTGAGAGGTTCTTGTCCAGCGTTGGCTTTTGGAGGGGCATTCACTCACTTTACGCGGTAACTACCTAGTAGACAACTTTTTGATCCCTTTCTCTTAAACAAAAAGAAGAAGAAGAACTAGAGCCGAAGCTCACAAATCTTTTCAACATGTCTTCAGCAGCAGGACAAGTGCCTGCTAAGAAACAGCAGGGTCCGTCTTAAACCCCCGCCCCCCTCGCAATCTCTCAGTAACTTGTCACTCACTCAGCCTTCAAACTCTCAGATCTTCAAGTCACCTATTCCAACTACAAGAACACTCTCCAACAAATAGCTCAGCGAATTGGTGATATTGAACAGGAAGCCGAGGAGCACAAGTAAGCACCCTCAACTTCATGACTCACGACGGTATTGTCTGTTTGCCAGGTGAAAGACATGACGTCGGTGTGGTTGGATTCGTTCCCTGCCATACTCCTTTACAGATCTCACCAAGTTTTCTGACTCTATTTGCTAATCTGATCTTGAACAGGCTTGTTTTGGAGACCCTAGAACCTCTTTCCGAGGATAGAAAGTGCTTCCGTCTCATCAATGGAGTGCTTGTCGAGAGGACAGTCAAGGACGTCGTTCCTGCCCTCAAGACTAACCAAGAAGGACTTCGTAAGGTGTTGGAAGACTTGGTGAAGCAGTACAAGACGAAGCAGGATGATCTTGAGAAGTGGAAGGTAAGTTGGTCCTCTCTAGGACCCTCTCGTGCTTCGTTGGGGGAACATATGCTAACTCATAACGTGCAGAAAAAGCACAATGTGCAGGTTGTACAGCAATAATGAGATTACGAGGTCAAAATACCAAGCAAAGGATTTCTGTCACACAAAACACTTGAGTCTTGAATGAACTACTGGACTGCCCATGTTCGCCGCAACACGGACGGTAAAAACATTGCATGCACTCACAATTGACGGAACTCTCCACATAAGTAACCTGACAATTTCTTACCTTCCAGCAGTCCCCGGCCCAACTCCCCTGCTGCTCGATAGGGCCCATCTTGATATAAAACGGATAATACGGACTTTCCCATTGCTTACTGTACCGTCGGACAGACACCTGCAAATTCAGGCTGAACAGGCAACACGAGGGGGAGGGTGAAAAGATGGTGTAGATGCGCTGTACATTTTGCTGCGCGCTGTGGGGTTTCTGGCGGCAAGGGCGTCTCCATGCCCAACCGCATTGAGACCTCAGGAGCCTCACACATGTTGACGTGCAGAACACAAAGAGACACGATGTAGTGCAGCGCAATGCAATGCGAAACCAGAAGGGTGGACGTGTGTTTGTCTGGACAGAAATCTTCCGATTGACAAGGCTTGCTTGCCAGTTGTATCGTCTGTACATACATGCCACTACTGATAAAGAGGCATCGTTGAGGAGACTACAAGATGCATGTTGGGACATTCAGAGGAGCAAGTCTATTCGAAACTTATTGTGAATCAGATATCTGATGCTATCTCATGTTCCAGTATTAGGATTTGTTCGCCCTGCCCGGAAAATTGCACACAACCAAGGAAAGCCAAGCAAAGGATAACTCGCGTAGCATGATGTACAGCTGGCGTCTTTTCATGTGTATGCAATGTTAGCCGAAGGTTCCTGTATATCCAAAGTGACCTTCACCGAGATCTGAAAGTGTCTGATCGATATGGAGCAGCCTGCAAGTGATCAGTTATTAGATTTGTTCCCACGTCTCTTCATCGTGGTAATCACCATCGAACGATATTATCTTGTGGGGACTAATGCATTCTATCCAGGCGACAGATCGGCTATTTACACGCAAAAGCAAGATGGGTGCATCTAACTGGCCCCTGCTTCGTCCACGTCTCCTCTTCAAATGTAAGCCTTGCGGCACAGTTGGGTTAGCCGTTAAGATTCTATGATATGCAGCTTGTCTCCTCAAAGATACTGCTACTAAAGCTTCTGAATCATTGAGGCCCAATCGATCCCAAAGCTGGAAATGGAGAGCAGCGTACACATCTATGTCAAAGAGACTTGGTAACGGCCAGTTTAGCGAAGTCAAGATGCACTATCCGAGTATGAGATCGTCAGGCACTGCAACAGAATTGCATCAGTAGATGATCTATCGTCTTTGCATCCGTATGGCGAAGGAATCTGCTGACGTACATCATGGGTCTCGTGTTGATTTGAGCGCCAAAGGATAGGTCAGCCTCAACAACTCTATCTGGTTTCATCGGCGATTTCTTATCCCAGAATCCTTGTCGTATGATAAACATTGTAATATCGAAAGTTGTTCGTGGCTTGGCTGAATTAACAAAAGTGTACTCGTTTGGATATTGGGCGAATGCCTTGGGTTCCAATCGTGAGCGCCTCAAAGCCACAGGAACGTCATGTTATCTACACCGAGCATCTGCCAATGACGGGAATAAATATCGATCACAGTAAGCTTTCGTTGAAAAGAACTGTAATCAAGTAACCCACGAATAATGCGGTTCCATACGACAAGCACTTTGGTTGGTAAAGTTGAGCTGTAACTAATATGGCAGTCCCAGCTTACCGGGTCCTTGCAGATATTGGTTGATTCTGACCAGGAGTCGATTAGTCGACGAGGAGGTCGAGCCAATGATTGGATCACAACTATCGAGCCCACGGCTCAGCTGCTGGCTTGCTTTTGAGGCATACTTTGCGGAGGCTTACAGGTTGAATGAGGCCCAGTGTTGTAGAGTAGAGTAGATTAGGCTACTGCAAGAACCCCAGCTCAGCCCCAGCCTCAATAGTCTATACTCGACACTTTCTTGATGGAACAACATATGCCATTGTCAAATGATAGGACATAGTCACCCACCCTCCTGTTACCGCTCAGATGGGATTGATCGTGACCGGTCAAGTGTCTGATAGTGAGTGCCTGGATCCGAACGTCATTTTGAGGAGACATTAGAGATGGGACCATATATGCAGATTCGTGTCTAGCGAACGTTGTTTGTCAGGATATCCTGATCAAAAACAACACAGCAGAAGGCCTCGTTATGGGACTTTGCCTCTATAGCAGTTGTGATATTGGGTGTATTACACGATACACGTTTTCTCGGCCAGTACAGTACATACAGTGCGGTGCAGTATCACTGGAAACACGGGTTTTCTTTTTCGTACAATTGTCCTCCCCCGGATGGACGCAAATGCAAGGTAAAAAAGAGTTTGCGACACACCGCCTGGACCTGGGGCCATGTTCGTGTGTAATGTGTGTGTGTATACCCTTGAATTGGGGAGTGTTTGCAGCAAAGGCCCAGTGCCTTAGCGGCTGAAGGAATCAAGGAAACAAGCAGGTTGATGGTCCATCGTGTGAATATTCCTTGCTCGGAACAGACGGGATGAATCTAGCGGTGTCGAGTCTGGTGGGTTATTAGTGATTGTGGTTCATAATGTTTGAAATATTGAAGATATTTTGGATGTAAAATGCTATTTTGAACCTTGCTACAAGTTATTTAGTAAATACTCAAGTTCCTTTGTTTTGGTTGGCAGTGGTTGTTCCAATACCCGTGCTATGACATTATTTGAAGGTATGAGCCCCTCAATGAGGCTAGCTGGAAGCGGCCCGAGTGTTGTTGATCCAATAACAAAGCTTCATGCCTGAGCTCCCACTAGAAAGCCACTGGAGCCTAGGTAGGTACCTACTGTAGCAATGGAAGCCAGTGGACGCAAACAACATACGAAGGTAAGCTCTCAGCCTTGACCCAGGTCCCTCCTACCTTAGTAGGTTCCTTCCATAAATGTCCATGCCCGTGTTTTTGTTGGCGCGCGGGCGGGCAAACACCAACTTTAGTAGGTACCTTAGGCATCCCATAGAACTTACTTCTTACTTCTACTTTTCCAGTATAAGCTTTTGTGTGGCATCGCGTCTTATCTTCACCGCACTTCTAGTCGCTCAGCTAACGCTGTTTGTATTGTTTGTTCGCAATTAATTACTTAGGTACCTAGTTGCTGGTAACATTTTTTTCTTCGTCAACGAACCCCACGCTGGTTTCCGCACTCCACATATGCAGCTCAACTGCGACCACAAGCGAACAGCTCAGACACCCTTTCGTTGCTCTCACACTCACTCACCACTCATCTATTCATTCGCGATTGAGTTCGTTCATCTCGACTCACACCTCTAGCCTCGCCTCGCTCCAACGTCTCATAGGTAGGTGCAGTAGCTTTCTGTTTCCCCTTGTCTGTGGATGAACGAACCCCATCCATTAATCGCGAGCTCCATCAAACTATCAATCAGTCATCCATCCATCCACCGTTGACTTCATGCCCCTGCCCAATCCTCCCTTTGTTCCTGACGCGATTTGGTAGACCATGCGGCTCATTGAAACTGGCGATTCACTGGAGCTACAACTGCCTATCTAGAAATGGCATTGGCGAACGAGACGTTTGCCGTTGAACTCCTCGTGTAACCCAGTCTTTCAAGCTCCGTACCCGGTAAACCTCCTCGCACTCCCTTCCATCAATAGCAATCGCGACCCGAATCTGCGCCGCTCCGTCCCCGTTGATTCGATTTCGAGATGCTTTAACACCATCCTGTCTATCATTTTCATTGCCCCGCGTCAAGTTTCTGCGCGTAACCATTACCTTCTCACGCGTGTTACAGCTTTGCTCGCTCTTACTCTTGCGCGCATCGGCCTTAGCTCTTGATCTGTGTCCGTCAGCCGTCACCGGCTGGCTTGTCTGGCTTGTTACAGATAGTTCTGTTCCAAGCTATCACCGCACAACACATCCTTTGCGCAACAGTTTACAGAATACTTGCTTTGACATACATACATACCTTACCTACATACATTTGACAAGTCTTTACTGCATACACACGCTTTTGTACGTACCAACGATCACTCACTGCTTTACTGCTTGACTGGACCCTTCTTTTGACCTCGAAGTCTTGGTCCCCGCCTTCATTCTGCTTGGCTCTACGTCTAAGAGATCCACCCCCTCTATCTGTCATTGTCTTTCACCTCACCTTACCTCACCTTGCCTTCATAGTCCACATTGGCCAGTCCTTGTCTCTCACGCACACGCCCCCATTATTCTCCATGTGAACAGCGTCATAGCCCGAGATCCCGGGCCAGGGACCACCTGCATGAGCGACCAAGAACCTTACCGGCACTGTAATCGGGACTCTTTGACTAACTTTGACGCAGCACTGCACAGTACTGCACTGCAGATTAGAGCAGAAACAGGACCCCTCTTCCTCTCTTACACACCCTGACGCTTGCAAGCCCTACTGTCGGCGACGTGGCCAGGGACACATCATCCCAAGGCCTAGCTGTGCGAGCCCGAAATTCCCTTTGACAAAGGACGCTAGCAGCCGCTGCAGGTAGCCAAATATGTCGGATTCCCCCCAATCCCCTCCCAAGGAGGTTGATCAAGGTGCACCGTCACCCGACGACGAAGCACAAATGAATGAGCAACAAGACCCACAGTCCGCAAACACTGCGGGATACGAGTTCGAAGGAGTAAAGGAGCAAGATCGCTGGTTGCCTATAGCCAATGGTAAGTCATCTATCTCCTAAGGCATCCCGATATGATTTGTTCGTTCCTTTTTGCGCGAGCTGTTTGACGCCTCAGCCCGCTCAGCCGTGCATATCTGGATCCCTCTCATGTCTTGCGATTCGTCCTCCAAATCTCCTAAAGCGCCTCGCGCCTCGAAGGCCGATAGAGCTGATGAGCTTGATGCTAATATTCGAAACTTTGCTCCAGTGGCCCGGATCATGAAGAACGCGCTTCCGGATAATGCCAAAATAGCAAAAGAGGCAAAAGAATGCATGCAAGAATGTGTTAGCGAATTTATCTCGTTCATCACTAGTGAAGGTGAGTGATTGATCCTTTTATCCTACCGAGACTTGCAGCTACGACAAATCCGAATCATGTCTCTCTTATGCAGCATGCTAACTCGCACAGCATCGGAAAAGTGCCAGCAGGAAAAGCGCAAAACCGTCAATGGTGAGGACATTCTTTTCGCTATGACATCTCTTGGCTTTGAGAACTATGCCGAGGCCCTCAAGGTTTACCTGAGCAAGTACCGTGAGGTAAGTTGAAGACTCTGCGACTTTGTAGCCGCTTACTGAACTACGGAAACAGCAACAGAACCAATCGAACCGAGACAGAGTAGGCATGGATGGCAACGGACAGCCATGGTCCTCTGGTACCATGATGGGTGACTCCAAGGCTGAGCCTGGGGCCGTGGGCGAGTTTGGACATGAAGGCAATAACGTTGAAGGCGGTGCTGATCCCAACTATAATATGTATGCATCTCAGGCCGGTCACAATGGCAATGCCCCCGAGGGCTACTAGATGCATCGATGGGCCTTCGCGATCTCATCCTCGCGGACGATTTCGATGCGAAGACCAAAGCTATGGGTGAGCCTGGACTAGTACACGATGGACCCAAGACAACCAAAGTCTCATTCCTTACGATGCGCCGACAAAATTCGACTGGCGCCGGCCGGACCCAATCGAGAAATAGACCATCGTGCTCACCCTCACACTCACCACGACGTAGCCATTGTAACATGCTTATTACCAACCACGGTCGCCCGAAGCTGGACAATTGTATCTTTCGGGACACACAAAATCACATTGATATGGGTATAAGTGATAACGCAAAAAAGAAAAAAAAAAGATATAACTCTGGAACGTCAGGAGTGCAACGAGAAATGAGAAATAATGTACTTTTGTACCAAGCGGAACAGAACAGCCGAGTCTTGTTAAGAAATGGAAAGAATACGGCCGGTGTTCGATGACAGCGGTCTAAATATGGTTTTACTTGTGTATAGGTAGTTTTGTGAGTATTTCTAAATTGGTACGAAGTGTTCACTAGACGACATACCGCCGGAAGTTGTAATTGGCGAATAGACTTCACAAGATCAACAATACAGTCTGTTTTCTCCTTGTACTAATACAAAGACTTTACTCTGAAGGAAGTTTCTTGGTTGTGAGAAACTATAACTTGATGAAAGTATACGACAATCCGTCAGGTGGTCTCCTATTGCGTAGGTACGTACACCAGTCCTTTCGCATTCATCCATTGGGTATTTTCGAGTATCAGTAAAGTCGAGATCTATTATATCTATGTAAGAGCTGTAGTCGCATTGATGTTTATTGTGACGCAATCTTGGATCCATAGGTGCATACCAAAACAATTTCAATGTGGAGTTTGGAGAAGCCAGTCCCGATTGGGATGAAGGAGGCACGTGCTGCTATCCACTGAAAATCGTCAAAATTGGGACCCCTCAGAAAATGCAGAAAAAAAGTTGTTCAGCGCTTAAACTCTATTGAACCTTCTTCTACTACCGCCACCTCGGGCAGAAAAAGGCCTTTGTCTCCCATCATCCTCTTCCATCATTATCCGTGCCAAGGAGATAATGCTTATTATGACTGGTGATTCCCGTCAGTCAATATCTCAACATATCCTTCAATCAATGATCATACCTTGAATATCCCGAGACATTCACGGACCCTTCTCTGTTGCCTAAGAGACGCCACCACTCTTGAGCGAGTATCCCCCTCCTCCCACCGAGCCGCAGCGCACAACGAACGAGACATCGTCGGTTTTTCAACGCGAACTGCATTCATGCGACCTTTTACTCCGACGACCAGGAAACTTTCTGGTCCTGTCACCAAGAGCTCGACCCCAGTCCGCTCGATCCTCAAGCCCGCGTCTGTGCTGGGGAGGAGAAAGGCTGAGCATGCTGGTCTCAGTGACCCGGTAGATGCTCCAGAGAGTCCTACGAAACGCCGCAAAGTTATATTCGACGACATCCGAAACGTGACGTACGAGGTCGGAAGGAGGACAATGGACGAGGTGAAGCTTGAAGTCAGGACTGCTCTCGAGGAGCACCTGAGAGGAAACGATGGTCAGTATGACACGCTCAAGGAACTCTTCGCCAGCGACAAGCAGCGATACCTACCGCCTGTCGTCGGAGAAGAAGATGATACCTTGAAACCACATGAACTACAGGTCTACGTCGTGGCCCTTACCGGATGTGTTCCTATCCTTAAGGACAAGGCCTGCAACGGCCTCGTCAAGACCATCTTGAATTGCTCCTGGCTCGGACGTGATGATGCTTTCGTCAAAGTTTTTACACATTTCCTCGCTGCCCTTGTCAGCGCCCAGGGTTCTTATCTATCACCCGTTCTGGCGATGATGGTCGAGAAATTCTCCGACACTCGAGCCAGCGTGTGGAGTGTTCCGGACTTCCCTGCGGTCAGCCGCGAGACAATGCGCGACAGATTGCACCGCACATTGCAGTATCTGCTCCAGATGTTTCCATCCGCCCTTTCAGTGCTAGAAGGCCTTCTCGGCTCAAAGTTCCCGTACCAAGACGGGTCTATGCGAGTCCACATGAGCTATGTGAATAACTTGCTCCGTATTAAAGATTATCTGCCCGACCTGCGCGATGAGGTGTTTGATCTCATCCTCAATCGAGTAGTAAAAATCGACTCCCAGATGCAAGTCGATCTAGAAGATGTCGACGACGAAAGGACTGCCTCCGTCATGTACGCCTTGGAACAACGCCAAATGACGGGAGACTGGGAGAAGGACGACGATGACGACGACAATAGCGATGCAGAGTCGGTCGACAGCGACGATCCCGATTATGATACAGAGGCCGCCAAGATCAAGTCAATCAAGGAGAACGTCGAAAAGATGGACGCTATTCTGGATACTCTTTTCCGCGTCTACACTCCTCATTTTGCCAACCCGGGCTCTGACGCAGCATTCGAAATGTTCACTATTTTGTTGCGCGAGTTTGACTACATGGTGTTGCCCACCTATAAATCTCGACACACACAATTTCTCATCTTCCATTTCGCCCAGATGCATGAGCGCCTTACAGATGCATTCTGCGGTCAGCTTATTGCCACTGCTTTCCAGAGCAACACAGCCAACTCCACCAAGCAGGCCGCTGCATCCTACCTCGCCAGTTTTGTGGCCCGCGGCGCCCGACTCCCTGGCAGTTTAATCCGCAGCATCTTTGGTCTCCTTCTCCACCATCTGAATATTTACCGCAAGAAATACGAGCCTTTGTGCCGTGGCCCAGACCTGAGGCGATTCCACCCCTACTACAGTCTCGTCCAGGCAACACTCTACATCTTCTGTTTCCGCTGGCAAGATCTTATTGTTTCGACGCCGGAAACTGTGGACCCTGAAGATCCTGCATCTTACATTGGGCAGGAGATGGAGTGGATGGGAACATGCAGGAAAGATCTATCTGCGCAAATCTTTGGCAAACTCAACCCTCTTAAGGTTTGCGCGCCCGGAATTGTTGAGGAGTTTGCTAAAATAGCACACCGCCTCAACTTCATGTACATCTATCCACTGATCGAGAGCAACAAGCGCATTCGCTTATCGCAATACCTGACATCGACTTATTCGACAGGAGGAGCTCTTCGAGACGCTGGTTACGATATGCAGGATGAGAGCTTCCATCAGCTGGATCCTTACTTCCCCTTCGACCCATACCAGCTGCCGGTCAGTCAGCGGTGGCTCGAGAACGACTATGTGGAGTGGACGTCAGTGGTAGGGCTGAACGCTGAAGACGAGGACGACAGTGACGATCAGGATGATGACGACGGCGTCGGCGAGGATGAGTTCGAGGAAAGAACCGCGACGGACAGCGACGGTGATGACTATGAGTAGGATCCTGATGAGCGGATTTATGACACGGCTCTGATTTGTGATTTGCACCAGCAAGGCGTTGGGGTATTTTGTTTGATTTCAAAAAGGCTTTGACTATACCCGAGGGATTTTGATCGGTACGTAGGAAGCTTCGGTCTCGGAGCAGCTATGAGTTAGAGAGGAGTTATATATAGACTCCTTTAGACAATGAGCTGATAGGGCAAGAAGACAAAAGAAAAGTTTTATTTTCAACGTTGATGTTCTAATTTCAAAGACTGCGTTTGTAATCATTATGGTTGTTGTCGCTGCGATCTCCGCGGAGATGGTGTAGATTTGTGACGTAGGAGACCGAGATGGATGCCATGACATTGCAAAGGGCTGAGGTATTATGCATTGCCGGTACCAATGTCACCCAGTCCTCGGCGGACAAGAAACTGACGAAGGCATAAGGGACGAAATTAGTAAGTCACTGTATCATGATTTAGAGCAAAGGCTTAGGTTATTTATTTTATATCCTCTCATACTATTAGAGGTCTCTACTACTCAAGCCTGAAGTATTAGGCATTAAAGCTCCAGTTCGGCTCCATGGAGGTAGATTATAATAGGCAGCCTACCTAAGGGTCTCTATTAACTCTAAAATCTTTCTTCTTTCTTCTTCTTAAAACTTATCATTGCCGCCTCATATGACAGACCCTTTACATTCATATTGATTCAAGACAGTTTCCACGTCAGGCTATTTTTAGCTTCGTTCTACCGACCAGGCGGGACATATTCCGCTAAATAGCCCATGCTTCTTCACTGCTTACTCACCTCAAACTCAAATCAGTCCAACCTGTTTGAGAGTCATTAAAAGTGGGCAGGACCTCGGAACTTAAACATACGTACCTACATACAAACTCCCCCCAAAAAAAAGTCCCTGCGTGCGATATTATCTATTGACATCATGGCGAACTCGGTACCGAATCCTGAAGAAGAGAGACCTTCTTTCACCCGGTTCCTGAAAAAGACGAAGCAAAAGGATCCCACGTGTGAAGGACCTGAATGTGCTATGGTTACGCCGCCGCGGAGGGGGCGGAAGAGTAGGGCGAGTGAGGGAGTGAGCAGTGAATGTAAGTATATATCTTGAGTTCTCGGTCGTGATACATTGAATAGTCAATTTCCCTCATCTCAGTGCGTCTCAAGTCAAATGCCCGGTCTGTTTTGTGCCATTTGACTCAGAGACTCTCACAAGACATCGCTACTTCATATTCACGTCTCACTCTGAACGCGCAGGTCTAGTAAGACAGAACTAACATGACCCGCAGCCCCTGAGAACAGCAGCGAGACATCACCTCAGAAGCCTCGCAAATCTCTCACGGCCACTGAAAAGGCAAAGCTTCGTCGCACCCAAGTCCGAAGGGCTCAGATCCAGCACCGTCAACGTAAAGCAGAATACCAGAAGCAGCTCGAGCTCGACATCACTCACTTCCGTGAACTCATCGCCCTGACTGAGTTTGAATCGGAACAACTAAGAAAGGACAACGGCTCTATCAGGGCCCTTCTCGCCAGCCAGGGTATCGCGGTTCCAAGATGCAAATCAAGCGGCTGCTCAATACGTCCTCCTGTCACAAAGGATGTTGTTACTAGCCGTGACGATGCTTGGGTGGACGAGGCGCTAGGTCTGAAGTCAAGGATGGAAGACCATGACATGGCTCAGTATGATCAGGATGGAGGCGAGTTGTTCGCGGACGTCAACGTCGACGATATCATAGTCACTCTCAAAAAGGACGAATCAATGGTGACGCCTGCCTTCAGTATCCGATCCAACGAATCCAGTAGCAACACGACGAGTCCTCCACCACCGCCGCCAGATCTGAACTTAACGCCGGATGAAGAGCAGAAGGCTGTCAATTTCATCCTCTCGTAAGTAACATCCCAGCTACAGGAGTACCGGATAGACGCAACTACTAACACCTTGTAGTCTTGAACATATTTGCTGGGATCACTTCTTTGTTGGCGATTACCCTTCCCACTCTCACCTCTCCAACGACGAGGCAAAGGGTCATACTCTCATGGCCTCTTCGCTTTGCATGGCTAACGCGCCTCTCGACGTCTTTGGCGATCGCAAACTTGTCTCATCAGCAACATCATGTCACAACCGCCGTACCCTCGGCCTAGATCCATACGTGCCACCCGTCCATCTAGAATGGCCATCGCCTCGCATATCGCTCTCTTCTCTCTACGGCCTAGCCCAAAGTCTCAACCCCGGCGACCTAGAAATCACGCCTGTCCAAGCCTGGTTCGAGCTTTCGTCCCGCTTCGACAAGAGTTTACTACTGGAAAGACTAGATTTGCTGGGCACGGAACTCATGGGTGTTTCCAAGTGTCTGGAGTTTGGAGCTGTTATGGAGAGGTCCTCTTTCGAGAGTGTCGTGGAAAGGGTATACGGAGGTACTCTGGAAGAAGCTATGGCTTCCGCAGCCTTGCTTGATACGTCAGTCAGCAATGTTTGCAGTATTGCTTCGGGAGGTACACGGGGTAATTGCTTCGCTAGCCCAGCAGGCTTTGTGGGATATGCCCAGGGTTGATATCGGTGTGAAGTATTGTTCCATTGGGTTCAAGCTTCTGTATTACTATTTCCTATGTTTCTGGGTATTTGGATGGAGTTGAAGGAGAACATGCAGGCGTAATGGCGATACTCAATCGGGTCGAGTATCATGTGGTTATACCCTCAGGCGGGTCAGGAAGTCATCTATCTGTATTCCAGCTCAGAATTGTCCTGCTCCATAACTTCTTGAGCTTTTTGTTGTCACATAGGAACAAAGAGATGCAGATGAAAAGCTCATTACCCTCATTTATTTGCTTCCGTCTATATACATTTACGAAGCCATTCGTTTCTCAATATCCCCATTATTAGCCCATATTCCATTCCATCGCCTAGATGCCGGTGTTGAATTTGTTTCTCAATAACCCCAATGTGAACCGGTAACCCATTCCAAATTGTCGAGGCTGGCTGTTGCATTTGTTTCTCAATAGCCTCATAGCGAACCCATATCCGATTCCAAAGTCCCGAGGCAAGCCGTTGCCTTTGTTCGATAGGGTCTATAATGACCCTGTTCTCGCCCCATTCCCATACGTAGAGGCAGATCATTGCTGTCTAAGCATCAGCATCCTCAGCAGCCTCAGCAGCAGCGTCATCAAGGTAGATTTGTCTCCTCAGCTCACGAGACAACGGCAATATTCCAAACAGGTTGTCAGGGTTGTCCGTGTCTTCCTGTAGGACAAGATGATTCGGAATCTTTCCAGCTTCCAGAACAGTTGCACGGAAGCGAATCAGTTCATGGTACCCGTCAGAAATGTTCTTGAAGAACTTGTAAATCGCCTCTGGAGTTTGGATGTGGTCAAACATCTCGCTCCATGCCACCTTTGCTCGGCCATTGAGTCGACGAGTTTTATAGTCGGCATATAGCTCTGTAGCAAACAGTTGAAGATGTTCCATTAGTTCCGCAGTGGGCAAAGACTTTGTTGCCTTCAATCTGGCAAGAGTTGCGTCGAGATTGGCCAAGTCATTTTTGGCCCCAATCATGACTTCTGTAAGGCTTTCGTAGATATCTCCTGGTGTCATATTCTCTCGCCGAATTAGTCCGTCACGGAAGCATTTGGTGGTTCGATGTCCCTGGTCCCAGAAGTTGTACTTGTCCATGATCTCCCGAAGTTGTGCAGATAGTTCAACACCCTTTTCTTTACGCCAGTAAGCAGCGACCTCTGCGTATGTCTTGAATTTGTAGATCGAATTGACTTTGCGTAATCCGAGTTCGGTGAATGAAATGATGCCAGCCTTGTTGACGTCGAAAACGAGGGGATTGAGGAGACCTGATCTGCCAGCAACACGAAGGATCTCTGTGTTAACCATCTTGACATATTGGGCAGCATGCTGTTTGGATAAAGAACCCAAGTCGTAGAAGGGGGACAGGCGCATCTTTTTGTTGGGAAGATAGAGGTTCACGTCCATCTTGCGTTTGAGAGCCTCTCTACCCAAGCTCTCATGTGCGCTGGAGTCTTCTTGGGCTGATGAAGCTTCGTTTGGGCAGCTGAATTCATCTCGCAACTCCGAACTCTCCGTTCTGGCGTCAAGCTGCTTCTGAATTCCAATTCTGAGTGTCCTTTGAATAGCTGCAAAGTTTTTCGCCTCTCGGAGGAAGTCTGTCTCTTTCATCAGTGCATTCAGGGAGTCTATTTCGAAGTTTTTGACGTCAATCTCTTTCAGCGCGGCAGAGAGATCTTTCTTCATAGCAGATAGAGCTTGTCGATTGGTCTCCAACTCATTCAAAATTGCCTGGCGCTCGATTGTGGGTGCAGCCAAGGCCTTTTGCGCCTTCTCATCCTGGCGCAAGTATTCCAAATATGGCTTCAAATTCCTTCCCTTGGGGTGATCCATTTTGAGAAGGCTGGTCACTATTTTGGACAGCGAAATGATCAATATGACACTGTCACGATAGAGAAGGCTGTGTGGAGGAGCGAAAGAGGTTGCGCGGGTGCAGTGAGAAGTGAGCAGGGGCAATGGGCGAGAGAAGCATGGAAGGATGAAGGAAGGAAAGAGAAAAAAGAGAGTGTGAGAAAGGGAGAAGAGAAGGGTATTTATAGCCGAGGATCGGGGGCCTATGATTCACTGTCGTGAGCGGGAGCCTCTGATTCACTGTCGGTCACTGTCGTAAGTGTAGCCTCTGATTCACTGACGGGTACGATTCACTGTATCTGCCTATCCACCACCTACCTTATACCACTCCTGAATATCAGTGGCCATGCCCTCCTGCAGTTGGAGCGAGCAAGGCATAGAGCTCCCGATGGTCCTGTCTATCTATCAACGATGATTGTAGAACCCTGGAGAACTCACATACTTTGCCGTGAATGCGAATGGATGACAAGCATGAGCGGAGAATCAAGAAGACGCAGGAAGCAGAAGCAGAGAAGCGCGAGCAAAGAGCGAGAAGGATGCAACTACGGAGTTCAAAACAGAGGGACTGCCACCGAGGAGATTGCCACGCAACCAAAACAACCGATTAACCTCAACAATTGGCACCGACAGGCGGATGACAGTACCCAATGTTAACTTGGTATATGATCCGAGTTTGTCGTGGGTAAAAGTAGATAGAGAAGAAGGCGCGATAGAAACAATAGCCTAAGCCCGCTACTAATTCACGTAAAGCTATCCTAAGGTCTTGTTCATCCCTTATGGTTTAGTATAGTGGCAGAGCTCGAACAGATAGGTCGCTAGGAGCACATGCCCTCTTTCAAAGTCTATTCACCGCTTTTATACAATCCTATTTCTATAATGCTCTAACAATACTTCGCTCATCAAAGAGATCCTTCAACAAGCTCGAAACGCACGCCTCCCTATCGACTCGCCCCATTGCATAAGTAGATTCAAACGCAAAGATGCTGAGCTGCCCAAAGAACGGCCGGAGCACCTTGGCTACCACTTCGTCCTTTCGGTCAAGACTGACATCATCATCGATGCCTCCTGGCCCAAGCAGTGGCTTTCGAGATGAGCCTTGAACCACAGTGTTTACCACCGAAGAAGAATGGAATCCTGAAGCAGTCACTGTTGCACCGAGCTCGTCGGAAAGCTCATCAACGAGAGCCACTGGCTGATAGGTAGATGGCCTATATACCGCATCGATAGTGTCCGTGATGAAAAGCCATTCGTGGAGCTGGAAATCGTCTGGCGCAACGCAGATAAGGAGATCCAAAAGCTTACAAGCCTGGAGCACCGAAGCGTTGGTGTAAGTGTCAGAAGCAGTGCTATTGTCGGGTGCAGCCACAGAAGAGATCGCTGCATGGAGCTCAGCGTTAACTACTGGCCAGAGCATGCCGAGATGAATTGCACTGGTTCTTAGAGCCAAGGCACGGAACACCATGTAAATATCTGCTCGAGTAGTTGACGATGGTGAAGATGTTGATGAAGCACCAAGAAGCTCAGCCAACTTTCCAAATATGTCTGATAGATCCGAAACAAACGCATCTTCTGAGCCTGCAAGGATCAAAGTTGCAATTCTTCGAAGATTGAGTTGCGTTTTGCGATCAGCCTCGAGACGGGCCGACGTTGCTCCAACACCAAATACAATGCCAGCTGTCGAAGGAGAGCTGATGCGACTAACAATCTCTGGCATCTTCTCCTTGTCGGTAAAAGTCCATTGCTTTAGTAACGGGAGCCAATCGTCCTTCACCAAATCCAAGTCCATCCCAAAAAACTTCGTGTCATTGAAGGCGTCGCCGACGTCCTTCTTCCAATTCTTTTGGTTGTTGTGAACTCTTGACAGTTCATGGAGAAGGCGCATGGTGTTTTTGGATACTATTTCAGGGAAGCCCTTGGCTCTGAGTGTTGGCCCAATGACATTAGTCGAAATAGTGGCCGAGGCTGAGAGCACTCTATCAGGTTCAACGAGAATCTTTGTTAACTTGGGAACGGTATCGGCCAAAATGGAAACAACCTCATCTGGCCCTTCGCCAAATCCGTTCAGAGAGTTGCCAGAATCAGTCTTGGGGATGCCGCCGCTTGACGTTGCTGGGTCAGCAAATGCCATAGGTCTCGTAGTGAAAAGAGCAGCAAGAAGACGGATGAAAGTGTCCTAAAGTGATGTCAGTAGGTGACTCGGCAAATGGGTGTATCAAAGTCATACCCCTAGTTCCTTTCTCATTCTTCTTTGTTCCCCAAAGTTAGTGTTATCCACCTTCTCTCCCAGAAGAGCAGCAAATTCAAGAAGATTTGGCAATGTCTGTCGATGTGGGAATGGATTTGTTAGAAGGTCTTTGAGAAAAGCCATACAGTCCTGCCAGATTTCGTCCATAGCATCGTCATCAAGTGTCCTAGTATACTGCACCAGGAACTTGACAAGGTCAGTATCTTGCAAGGAAATTGTCATTGTTGACTTGGATGCAGGATCAGTATTGCCAGCGCTCGTACGGCGGTAAATGGCGTTGAACAGAGCAGGCATGCAATGTTTTGGCCGGCATGCCTCCAATGCGGAGAGCATGTTGAAAACTTGCGTTGTTTCTCCTTCCTCGGTTGATTGTTTCCAACTAGCAATGACAGTCTCAAGACATTCAAGATTCTCCGCAGCGAAGAGATGCTCAAGCAACCTTCTCGACCGATTACGCATACGCAGGGATGTATAGTTGAAAGACCCGAAGGAACCCTGATCTTGTTTGCTTGTGTCGTCACCCTGGCCCCATGTCCAGATCTTGTAGCAGATGCGAACTGCATCCTGGAAAGCCAAATGGACCGTTAGTCGGTCGTTTGCTGTAGCACTGCGTGATTGAGTACTGTCTGACTGCCAAACATTTGATACCATGCTGCCGAAAAGTGATTGAGGTTGGTCAGGGCCCTTGACTACCTGTGTCCTAGCCTCTTCGCTCAGAAGCTGCTGGTGTGCTCTTGCTAAAACTTGCTCAAGTCCATTGAGCAGGAAAATTAGTGTGGACTCAGGGGACTGTTTGTCACTGCCTAGGGAGAGGGCTTTCGAGTAAAACGTCTCCCTCAAGTTGGTAAAAGTCGTGCCGATTTCTTTGCAAAGCGTCTCGACCAGAGGAATGACTACCTGGAAGATAGACTCTGAGTATAGTGGCAGGCATTCAGACACAAAAGCAACCCAGCTATCAAGCACTGGGCGGCTGCTAGATGAGCTGAGACCGTCTTGAAGGCATTGAAGAAGCCGGGGCGGTGGTGCGGTGACTGGACGGGCTTCCGGCACCGAAAGTGATGGCCGACTTCCACGGGGATCAAATGTCGATAGTCTCCGTTCGGATATAGGAGACGGAGGAGCTTCAATAGGGGCAACGTTCCGAAGCTTTAGTGTATCATAAACTGCATCAAGCAAAAGGACCTGAACATATGCATCAGTACCGTGAAGTGACTTCTCAAGTCGTTCAATCAGCACGTTCTCAAGGTGCTGAGCTGATAGGTGAGCAGCGAACGGACTGTTGAGAAACTTGTGAAGGAGGCTAAGAGCGTATCGATAGAGTTGATTGACACGACCTTCGGACTCCTGTGTGACAGTTTTAGCGGGGTTAGCCGTTATGCACCGTACACAGACGCTGACGAAGAACTCCTGCAATGTCATCTCATGCTCTTCACCTCCAGCTAACATCGTGTTAGAATATTGCTACGTAGTTTGCAAACAAACACTCACAGCTGATCTGCATGTGATGACCATGGAAAGAAACATGCTTGGACGCCAGCACATTCCAAGAGATCTCTCCAGCACACGCCAAAATGTTTGAGAGAGTCCGTAAGTAGTAAAGAGCAAGATCTAAATCCTCCTCGTCGGAGAAAGGCGTTGATGTCTGATCGTTCTTCGCATCGCTTTGTGTCAATGTATGCAAAAACGGTATCTCCGACAACTTGGAAACAAAGATAAGAAACAGCCTATAATGTATTAGTAAGAGGTATTCTCTAAGGAAGACATGGTGTTTACCGATCGATGCCCAGCATAGTATTTAGCCATGACTTCACTGTCATATAGAGCTGAGTCCTATCATCTTCCAGAGCATCGAGAATAAGGAATACCGGCTGCGTGAGCATGACTTCGTAATTATCGGCCCCAGCAACTCGAGGAAGGCTCCTCATATCATGTGTCGGTGTTTTTGAACCTCGCCGTTCGGCAGAGACGTTGTCTTGGAGTGTGTGTGACCATAATACACTGAAAGCTCGACCCTTATCTACGGGCTCAACACCACGAATGCGGGAAGTGTCTTGCGTGATGATAAGACTAGACAGTGCCGCTTCGATATCTCGATTGCTAATTGAGAGAGCTGATTGCAGTTGCCACAAACCCCTGACTGCTTCTACGTGGTACTTGGGCTCAGATGCCGATAGGTATGACCAGGCATGACGAACCAGAAGAGGTATCAAGCTCGAAAGTTGGCTAGTCTCTATCCTCTCAGCATAGTATAGCTGAGTCGATAGTTGTAAAATGGCCGAGAAGGAAGGGAAAGCCATGATATCTGGTTGCTCGAGAAGGTCGGACATAAGTTTTAGCAGTTGTTTCTCCTTGACCCGGTATGTCTTCGGAGTCTTGTGAACTGCAAGAACAAGGAGTCTAATGCAAGCGTTGAGGTCAGTCTCAGATGACCCTAAATCTTGGCAGACAAACTGAGCAGCCTTGTCCAAAATAGTCTGCCCTATAGTCAAAGTATTGAACGGCGGTGGAGATGCCTCGACATTGCCTTGATCGCTGACGTAGAATCTCCGCGACTTTTTTAATATTTCACCATTGGAAGGCAAGGCCGAGCTTTTACTCTTGTCCTTCGCGTCTTCTATCATTTCGGGGAACACTCTTTCTGGTATAAGGTCCAAAAGTGAGAGAGCGACGCTCAGGGCCTGGCTGGATATGGAGAGCAGTTGTGAGTCTGCGCTATCGTGCGATGATGTACGCTCCTTGAAATCGTCTAGCATAGCTAGAGCAGTCAAGCAGCACAGAGGAGCATGAATTGTGACCATTTCTTCCTCCCGAACATTGAAATTTGCCAAGATGAAGCTTACTAGCGAAAGCTTGTCTTTTCGCTGGTGTGCATTGAGAGACCCAGGGCCCAGAGCCTGTGCAAGAAGCCCAGCAATTTCGCCATAGATAAGCCCGCTCTCTATGCCATCAAAGAAAGTGCTGGCACTGGGTAAGATTTCGTTGAACTCCGATTTGCTTGAGGCGTGATCTTTGAAACGTCGCACGCTTTCGATCATGGGAAGAAAGACTTCGGGTACAACCAAACCGCCAATTTCCCACCTATCCATCAACGAGAGACATATTCTATAAGGCTTGGCGCGTTCATTAGCAGCATTATGAGAGCTGTTTTCGATCATTTGCAGAATGGCTCTTATTAAAGGACGTAGTCCAAAATCCTCGAAATAATGGGTTTTTGAGGCGGCAAAGCTATGTTGATCTGCGGCAGGGCTACCTGGGATGTCGACGGCATGGTCATGCTCAGCTATCGGCTCGGGTCCTAGTAGCCAAGCCCACAAACGTCTGTTCAAGCTCATTTCACGTCGGGTGACTACGCCAACAGCAGCTTTGATAAGCAATTCCAGGTCATCCGGTTTGACTCGCGACTGAATGACAGGTGCATTCAGCGGGAGATGAGAAACCAACAGGTCCAAGAAGCCACGCTGGATTAGTAACTGCTCATCCGAGAGACCACTTGCAAAGCAGCGCAACAGGAGGCCAGGTTCAGGTGAAGTCACGATGTTGGCGAGTTTGCTTTTAATGTCATCGTTGTTGTCGCCTTGTGTTGTCGCTGATTTATCCCCCTCGATCGCAGGCTGTGGCCCTAATGGTGGCAGGAAGCGTACCAAGTATGCAAGTGCACCAGAGCGACGACTCTGGCTAGTTATCGAAGCTAAGAAGAAGCATTGCCAGAAGAAAGCATCGCCGGAAGAATGTTGCTCGGTAATCTCTTCGCTGTATGATGGTCTAATAACGTGCTTGAAGCTCTCGGCTAAGCGCAGCGTCCGTTCGAAGTCTTCACTCGTCTCTTCTTCAAGTCCAGGAAGCAAGGCAAGGATTATAGACTTCATTGCTGGGCGGAGTGACCGAGGGTCGATACCGAGGAAGTGACGTTCAAGAAGGTCGAGATATGGTGCTCGTACAGACAACGAAGCGAAGGAGAGGACCGTAGCCAGGCCTGGCAAGTATAGAGGAAGATCTCTCGACAGACCATCTTTCCCAATGACTGAAAATACCAGATTATATAATTCCAGAGCTTTTTGATGCACACCAGATGGGAGGGAGGGGTTGAGACATTGCGAAAGTCGTTTTGCGACAGTCGCCTTAGAGGGAATCGCATTGACGGATCTTGGACGAGCTTGTAAAGCCTTGAGTCAGTCAGTAGGCAGTTATGGATTCATGATAGTTCCAAAGGGGCGTACTTTGAGAAGCTTGTTCAAAAAAGATATGTAGTCAGCCCATTCTTCTAGAGCAGTTTCGAATAATACAAGTGCCCTGTCAACTCCGTGGGCATATTTGCGGTATGACTTATCCTTGATAGCATAATCCTCTGCGTTGTTCGTCAGCATTTCGAATCATGAAACAGAGGTTCAAAAGCGCATACATACCTTCACCGAGCTGGTTCCTCCATTGCCGTGGAATGGGGGATTCTCGACCCGAACTTTCTGGAGATACTGAGCGACGACCGGACCCGGGCTCAAGAGCCATGGCTACTAGATATTACGGTTGACGACGAAATGAAGGACATCAGGTTACTTTCAGTAACGCGACAGGATCACAAGGCATCGCTGGATAGCAAAGAGTGTAATAGTGCTTCTGGCAACTCGAGTATGAATTGTCGTAATCACAGGCAAGCGCATTGATATCTGGATGGAAGGCTACGTGGAGCATACAGGGAGCTTCGAGCTTAACCCACTGAAACACCCTGAAGAACAGCGGAGCTAGGTGTTGTTTCAATATTATGATTGGTTCAAGCTCTCGAGCCTCGAACCCCTTAGCGCAAGGCTACCGCAGCCCCTCCAGCGCGTCATTCCTCGGGTAATTGACCTCCTCTTTCCTCTTGATTAGAATCACTTCTTGATAAACCTCAGCTTCGCCCAATATGGTATAATGGCCCCGACCATTGCTTATGGAAGATTTCCAGGTCGTACGATTCTGGGTACCATAAATCTTCTGAATTTCATCTCTGAAATTGACTGAGTTTTCAAGAAATGCAATAAGTGAACTACGCGCAATCATGGATTCAGACCAGACAAACACGATGCCTGCGTCCCCTGCGGACGAAGATTATCGACCTCCTCTACCACCTCGGCCGTCTACGAATGCTACCGATCCCGGATCCCTTCAAGGCCAAGCGACGACAGCAATAACTCCTGTTGAAATACAAACACTATCGTTTCCCGATGGATCTCGGGGGACGTTTTCGACTCCTGGCTCTCTTTCGAGCCCCGCTGGGAGTGGTCGTGCTTCTCCCAACAGGCGTGATAGCGGTGTTAGCGGTGAGGCGGATGAGACAGCCAGCCTAATGAGTTTTGCACCTACTATGCGACCCGCTGGAGATATTGCGAGTTTACTTGCTGGAGAGCTACACAAGAAGAGTCCGGCTTATAAAATGCTGCGTACTCAGTCAGCATCCGTTCTTCCTTTTGAGAAGAGCAGAATAGGCGCAGACGATCGGTTTATTGAGTTCCATCGGGAATTCGACGCCCTCCCAGAGGAATACAACGAAGATGTTGAAGAGAACATTCTAGGCTTGTGGAAGTCAAAACTAAAGCACTACTTGATCCTATCATCGGCTGGAAAGCCCATCTGGAGCCGATATGGTGACTTGAGTCTAATCAACTCCTCGATGGGCGTTGTTCAGACCATCATCTCATTCTATGAAGGCGCCAGAAATCCTCTTCAAGCCTTTTCTGCTGGAGACACCCGCTTTGTCATCTTAACTAAAGGACCGCTATACTTTGTTGCTATCAGTAAACTAGGTGAAAGCGATTCACAAATACAGGCACAGTTGGATGCGCTGTATATGCAAATCCTGTCAACGTTGACGCTGCCCAGGTTAACTCACATATTTGCCAACAGACCCTCAACAGATTTGAGGAAGCCCCTTGAGGGAACCGAAGGTCTCTTGTCGTCTCTGGCTGACACATTTACAAAAGGCTCGGCATCGGCTCTACTTGGCTCGCTGGAGTGTCTTCGGCTTCGAAAGTCACAAAGACATGCTATAAATAACACATTTCTGAAGTTACGAACTGAAAAGCTGTTATACGGGCTTATTGTGGCTGGGGGGAAGCTTGTCAGCGTCATTCGGCCTCGTCGTCATTCACTTCACCCCAGCGATCTGCAGCTCATTTTCAACATGCTCTTCGAAAGTGACGGCATCAAAGGCGGCGGCGGCGAGAACTGGATTCCTATTTGTCTTCCTGCTTTCAACAACAAAGGCTATCTCTATATGTACGTCAGCTTCTTTGACGGTACTTCTGGCGAGCAAGCCAGCTCTCCTGCTGCGGCACAGGGGCGCTCATCAGAAGAGGAAATTGCGATGATCCTTGTAAGCACCGACCGTGAGAGTTTCTTCGAGCTGAAGCAGATGCGCGATAACGTCGCTCAGCAGCTTGCTAAGAATGGGACATTGGCTATCATTCAGAATGCTACTCGCACCGGTCGACCCAAGGTTCATGAGATTGCCCCTGGTAGCCAGGTCAGCCACTTTCTTTACAAATCTCGGGCTAACGTGCAGTTCTGTATGGCGTCGCTGGAGCCACACTTTACGGACCTCGTTGCTCGCAGGAGATTAATGACAACTTACCATGAGCTACATGCATCCATTCACGCCAAGCACTCGCATCTTAAGGTGCTACATGCCGTCGGAGACGATGCGACTTCACTGGCATGGACCACGCCTGTTTTTGAGTTTTATTGTGTAGCAGGCCCCAACGTATCGAGAGCAACCATAACACAAGGTGCAAACAAGATTATTCAATGGGCAAAGAGGGAAGAAGAGCGTCTTTTCATTATTGGCGGTGGCGTGTTCTGAGGATCTTAGGGGGAGCAGAAAACTCGGGATCAGAAAGCTCGGCTGATAAGAGCATAAAAGACGAAATCAGTAAGTCACTTCATGCGATTTTTAAAGTATATCTTTAGGCTATTTATCTTCATACCCTGAAGCTGAGGCTAACTGGTCTGTCGCCTCCTAGAGGATATACCTCCCATTGAGGTCTGGTTTCCTCTTCAATTATAAAATACAAGCCGTTTGGTGTTTCCATCGATCATTTCATGGAGCCAAGCAGAAATAAAGTGCCTCCCAACGCCGACATTATTCGTTACTGATATCCCACGTCATCAACAATAAAGACAAGAAAACCCGGGGATTAAGTCCAGCTATTACTTCGATGATGTTTTCGAGCCAGCAATTCCGGTGACGGTAACGATAGCTCGAGCATAGTCGTTTGTTGCCTGAGGACCATCTGGCTCTGACGGGGTGATGTTGTCTGATGAAGGCGACATTATATCGCTGGTTGGACTTTGAGCCGAATGACTGTCGAAGTAGTCGACCTTGGAGTCGGCACGTGTGCGGACAGCGCCCCACGACTTCTTGGCCCACTCCAGAATCCGGTCATTGACCTTTGAACGACGCTTGGTCTCTGACTCCCAAGAAGCATTCCGGAGGTAAGGAGGTGGTGTTTGATCGCCGTCATATCCAAAGCTGTTGCGACTTGTGCCAGTTGAAGGATAGCTCATGGTATCGGTTGCGAGGGTTACTCTCGAAGCGTTCATAATATCCACAGAGAATGGTGCATCGAAATCCTCACGAAACCTGGGACTGCGTATTGGTGGGGTTTGGAGCGAAGACTGAGGCCGTTGGGGATCACAAGGTTCCCGATCCGGGAGAGGGAGGGTGAGGTTGGGTCTTCGATCTGCCATTGGGGGCAAGACAAGTTGGTTTCAGTGCTGGAATGTTTTGTTGGTTGAAAGATGTTGTTCGATGTTGAGACACTGTTACGAGTACGATTTGGAGATCAAGAACAAGATCGAAGCAAGATCGACTCTCCGAGCAGAAGGCTGAACAAAGCTACCTATTTCGATGGTTTGTTGACTTTCACTTTCTGGAAGCCGGCTAAGAGGGTACGGGTTCCCTTTTGTTCAAATTCAGAGACCCGTTGAACATGTGCCTCCGAGCTTAGTTTACGTTCGAACAAGAGATGGCGCTGCAAGTGTGCCATATAGACCCCTGACTAGGCTCGGACAAGCAATCGTGGTACCTACCAAGTGGGTTACACGGACTGCGGGGGTGATGCGGTGGCCAGTTGGGAGCCAGATATTGCCAGGATTTGCAGGCTAGACTCACCCACAGAGGGAAAATCTTGAAGGGTGGCCCAGGGTAAGCCACATCTGGGCATCAAGTTGATGCTTTTGGTGGGAAGAACTTCGAGAAGAGCCACCGGCCCCATGTTGTGCTAATTTAACCCTGTTGCCGAGTCAGATGTTTTGGCTTAGACTCTATGCGGCAGCCCGTTTTCGGTACGGGGTTCCGGTCCCGTCGTCGCAGTCCCGGTCCAGGGCCCTTGACAAGGGCATTGACAAAGCACAACACTTGGGGTTCTGGTTATGTCCGATACGTGGTAATGAGTCACGCTACACAACCATGACGGTTGATTACAAGGGCAACGGCATGAAATGAAGTCTGGACCTCGCTCATATTACAAGGTCAATCACGGAGATGACTCGGAAGAATGTAATTGACCTATCTCGCGTTTATGCTTTAGTTTATAACTTAATCTCCAAGGAAAACACGCATGACATTAATAGAAACTCGTGACACAAGATGAATTACAGAACTCGCAATCCACGTGAGCCCTTATCAGCGGTGAAGGGGAGCGATATGTGTTAGTTTATCGCACAGACACAGTGAAGTGGCAAACCGGACTTTATTCGCAACAAGCATACCGGGAAGACGTACCGATTCGTATCAACGTGTGTGGTGGCATAAATCTTAACGCCTAATGATACTATTTACGAAGTAGGAGGGACGCCACTCACGTCGACTTTTTCTCTTTGATGAGTTTGCATATACATTCTTAATATATACACAGCCAAAAGCTTATGTCAGCCATTCCAATCCATATGTATTTTGTGTTTCACAGGTACCTGATACTGCGCAATACTGCCGGTCTCAAATTCCGTTGATCTACATCGATGGTACAGTGAGAACCTTGTCGATCCTTACGCCGTCACGAAATTCGGCCCTCGGTAAAGTGGGTCTTTTATCTCCTGCAGCAGAATTGGAATTGGTGATAACTTCGTCCGGGCGCTAGAGTATCTACTGTGTCACGTGGAAGGAGTTGTTATTCCGGTTCAAGCCCACCAATTACCGGGTGTTTGTTTAAGTGTCAGATTGACAGATTGCTATCAAGGACACAATATGATACGAAATTATACCGTAAACCGACTAGGGGCTTAATAGAATACCCGAGGCATAGGTATATACAAAAGATCAACAAGTAATAGCTAGAGGCTCGGTAAGTTTCTAAATAAGGCAACTGTATAATTTCGTCTCTTATTGTTATATCAATGATAGTACCTTCCCTTGTTGAGGTTTGTACTAGACCGAGGACCGGCCTTGGCAGATTGGTCCTTCCTCTATAATCACTGAATCACATGCGGGAGGCAATGCGAGAAACGTAAGTGCAATTAACAAACACGAAACAGGAAGGAGTGCCGGGTTCAAGATGGCTTCCAAAGTAAGACCGAATGCTCCTGCCGCGAACAGGCTGCTGTTTTATGCTTTCCTACTGTCTTGGAGATAACCTCAAATCATGATCGTTCTTCGTCCACCAATACTCATTCTCCTGAGAATGCGTCCACCGTCAGCCTGTGACTTCTATCATTTTGGCTTGCAATAGCCTGCTCCGACTTTCTTGATCTTCTTGGTCCCCTGATTCAACTCAAATATTCATTGTGCTATCTTATCATACTCATCTGCATCGTCAAATTGTTAATCAGCAGCCATGGATTTCCACGGTTCGAGACACAGATCGTTCAGCCAATCTTCGCTCCAAAGCACTTATGATACTCACGAAAGCTTCTCCAATCCTCCAAGGAAAAGATCTCAATCTCAACCGCGGTTGCCAATCCGGAACTTGAATGATACATCTGCTTTCCTGCGCCCTTCCGGGCCTCTGGAAAGTATGCTCAAAACAACTACCGAGACAGGCGACTTGGGCCTCTTTTCTATCAATCGACCATCTGAAGGCTCCCACCACCAATCTAGACACCATCCTCCACGCCCAAGAGCAAGTCATAGAAGGAATAGACGACCTACTAGGCCACGATATGACGACTATAGGGACGCTGCAACAAGGGACGACCGCAGATCGTTTCCTGCATCTCGAGATCCAACGTCTGAGATTCTTTCATTATACGGCGGTCCACAGATCCCCTCTCCCAGGTCTTACTCGCCTAATATGGAGGGTCAGCGCTCACAGTCTTTGACAACATGCAGTTCAAGGTGGGTGCCTTCCTACAAATCATCTGCGACCTTTAATAATAGTCACCAAAGTAACAACGGTCTTCAACGTCCCCGTTCACCTTTTCCGTATCCTGCACGTCTGAGGCGACCTGGTGTCCGGCCTTCTTCGCCAGCAGTGACAGATAACGGTCTCATTGGTTACAGAAGAATGACAGAGATCGACAGGTCCGCGCATGTCAGTATCTTCACTGGTTTCCTTCTGTAGTTGGTATCTAATTCGCCCTCACAGCGCACAACTTCTGGGTCCTATATGACGAGAGGCCATCGCAGATATCGTCGATACCCCCCGTTGTCTCTGAGACCAGACTTCAGTCGATCAACGCCTTCACTACCTATGCGCTCGTCATCAGAACCCTACTACGGATCAGGAAGAGGCACTCCAGGAGCACTGGATGGCATGGTACAGCCATCACTTGAATCTCCATATCGCCAATTCGCTGCGGAAGATCAAGACATTCGCTCACCTAGTTTGACTTCTATTGTGGAGATGTATCAAGGACAATCATCTGATGGGGTTGTGCACCATATGCGATCTCCCCGTTCACATTTTTACGACTACTCTGAGGAATTCGATCAGGGGTCCCCGGAACAGCTCCAATATGGGTCGCCAGCTTATCCACCCCAAAGTCAAGTAAAGGACTTGTCGGGAGGATGTACTATAGAGGATACAAGAAGGAGAATCGGCGCCGAAACAAAAGGTACAGTGAACTATAAGTGGCTATATGATACTGACTGATTTGTAGATCAACAACCAAACTTCCCGTCACAGGAAGGCAACGATGCAAAGTCAACTCCACGACTCGCCTATACAGATCTGTCGATATCCAGCGTTCACCGGCAACTGATTGGTGAACTCAATGGTAACACTAACGACCGGCAAATCATAATCCCAACAAAAAGAAGATGCTCCTCGTCTACACCACCGGTCCAAGCGCAACCAATAACAAGTCAATTGGAGTCCAACTACTTTTAGCAAAAGCAGACAGATGATCGTAAAATTGGATATCCAGATCACCAAGAGTCATACAAGAGTTCGAAGATATTCAGAGAACCTGCGATATCAGCCGATCAGCCTAGTGACTCAAGTGAAGAAGATTGGGTTTGGGGTAAACCAGATGACGATACAGCCATGGAAGATAGCCCAATTGCTCCAGATGTTCGTTGCAATTCCTCCGGCAAGACAGCACCATGCCTCGAAGAACGACCACCACAGACGGAAGAGGAAGACCCGGCTGTAAGCCTATCACCTTATCTTGAACATCATCTTTCCAATTCTGATACAAACACTACGGTTCAGAGTGAGGAACATAAACGAGCAATACCCGAACTGGATATGCAGGAAGCAAAGGGTGTTGCAAAGATTCTGTCACCCAACCCGATTTCACCTGCACATCAGCTGAGAGTAACGAACAGCATACCCCAATTGATGAAGGCATTGCCACCATTACCCTACGAGACGCAAGATGGTGACGACAAGCCTTGTTTGGTTTCGTCTAAAAATACCGAAGTCCATACTGATCATTTGATCGTTACCAATACTGCCAATACCTCTATAGCTGTCCAACCAGGGACTGGAACTGGTGAACCATCCTTGGAAACTGCACCCTGTGATAAGAATTTGGGGACCTCATTTCAACACCAGATTCATACACAAACTCATTCAAATCCATTACGGTTCAAACTTCGAGTCAAATCGTCTCAGTCAAGTGGACTTCACAGCAAGTGGAGTACTGAGCCTCTTGGTGTCCAACGCAGAAGCTCCAGTAGTCCTATCAAGCCCAAACTTAAGCTCAAGGTGTCTCGTAACCGTATGAGCGGTAGTTTGATGAGCTCTGATGACGCAAATGTGCCTAGTGACGGGCTTCGGCAACATAACTCGCTCTTGGTGTTGGAAAACATTTCTCGTCGAGAAGTATCCTTGAGCAGATCCAGCTTTAGAGAAGCACTCGAGGAACAGTTGGCTCGGCTATCTTCTGACAAACCACTTTCCAACATTTATGAAAGTACTACGCGAGGACATTCAACGCAAATATCTGACCAATTCGACATTTCGATTCCATCTCCAACTAGAGGAATAGTACCGGCCGAGCTAGTACTTCAGCCAAAGTTGGAGCGCGGATTAGACTCGCGCGACCGCGTGCAACAGGACTCTAGTGGTATACTCAATTCGAAGCCTTCGAGGGATAAAGCGCCTCGTCTTCGAAGACATGGAGCACCGAGCGCTAAGGGAGGGAAATCGAGGTGTTTGTCCAACGGCCATGAAATCAACTCATCACCATTGTGTCCCAATGATGTTTCTCGGAATGTGGATAAATCTACGCTGGCGCCTAGCCAAACCACGGTGATGTCGTCGCAGCGACTACTGAATAAAACGCGACGGGTGAAGCGCTGGCTAAAGGAAGTGAAGCTGACACTACGAAAGTTAATGAGCGGGACTCGGAATCGATAGAAAGACTCGACGTGTCGAACATAGCATGATTATGATACTGTTCAGAGAAAAATAGATGAGGCCGGATCTCATATGGTCCCTTGGGGTAGCAAATTAGCTGTGATATCATAAGAGACGAAGTAGATCAGTCGTCTTATGACGGTATAGACTGGAGTATTAGTTCGATTATTTATTACACTCTGAGCATGTCTCAAGTTTTCTTTCACTCCCATCTAGTGATCTTGACTTGCACGGTGGGTGGTGCAAGTGCCACTTTAGGGGCCTGTTGAGAATCATGGCATATTTTTGCCATGTGGCGCTCATTGCAATGGAGTTGCGCTTCATGTTACGCAACTTTGAACGGAATTGATATTTGAGTGAGATATAGAATTAAGGTATCAAAACCCAAGAGACGAAGCCAGTAATTCGGTTTATGCCGATTTCGACTAGAGCCTTAGAATATCCACTTCTATACATCGTAGTTTTGAGGTTAGCTTTTCTGTTAACCCCGAGTTGATATCAAGACTTTTGGAGGTGATGACGCAAGGAACTGATTGCATATGTTTCTGTTATGTGTTTTTGTCTATATACTATGGGTATCAAGTAGATTACCGGGGCGAAAATATAAGAATCGTGCTTTGAATTGGGAAATCGTTAACATCATTATTGCTTGGTCGAATCACTCATATCTAGCCAAGCCTGACAACGGTCCTTCTGACCCTGGTCAACAGTCTCCATGGTGTTGTTGTTCAGTTCGAATACCAGTCGACGCTGGTCATCTCCCCAGTTCTCCCATTCAGGAGCTTCGTCGTAGCGGTCCGTGTTGGGGTCGAGGTTGCGGACAAAGCTAAGCCAGTAATTCTGCACGATGGGTATCATAGGCGCGTTGTAAGTGCGGTAGCTCGGCCCAGCTTTAGCAGAGGTCATGTCGGGGCCAAAGACTGCTGGTGCGTTTGCCACGTGAGGAACACCAAGGCCATCCTCGATGAACTCTGTGGTCTGCACGTTATAGCGATAAGACCAGAGAGTCTTAGGGTCGGCATGCTCGGCGTAGCCGTCGAGCATGTTGTTCGTGGGACAGACAAAGGTCACTTCGGCATAAGCGCGAGAGGCTGAGGGGAACCAGGTGTCGTGCTTTGGAAGCTCGGGTTCCTTGGGGTAAAGGTCCAGGATGGTTTCGGTGTCTTTTGTTGTGAGATAGGGGTATTCGTTTTGCATGTAGCGGATGAACTGGGCTGAGCTGCCTGCGTTGACGGCATAGTTGGAGCCCTCTGTATGGGATTAGTATTTTGATATGGGATTGTAAAGGATGGGAGACTTACCATTCGTACAAGAGCCAGTGAGCAGTGGCACCTTGACAAATTCGCCCTTCTCATAAAGCTTGGAGGGGAAGTCGGGGAACATGTCGCCATCAGTCGTAGGAGCCCAATAGAAGTAGGATCGATAGTCACGACCGTCGAAAGGAGCCTTGATGTTTTGAGCTTGAAGATCTGAGGACTTCATTTTCCTGAGGCACGCCAATGTATCGTCTTCTTCAGAGCAGTCTGTTGCGTTGACGACTCGGTCAAATTGGTACTGCAGATCGTCGGGTTCTGGCAGACCAGGCATGAAGACCGACTCAGCGATAGCACCGACGAAAAGACCTTCATCTTTACCACCGTAGGCAACGAGTTGAAGAGCCACTGATCCAGCTCCTGCAGATTCGCCGTGAAGAATAACGTGCTCGGGGTCACCTCCAAACTCTTCAATGTGCTCCTGAAGCCATTTCAATAGGAATCGCTGGTCCAGCAGACCCGCGTTAAGATCACCATCCTCTTTGATCTCCTTTCCAGCTAAGAAACCGAACAGGCCGACGCGATAGTTGAAGTTGACGTAGACGATGCTGTTGTTTGAAGCAGTGACGAGTCCAGTACCGTTGATGTCGGGAGATGCGTTCCTGATGTAACCTCCAGATTGGAAAAAGACCATGACGGGGAGTTTTGAGTCTGAGGTTGCGTTTGCTGGGGTCCAGACATTGACGAAAAGACAGTCTTCGTCGATACGTGATCCTAGACGGTCGTTGACTCCTGGGCAGAATGGGGCGTACTGAGGAGGGTAAGCAACTTGTTTGTATGGAAGATCTAGAGGGTGTATACCTCTTGGGCTTTCAAGACTTCAGTCGTAGAGTCTGGTTCAACAGGCGCTCTCCAGCGCAGATCATCGGTTGGTGCTTTAGCATAGCGTATACCGAGATACTCGTGGATATCGCTGGACAAGACATTGCCTTCATATTGTGAGTATCCCAAGTCCACAAAGGGCCCTTCCTTCTTTTTTGTTGGTTCGTTTTTGTCATCGTCATTGCCATTGGAGTTTTTATCCTTGTTTTTGTTATTATCATTGTCATCATCATCATCATCATCATCATCATCACTATCGTTGGAGTTGTCCGGGGTATCGCTGGGTTGTGGATAGGAAGTACGATCGGCACCGTCTTTGGTAATACTACCATTGACGACGTTGCGCTCCTTTGGTAAAACGCACTTTAGTCGCGTTTCAAACAAAAGACTATACGGGTATACCATGATCGGGGTAGATGAGGCACGGCAAGGTGTATGAGATTAATGACAAGATAAACAAACTCACCTTTTTAAGGCCGTAGTACAATCCCAAAGTTAAACTCAACACCAAAACGATAAGAACCACGATCCCTCCGATAATAAACCATTTTTTTCGACTAGGTTTTTTCGTTGGTGCTGTTGCTTCGTTTGGGATGTCATTTGTATTATTTGACGTGTGTATTGAGTCTTCTTCGGAGGCTGGATCGGGTCTCTTTGGAGCGGCTGTCATAATATCTCTTAATGGCGAGACTCTCAAAGAGGCAAGAGAGCGTCTCTGAAAGATTGTTATATGTGGATATATACAGAGATAAGAACTGCGATCTGACAATGGACGTATCAGGTTAAGAAAAAGACGAGGTCAGTCAAGAATATAAATTCAAGAGCATGGAGCGAGCGGAACCCGAACAAAGAAACCCAAAGCAAAGGGAGAGAGAAAGAAAGAAGGGTGACAATGCGTAATTAATATGTCCGTTTATATCCATATTTACATCTGCAAGGCAAGGTAATGCAATGCAGTAACGATACCAAGACTTCTTTTGGTCTGCCCGGGGGTTATCATGTCACCCGTGTCCTGTCCTATCCGGTCTTGTCTTGTCGTGTTTAGAGAAACCGTTAGTTCTTACAGAAACATCCTTGTCTCTCTCTCTTTTTTTAACCCTCGTTTAATAGTTTAGTCTCTTAGCTCAAGAGTCTTAGTCGGCCGCCACACCCGTGCATGAAAGAGTGAAGGTACATGGGGATTCGCTGGTTGTTAGGGCGAAGTGGGAAGTAGAGTCCCGGCTGCAGCCAAGATATGGCCGTTCCACGCTGTGCTTAGGGCCAGGTTCTGGCTCCTGTTGTTGAGACATTATTGGTTAGTAGATGATCACGTGGGTCGTATTGACAGTTGGTATAAAGGCTGTGCTGAAAGAAGCACCGAGTAACTTAAGGATTCAAGTCAACAACCAACGTTGAGTTACATTGAGTTTGATGGTTTAGACATTAAAGGGACTGAATCAGCGGTTACAACTGTAAATGCTCAGGCTGTGTCATTCAACCGTTTAGGGATTGCAGCCACTGAGCCACGGGTGCAGGTACAGGTACAGGGGGGGGGGGGCTACAGGCAGTACAGTGTTCACTATTGGTCAGTTATCGGCGCTACTGTAGGAACCCAGCAACCTCAAGACCTGGACCCTTTAATTATAAGGTAACAAGGATCCAACTTCAGGTCATGCGAAAAGAAAAAAGACGGGAGAGACTCACTGGGCGGGCCATGTTGCAAATTGCGACGTAGGGCAAGATACAAGTCTCTTGGCGTGGAAATATGGTCTTATTAATCCTTCGGACATTTCCTAAACCGTGGTGTCGTTGGGTGTTTGATGTTGCATGGATCCATCCATTCTTATCTACTGTACCTCGCAATCGCTGATTTGACTCAAAGGATGATGATCTACAATACCTACACAAGGCTGAAAGGATGATGTTCAACCACTATAAAGATGATGATGTTAATGTAATACTCTCATATGAGATCCATTACCGAAACTAGGTCATACTCCTGCTTACAGAGGGATAAACGAAGACACGACACAAAGAATCTTATCCCTCGTAAACCCCTGCTTCACACGCCAAGACTCACTACTCTTTCAGCTCTATCGACAGTGTCACCCAAAAGTTCCTAGTCGCTCGTGGGCCGCAGCTTTCCCGCCCACCACCCGAGGTTATCTTTATCCAACAGTCAACACAAGCTAACAGTAGAAGAAGTTGTCATGAACGCACTGGTGTCTCTTTTCGGACAGGCCTAATTAACTCAATCTAATTTGGATCGATCTTGAAGCACAGATGCATGCTATGCTATACTCTCCGATGGTCCATATTGATGCCATTGATGACTTAAAGACTTGCTTCTTGTAGGGCTTCTCCTTGGGGTCATACAAGTTTTGCCTCTCATGGTCCCCTTTATGTTATCTTAGACTCGCCCCTAGGCTGTGTTACTTCTCTATCCCAAGTGTAGGTCATCAGCCTCCTGTTATCCCGTAGCGTAGCTTTATCTTGTCTTGGCTGTTGGTTGATTTATCCAAACAACCTTGAATAAGCGAGACGCATCGTGACGTGATGTTGCTGCAGAAATCACCGTGTTGTAACAGCCGTCCAAGTGGTAGGCGCTTATACTGTAGTAAGACGGAACACCGGAGATTAAATCATGGATGTGTGGTATACCCATTCAACACCACCATTACATGTGATAAACAACATCTTTGAACCGTGCCTCAAAGTTCGTTCTCCAATGGCAATGATATACAAAGCCCCTACATCAGATTTCTTGATCGGGCTTCCTTCAAGATTGGCATCCTTGTGTTAATAGCCACTTGCGCCTTATGGTCGATGAGGCTATCTGCAAAGCACCCCAGGAACCAGACCTATCAGATGTTACTTTATGTTGTGTTCCTGAGTATGCTCTACATGATCTGAGAGAACGAAGCCACTACGCTAAGTGAAGTAGGGTTCTTTACAATTTGTCCAAGATACCTACATAACTATCCCTTCTTTATCAATACCTACGTACTCCGTAATTGGCGTAACATAACACGACTCTACTTAGTCTCAATACTCTTATGTATCGTATTGTGTTTGGCCTACCCTAAACGCTACGAAATAGAACTTTGGGATTGACATCAACAATGTAGATTGATCGCACCATAATGTTACTCCGGTTATGCTTTTAATTCTTCAATGATTTGAATCAATTTCATAAACATAAAGTGAATCAACAAGTGTTATTCCATTATGGTCTAAGATAGGTATTGTTGTAGAAGGCCTAGTGCGGTCAAGTGACAGGCCTTAATCGCAAGCAGGTGCATATTATTCTTGGCGATTTAACGTACCATTTTCATCAGCAGTCAAACCAACTGCATCTAAATGAGTGACTGACTGCCTCTCAACACCAGAAAATACTGTATGGGCCTTTGATCATAAACTAACGACCTCTCAAATCTCTCACCATGGAGGAAACGCCGATGGGCGAATCTATCAAGATATCGTGAGTATTGTATTCCCCTCATGACTCTCAAATGCTGATTCAAATGGTCACTGAAGCTGTGAGCGATGTCGCCGACGTAAGGTGCGTATATACTACCCCAACTTTGAGATGTATATCTAACAACACATCAGATCAAATGTGATCGTAAACGACCATGCTCACGTTGTGTCAAGGCTGGAACAGAATGCATCCTCAATGGCAGCGGAGAGAAGCAACGGTATGACTGCAGCCTTTCTGAACCCGAGAAACTTCACTAATATCATCTCTCCTAGACCAATTTCAAAAGGCTATGTTCAAGCTTTAGAGGGTCAAGTGGCGTCTCTTGAGTTACTTATTCGCAAGCTCGCTGTTGCTGATAGCGCAGAGAGGGACGAAATGTTATCCGAGATTGCCCTCTCACCACCAGCTTCACTCGACATCTCACAAAAGCCAACAGCAGACCATACTAAATCCAACACTGACCCTAAGATAGTGGCTGCTCAGGTACGCTCCGGACAATTGAGGAGACCTCGATCAAGCCACGCCACGCAATTCTTTGGAGGTACTAGCGCCTTTCACATCCATCTCTCCCAGGAAGTCTCCCTATCACCAGACGACATGTCTCCTCACCTCGAATCCAACTCTACACCTACTATGATGATGGGCTCTATACCTGAGATGAGCACTAATAGCAGCCCACGCGATGCGAACTTTGTATACGCACCGCACGACGAAACCTCTCAGACATGCATGGCGGCCTATTTCCAGTACCAATATCAGTTCCATATGCTCATCTACCGAGAATACTTCCTGCGAGACTACGATGTGGGTTCAGGGAGATATTACTCAGATGCTCTACTCTTCGCAATCTGTTCCCTGGGCGCCATGCAACTTGACGACTTTCGCTCAGTCTCCGATATCTTTGCCCACCAGGCACAACAACTCATCTACGCAGACCTCGACAGCCCAGAGCTCACCACTCTCCAAGCCTTAGCCCTTTTAGGATATCGTGAAATCGGTGTAGGACATACTTCAAAAGGCTGGCTCTTTGCTGGTATGGCATTTCGTCTCGCCCATGAGATGGGTCTTCATCTCGATCCAAACAACTGGGATGCTTCAAGCGAGGGAACATCAAATCGTGACACTGAAATCCTAAGACGAGTCTACTGGGCCATCTTCATCGCCGATAAGCAACTGAGTCTCTATTTTGGAAGACCGCCAGCTCTGCATCCCAGTGAGTCAGACGTTCGCAACACAATAAGACTACAGTATCCTCCAGACTGGGAAGGTCTGCTTGATACGTACATCTGTAAAGGCGCTTCTGCGACAGAGTTCGAGGATGGGGTTGCACTGGTTGGTTCTTTCATCTATCAAGCAGAGTTGTGCAAGATAGCCCACCTGATGATCACAGATCTCTTTGAGAACCGTCGAGGTAACGTGGATGCTACTGTCGCAGCTGCCAGATCGCGACAAATTCATGTGTCTCTAACAAAATGGCTGTCGAGTCTGCCTGGAACACTTCACTGGAACCAATGGACTGTGGGTATAGTGCAGCCATCTGTGCTTCGTATGCAGTAAGTTTCCAACTCAAAGATATCATCCTCTGTTGCTGACCAGCTATAGCATGATGTTCCACACAATCATGATTATCCTGCATCGGCCACCTTCCCATCTATACGAGAAGCAAGGTATCGCAGAGAGTGAAGACGTCGAGATCTGCTACGAATCACTGCAAGCAATCCTTCGTCTAATGCGAACGTACTCACGACATTATCGTTTCCGCTCTTTACCACTTGACTTTGTACAAACTCTATCCACTGCAGCAGGCACCATCATGATGAAGAGATTCTTCCAGGGCGCTTCATGGGAAGACTCAGATATTTCAAGGTCCCTATCCACTGTTATTGACGCAATGGAGGAAGTCCAGCATACCTGGCCATGTATGGGCGAGATCAAAGACTACGTTGTACGGGCACGTAACGCACAGGTCGTGATGCCTCCTGAAGATCCTCTTATTGGACCCGACCTCATGAATGGCTTAGAATTGGGTCACAATGTTACAGCAGAGCTCATGGCTCAGTGGGGGGAGGAGCTTGGTACACTTGTGACGGATGAATTTTTGAGTATGCAGCTTCAAGGATCTGAACAAGGTGTTATGGCGCCGTTTGACTTTAATCAGCCGCCTTTAGGACCCTAGGAGGGGAGACATCGAAAAATACAGAAATATCACTTTGTATAGACATGGTCACAAAGCTTACAAAACTGTACACTTATGTCCCAAAGCGACCTTTCGTATAATGGAAGCATATTGGATATTCAGACAACCCCCTCTAGGCGTGCTTTTGATTAGCTTTGTGACAATTACCTACATTTTCTACGGCCTGACACAATTTGAGAGATGATCCGATATTACCAAGGCCTCGCCACCTTGAGATGACGCTTCTGCATGTAACCATCATGATGGTGTGGTGTGTCTAGACACTCTTACAGACATGGTTGATGTCTGGTAACTATCAAAGTTGGCCACCTCCTGTAGTCACCGATCTAGACACTACTTGCAACGAGTTCATCGGTACATACTATGACATCGAAACTTGCTTGTAATACGTATGCTATTCCCACTTGTATAGTGCCCGTGGAAACTTTAGACCTATCGGCACAATCTATATAGATACATACTGAAGTATACAAACTATTGACTGGCAATAGACAACACTATAGGGAACCATCAGATATAACTGTAAGTCCTACTTGCGTCCGGAAGAATGCAGTAAATAGAATTTTAGGCGAAGTTATAGACAAGTCTATTCTGGTGTTGCCATATGTGTGCCTACTGCTTAAGGTATTAGAAAACTTCTATGGCTGCTAAAAGCATAACAGACAATATTGGTAAGCCACTTTACGCCAATTTAGAGTACATCTTTAGAGATTGTTTATTTCAGCACCCTAAAGCTTGGATGTTAACACTTCTGGCTGCCCTGCCCCGTAACCACTGAATAACGTCTTCATCCTTAGGTGAATAAATGAGAAGAGGAGAATGAGAGTATATGCATAGAAGTGGGACGGTAAAGCACAGTAATACATATTCAATGTACAAGTCCATAGAAAAAGTCCATTCAGACCACAAGATATGTACATTGACATGATTGGTGTACTGATGCTGGCCTCATTTTCGTCAACATGTCACTCTGCAGGCCAAGTTTTTCATTCTGCATGCAGTAAGTCTGTTCTCTTCCAACTCAGGTTTTGACCACATAATCATGCGATGCATAGTGACGTCTCTGTGAAACAACATTACACAATTATCTTCAATTTTGGGATGTAAAAGTTCAATATTGACAGTTTTCCTAAAAGGGAAATCAGATGGACGGGCACTCACTCACATGGAGAAACCAAAAAGGCGGGGAGGTTTACCGAAAGACCGAACAAAAGTGTTAGTGCGTTGGTTGGAGCTTGAACTCAGCTGGGGTTGCTGATATGGTGGATCTATGCCGACCGAGGTTCATTCTCAGCGCAACTTCAACACCAACCGCTAATTCGACTTTCTCTCTTATCATCGACAGAATATCACCCAACAATATCAATCAAAGACAATACCCCGGGCCTGTGTGGTTCTAGTGATTCAAACACATCAGACCACATTCTATCACCCCATCCACAACAATCTGCGCATTGCGCATCCCATCGCGCTCTCCGCCGATCATAAATCATCATGGCTTCCTCTACAACGACAACAACACCATCATCATCCTCACCATACCCTTTCGCCACCGCCCCCGATATCATCCGCTCTCACCAAAAGGATGCATACTTCACCGGCCATCTCGCCCAGATCCTGAGCGACCTGCACCGTCGCCTCCGCGGCGCCCGATTAACCCACGCTCGCGCGCCCGAGATCCAGACCCTCGCAGCCCTCGCCTACTTTGCTCTCACCACGATTCCCGGCAATCGCACTTTGGGTGAAGAGTACTGCGATCTCGTGCAGATTGATGCGCGCGACGGAAAACTACCCGCCATTGACCGTCGCGCAGGCTACGTGGCTGCCAGCATTCTGCTCCCCTATATTGCCGCCCGCATACTGCCCGGGCTGCGCGCCCGAGTTCGCAAGCTTCTGCAGCGTCGGTTGGAGACCCTACGCAAAAGGGATGGCCAGTCAGCTACAGGGCGTGAGGCGCGCATATGGTCGTACCTGGATCAGCACCTAGGCTCTTTCACGTCGGGCGCTCCCTTCCAAGCCGTCATTCTGGCCCTTTTTTACTTTAGCGGCACATATTACCAATTGTCTAAGCGACTCCTTTCCCTGCGATATGTCTTTACGCGCACCGTTCCCGATACGCCCGACCGCGCGGGGTACGAGCTGCTCGGTGTACTGCTAGTAGTTCAGCTTGCCGTCCAGGGTTATACACATATTCGATCTACAATCACCGAATCAGCGGCTCGCGAGCGCGCCGGTTTCGGAGCTTCCGATGACATCTCCCTTAATCATGATGGTGCTTACAATGATGACAACAATCTGTTGCTATCAACAGGCGCACAAAGCTCCAAAACAAAGGTTGACATTTTCGCTGCCACGCATACACCAGCAGCAGCTGTGCCACGCCTTCAATTGACTGATGATAAGACTATGGGCTACATTAAGGGTGGACAACAGAGAAAGTGCACGCTCTGCTTAGAAGAGATGAGAGATCCCTCAGCAACGCAATGCGGCCACGTCTTTTGCTGGGAGTGTATAGGAGATTGGGTGAGAGAGAAGCCTGAGTGTCCGTTGTGTCGTCGGGAAGCCATGGCACAACATATTCTACCACTGCGAGTAATGTAGCATTATTTAAATTCTCAACGGTATATAATTCAGATGAACAGATATTAATATGCTCAATTACATCTAAATACCAGATGCTTCAAATAAACAAAGAGATACCGAGGCTCAGGGCCTTTGGGTATCATCAGAGCAGCCGCGATGCCACTATATAAAAAGAAAAATGCTCCAAACCTCCCGTGGTATCCTTTCCAATTCAGTCCGCAAGCACCAACAGCCCATTATCCGCCAGTCGGTTTCCCAAACATAGTCTTGAAAGAATAAAAATCTCGACACCAAGAAAAAAGGAAAAGGGCCCATCCTTGCATCAAGCAAAGGATCGCCCACCCAATCACTCCCTTGTATACATAATTATACACAATTACCGATCGAATCCAGGGGCCCATCACTCGCAATCGCCAGATACACACCTGGCGAGCTAGCTGAACCCCTTCAATCCTATCTGTCCCGTAGAAACTTGTACACAGAATGAAAGCTTGTCCCATAAAGGTATCGTGAAAAAAAAAACGTTGCTTCAATGCATCAGCGAACTCATAACTCCTTGATCCCATGTCCGGTGTCTGTCCGATTCTTCGGCACGATATCCAGCTGTTGTTGTCGTTGTTATTTTGTTTTGTTTGCTTTTCTTTTTTACTTTGTTTGGCTTTGTTTTGTTGGGGTCGAGTTAGAGCTTACTCGACAGAGAATAGGACGATCTCGCCCTGCTCGTTCTGTCGCAGTCGGAGGGATCTCCAAAGCTCCTTCTCTTCCTTGCCCTTGCCCAGCTCGCTGCCAGTGGCCTCTCGCTCTCGGTGGAAGCGCTTGAGGACACGGTTCAGGCTGACGCCCTTCTCACTCTCGGGACCCTTGTCGACAAAGCTGAGGAAGACATCAGCACGGGGCTTGTAGAGAACCACTTGGCCTTCGTTGGATTCGGCCTTGCCGTCCTTGCTCTGGGGGCGATATTCAATAAGTTGCTGGGGCTTCTTCTCCTTGTGGGACTTCTTAGAGGAGGAAGAGCTCTTCTTTGATTTGGATGATGATGACTTGGTTTTGGTCTTTGACTTAGACTTGGACTTGCTACCAGCAATCATACCAAAGATGCTGTGACCAGCAGTGGCATTCTTGGAGTGCTTAGAGTGTTTAGAGTGCTTTGACTTCTTGAGAGGACTGGCAGGAGAGACGTCGGGCATATCACCACCGGAGTAGTCAGGGGAGGGAGGGTAGACAGGGCGCATCATGCGGTTGAGGCCACCAGTTAGTCCTGAGTGCAGAACCGGAGGGGCGTCAGTCATAACTTGGTCGCTGGGGATATCGACATGGAGTCGCTTGCGCTTCTTGTCCTTCTTCTCAGTGCTGCTGCGGCTCTTGCGCCTCTCGGATTTCGGGGCTGGAGTAACGAATTCGGCCGTAGGAACGGGTCCACTTCCATATTCGACAACAGGCTCGTCGTCGTCCATGAAGCTGTAGTCGTCTTGCTTGTCCTTGGGCTCGTATCGCACCAGAGAGGTTCCTGGCTCGCCATCAGGCAAGTCCTGCTCTCTCAGGTTCATGTTGGAGGCATTGGGAGTCTGGCCCGTTCCAACAAGGAATTCGAAGACATCGACATGGGGTTCAGGAGCAGCGGAAGGTGGTGTAGGAGCCTCTGGGGGAGGGCCGTTGGGAGACTCATCATCGCTGCTCTCTTCGTACTCGGCCCAGCCGAACTGATCCTCGGGGGCATCCTCGACGTAGGCGTAGTGGTTCATGGTTGCAGTGTGGTGGATGGGGGCTTGAACGGCTGCCATTGCTTGATCTTGAGTGTAGTGTTGCTGGTTGTCGTGGGTATGAGTGTGTTTCTGTTTCTTGTTCTTCTTGTCTTTATAGAGGGCACCCTGATATTTTTGGTCCTCGGTCATGCAACTCTATATGATGTCAGATGATTACACAGAGTCAGGGGCTATGAGTTGAGGGAAGAAGCTATGGCCCCCGAGCCAGTTGAGTAGTACATACGGTATGAGATCGGTACTGAACGCCAGGGAAATACACCATACAATCAATGCAGGTGAAGGTAGCGCCGCGACAACGGTTGCGGTGAGGGTCGAGTTTCTTCTTGGTGAGAACGTCGCCGCAGGCCTGTAAGAAGGAAAGTTGAGTTAGTATAACAAAGATTGAAGCTGATGAAGTCGACTACAGCATGAAGGGTATAAGTGGGATGCAAGACAATGGAGACTCGTTCGATGCGGCGGGGTGGTGTGCTGGGATATTTGAAGGATGCCAGGGGAGGCGAGAGCATGGCAATGGCAGGCAGGACGGTTTATGGTGGGCCAGGAGATCGGCATGGGGAAGAAGGGGTGTCCCTTGAAGGAGGCAGTTCGTGACAAGAATGGTGTGGTAGGAGTGATGTCAGGCGTGTATGATGTTGTTTTGGGGGGGTGGGCATTGAGGTGGGCTTGTTTGGGTTGAAGGGTGGGCATTGCATTGCAATGCAAAGCAATTGTGTATGAGATATGGAAACGGAGGGGGATAGGATATGAGGATGGCTTGAGCGGCGGGAACATTTGGATACCAGACCAGCATAACTATCTATGCGAGCCGAGGGAATGGATAGACGAGGCGAGGCGTGGCCAGGCCATACCAGCCAGCCAGGGATGGACGAGAGAGAGAGAGAAAACAAAGCAGTTCATTTAGTTCACCAATACTTACCTCACATGAAAAGGAAACCATGGCTGCTGAGCTGAAACGACACTTGAGTGTCGGACGGTTAAACGGGTTGGACGGAGAAAGAAGAGAAGCAAACCTGCACAACGGTGCGGTTCAGAGAGGCCCTCGGTATTTAACGGGGGGAGCAGCTCAGATTCAACGTCTTAAAAAGACTGCAGAATTGCTGGCTGCTGGGCTTCCAGTAAAAACTGAAAGTGGAGGAGCGCAAGGGCCTTGGGATGAAATGATTCGGCCGAGGATGATTTTGAGGCAGTTCAAGCAAAAATAAAACCGGGGGCAGTGCCTGTTCCCAGAGCTCTGTATGGTCTGGACGAGGATGCTGATATGACAGGCGTAAAATACTAGCTTGTCCAAGGTTGCGTTGGGTTGTTATTGTTGCTTGGGCACAGCTTGGGCAGCATAAGCTTAACAAGCGATTTAGACAGAAGAATGAGGCACTCCAAGCAAGCAGGGAAGTAAGAGTCAAACTTTGCGCACAGAGTGAGGAATGTGTCGCGTTGGCCAAGCGAGGAAGAAGAAGAAGAAGAAGAAGAAGAAGAAAAAATGGCGGAAAACAAGGTTGACTGAGTTGACGATGCACAAGATTTGATGGAGGGGCGGGCGGGACAAAGATAGCCAGCCAGGCCAGTACCAGCGACAGATGAGATTTGGTAGTAGAGTCAGGTGGAGGGGTCCTGGAGACGAGACCGGGGTCTGTTGAGACGGAGTCTGAATCTGAGTCTGTTCCCACGAGCACGGTTATTGTACAGTACAGCACTGCGACGGATTGTTGTAGCGTGGGTGCGTGATGATGGAGGCGCGGGTAATGGACGGGAAGGTGTGGCGTGTGATCCAAAGATGTTAAATTAGTATGGCTCCAACAGGTTGAGATGGAGGGATGGATGAGCAAAAAGTCTGTTTTTAACAAGACAAGACAAGAATTGACTGCACGCGCGCGCTGACAGATGAAGTAGAAGAAGAAGAGATTTGCGACAAAACGCTTGTTGGGTGGTTCCAAAGTGGATGTTGTGAAAGAAAAAAAAATAAACGAGAAAAAAAAAGAGGGCGGTTGATTGATCAAGTGGAGGCTGTAGTAGACACTACAGCACCAACCCGCTGTAACAAACGCCCTGGAAAGATGAGATGAGGTGCCCGGGCGGGCTGGTAACGTAACCTGCAGCAACGACTGCAAGTGATAGGAACAGGAATAGTATAGGTACTGTAGTGACAATAAACAGGAGATTTTGTTAGTTAGGTTCCCATGTCAGTATCTACATCACGATAGCAAGAATCCAGATTAAGATGGAAGGAGAGTTTAGACCATCTCACGCTATTCAGCATATCCAATAATAGGTAGGTAGGTGTAGGTTGTGGTTCGTTACAAGAACACCCAAACAACAAGAAACAAATCCTCAAAATAGAGCCAACCTCAGCCCAATCCAGCTGAGCTCAGTCCAGTTCAGCACCAGCCAAAAAGCCTCCAATACCATCGTCTGGTTGGACACTTCAGACTTGTCTCAGCCTATCAGTGTGTGTGTGTGTGTGTGTGTGAGGTCGCTGCTATAGCGACGCCTGGCAACAAAGATGATTGGTGTACACACACATATATTGTCATTGACTGACGATGATGCTGATAAACATGCACACCTCTGAATCCAACCCTGGAAACTCTGAAGCCGCTCACCCTGTTGCTCATCCATCCATCCATTCTATTCCTATTCCTATCTGAACGCTAGTCCAGCCCGGCATTCCTCCAAACCTGTTGTAAGGCGCCGTCTCTATTGGTCAAAATACCAGGGGCACTTTATCAATGTGAAGCTCAATGCCGCCCAGTCGGGCACATTCACCTTGATTGGCGACCGTCCGCGCTTGTCAATCACTTGTTAGAGAGTGCCCTTCGCGAGGGTGTCAGGAGTACATAAACACGAGTTTCGGAGGGGCACAGCGTCTCGTCCCTCCCTCGTTCAGGGTTCGTGGCGCGCTTAATAGTGTACAGTAGTGTTAGTTAACTCTTAGGGGAGGGAAAGAGTTACAGTCGTTTCAAACCAGGAGGCTTGACGCCTGTTCAATAATTCAGAGATCAGCAATACGCCATGGCAATGCATATCTCGTTGTTCGATAGCGCTACTGTGCCTGAGCCGTGGTAGGGTGGCTTTCCCTGACATGCTTTCTTGGCGTGCCGTGTCTAACGCCCTGATTTGTCTGCAACATGCCGCAAGAAATGGTAATGCATAATGAGGCAGCGAGAGGCCCTAATGAGGGGCCTCAAAGCGAAGTGGCAGCGCCTGAACGGGTCCCCGAACTGAAAGGGACTCACTTACAAGGGTTCTTTCACGCAGAAATCCACTTGGTATAGCTTCTACATAAGCTTCTCTGCGGGGCATCGAAGAGAATAAAGACGGCATGTCCCTGACGTTTATCAACCCTTGACGGGAATTGTGCGTTGTTCAAAAGGAACCTGGTTCCGCGGCTTTATCAAGGACGTGCTATGGCTGTGTACATACACGGCTTCGTGATCCTTCTGGAGGATGGATAGTAGGCGCCGGTCCATGCCCTCTTTCTGCATGAAGGCAACCCAATAATAGTAAGAAATCAGCAAGTCTGTTGCTTCATCAGCCGGGCTCGAACCAAAACACCAATTCCATTGAGGATTGTGATGCTGCTAAAAACAGAGTTCAGTTCGGTAGCATGCCATGGCCCCTTGCATAAGACTATTCTCCTAGTTGGTATGTATGGATTGTATCTATGTACGTACTGTATGGCATATGTACAATTCGCCGATCTACCTACCTATGAAGCATCTCATTAAGCCCACGATGTTATCATGCTGCCCGTCATTTAGCTACGGTAGCTACCCCCACTGAACTGAGCGGTATCCGCGTAGCAGCGGAGCCATCATTAGGTTATTTGCACCAAACAAATTGACCTCATTGTCCCTCCAGTTCGAACCTCTCTCGCCTGTCCGCCTCACAATTATAACTGACTCTCGGGTGGGCTCAGCAAAACGCGCCTTTATTTCAAAGAGTGTCTCGTGGTCTATCTAGCCTGTGAAGCTATGCCTTGCTGAACCTAGCTGCTTACTATGACCACACAAAGAGGCTAGAGCACTGCGCGGTGGGCGCAGATTGCCAAGACGAGGCGTGTCTCAGGGGATGGCTGGTCCTGGATCAGCATAGGCATAGACGGGAAGGGACATACTGCAGTTTGAGCATGATTTGATGGATGATACTGTATGTATTGTACATACGAAAGCTGAGGAATGGAGCCCCAGTCAGTTCAAGTCAATATTAGTGTCAGCTCACGACGGGAAGACCATAAAGAACCGAGACGAGGAAACTTTGGTTTCCATAAACTTCCCTATCCGCATTCCTCAGTCAGGTCTGTCCTGGGGATGGAGAGACACTCAGTCACAATCTCCGTCAGACACGGATGAGACGGAAAGCAAACACCCTCAACCAGCCCCCACGCAAGAACGAGGACAAGAAAAGTGAGAGCTGATTGTTGCAATATCGTTTCATCGACAAGAAAAGCAACCCCCTTCTGTCGCCATTTGATGATTATCAGACCAAGATAAGGAAAGCCTCCCGAAGTGTCGGACCTGGCTGGACTTCCTGGTTGGTCTTATGCAGGTCAACAGATGTGATTGATCCATTAGCCAGGAACCAAAAACTCGTCACATTTTAACGATTCACCAATGGCCCGTCAAGCTCCCCGAACTTTTACTTTTACATTCTTGAACTGTCCCATTCAACAACTTTCTACTCAATCGAGCCAGCACCTCTTACACAAGCCTTGAAGGACAAGGACATGTATTGTTGATGATGCCCGCACATGCACCCGATAGACTATGGGCCGTAATATGTTGTGATCTTCCCGGATCATCGGCTGGAAGAAATGAGCTCTTTGTCATTGGACTGGTCACGATATTGCTGGTCCGTGTCGTGGAGAAGCTCTAGACCATTTCGTTTCTTCGTAGAAGATTCCCAACTTGGACAAGCCGTTGTTATTCATTTCCACCGACATCATCACCGCTTCTTGGAAACATGTCAGTCAGTCATGTGGTCTCTTTGAAAGTGCGATTGACATGCAGAAAGGTTCGATGGCTGGATGATTGCGTTGTCTGTCATTTGTCTCTTTCATGTCCGCCACATATAATACCCAACTGTTCGCTGTCTGTCCCTGCTGCTGGTGCTAACGCTGATCCGTGTGTTTCGTCGCGTGTATCAGCTTCATTGGTGAGGATAAGCCAAGGAGGCACACGGGTACCTGAAGTAGTCTGCTTCTAGAAGTACAAACTCCACCAAAATAGCTTGAGCTGTTACCTGCGCTGTGCGTATGAGAAGAGTATCTTCATTTTACCTTCTATCCACCTCACCTCGCTGAGATCACTATGTGCCCCACCATCGGTGATCCATTCGTCCATCGAATTGAGTCTGAGAGTCCTGAAGTCGTCGATATCGATCTTGACTACAGACATGGATGATGACTGGCAGCTCGCCTCTACTGCAATTGTTGAGGTGCTAACCACTGCAGCTATTACCCTCGAAGCCTTGAGGATTGATCAATAGTCTAGTCGTGTCATGATTTACCGACTTTTCTAATCCGAAATTTGCTGTAAAATATATTTTTTCTTTGTATGTGTTTGTCTTTTTCATCATACCTTCTTCTTACTTACCTTCTTTCCCTTCTCCTCATGACATGACACCTACAACTCCACTCTCACTATTCTCAGATACCGCTCCTCCTTAGAAGACGCATCACATCCCTGCAGCAGTCAAATTGGAATCGATCTCCCTTTTTTTTTCTTCGGGTACCTGCGCGTCGAATTGTTTTATCGCGGTTCATCATTCATCTACCTGTCTTTTCCTTTTTCTTCATAATACCCTACCTATGCAAATACTGTATCAAATCTGCATCTCCCTATCTCGTCAACCTCGATATCCATCTCATCAAAAGAAACCCATGTCTTCCTTGCGCCTGGTACTTCCGTAAGTGGGATCGCTGCCGACCAAAATCACCAGGGGCATCTTCAACATAGGTTCAATTCAGCTTGGACTATTTCACTTTTACGGCCTAGGGAACCGAAGGCCACGGAATAGCTGCCTACTACAGGACATTGAGGCCTAGTTCGGTTATCGATCTTTCTGTTTTCTGTTCTTTACTGTCTTCTTTTTCTCCCTTCTCTTCCCCAACAACAACAACAACAAACACCTCGAATATATATATCGGTTTCAACCTGCGAACGGCATTTACCTTCACCTCGAAATCAAAATCGAAATCCTTGCTCCGAAATCGACCGTTCGAGACTCTGCGCTGCTCCGTTGAATCAGTCACCGTATTTTCGAAACGCTGTCGACCGCTACAATCTACAGCACAGAGACCATACGAGAACCATAGGTACCTCCACTACCTACTGTTACCCCTTGCTCCGCCCTTCGGTCTCCAGTCTCCGCTGTAAATCACTGTCGGGGCCCCATCTTCCCCGTCCCGTGCAGCGCCGTACAGTACTGTCCAGTCAGTTCAGGCTCGGTCGGGTTCAGGTTCAGGTCCAGTAGGTTCAAGGTAGACTTTTTGACTGCCTGACCTTACTTGTACCTGTATCTGTGATCGAACGAATCCATCACATATCAGTTGCTGTAATGCCCAGCAAACCCGCAAAAGCAACCATGTCGAGCTCCAACTCTCCCACGTCGCAATCCTCCAACAACTATGTTGAGCAGACCGTCTCGGTATTGAGTTCGGTCGCCAGCTACATGCGTCTGCCAGCGTTGGCTTCAACGGTACGTCCTTGGCGTTCAGCCTCGTAAACTGCGCTACAAAGACCACAGTCCAGACTAACATCAATGCGCACCTTTGCAGGGCATCGCCGCCGTCCTTACCTCGTTACTATACTTTAAGCAAAAGTGAGTATAACTCTCGACTATCACCAACTGCGGCCTCGTATTCCAGCCTCCTTTCCATTGCTACTACTGCTACTACTTGACCCGCATCATCATCTTGCCGAGCCCCGCGCTAACCACCTGCATTAGGGCTCTGATTTACCCGAGTAACATTCCCGCAAATTCTCGCTCAGACGTTCCCAAACCCTCCGACTTTGGCATCACAAATTTCGAAGAACTCTACATACCGACCGACGATGGTGAGAAGCTCTCGGCTTTCTACATCCGTGGTCCTCGCGGCCACAAGAACTCCAACATCACCGTGTTGATGTTCCATGGCAATGCTGGCAACATTGGCCACCGGTTACCTATCGCTCGCATGATTATAAACTACATTGGATGCAATGTATTCATGCTTGAATACAGAGGTTACGGTTCTTCGACGGGCCAGCCTGACGAGTCGGGTCTAAATATTGACGCGCAGACTGGTCTCAACTATCTGCGGCAGCGGGCCGAGACACGCGATCACAAGCTCATGGTGTATGGACAGAGTCTGGGTGGCGCCGTCGCCATCAAGCTTGTTTCCAAGAACCAAGAAGCGGGTGATATCGCTGGTCTGATCCTCGAGAACACCTTTCTCTCCATCCGGAAGCTCATCCCTTCCGTCGTGCCCCCAGCCAAATACCTTACCCTGCTATGCCACCAAGTCTGGCCCAGTGAATCGGTTCTACCCAATATCACAAAGGTGCCTATACTCTTCATCAGTGGCTTGCAGGATGAGATTGTCCCGTAAGTTATCCATCTTCCTACACCATCATTTTCTCTATTCCCACCCTTGATCATGTGATGATTAAATTTGCATCACCCACAAAAGTTGAAGTACCCTCGTGGTCTTGATATGAAAGCAAATATTCCCTGATGATCTACCATACCTACTTTTTTTTCTCTATGATCAACGCAGCGAATGCAACACAGAACAGAGGCTAACGCTCTGCAGACCAAAACATATGAAACAGTTGTACGAGCTTTCTGCAGCACCCACCAAGCGGTGGAAGCCCCTTCCCGGTGGCGACCATAACTCGAGTGTCCTCGAAGAAGGTTACTTTGAAGCTATGTCAGACTTCATTGCCGAAGTGACGGGTAATGAAGAGAAAGAAAAGACACGTTCGTAGAGACTCGGTAACACTATTCCTTGATATTCCATTTCAGATTACGCATGGCCAGCTTAAGTGAAGAGAAACAAAAGGAGGAAAGCATACGGACAGCATCCAGCATAGCACTCACGATTGAACGAAACCTGCTTTTTCTGTATTAACACACCTTTTTGCATCTACATACTTTCTTCTTCAGGTACATATATACGTGCACACTCATCGTTTGGCAATGGCTATATTTTCTCGAGCCCCCTCCCTCAAACTGGAAGGAAAACTTGGAAGTTATGAGACATTGATAGACCAAAATTAGCTTTCGTCTACCCACGTGTGTGTGGTGTTGGTGGAGATGCCCGTCTCATGTGATACATCCATCAACTTGCAAAAGTGCGCTCGCGTGATGCGAAAAAAATATGATAGTCAGTGTTACATCTATGTCTTACATGCAAGTTTAATTGAGAGGGCCTCAATCCCGCGAGGTCCAGCGGTTTATTCAATGTGTCATTGGACGACTTGAACTAGATCATCTAGGGGGTAACAAAAAACTTGGCCTCTAAGCTTTGGGCTACAAAAATAAAAGGCCTAAGGAAATAATACTCTAAAATCACATACATGACTGACTAATATTGTCTTCTATGCCCTTATCGGCCAAGTCTTTTTTTTAACTCCTGAGGAATATGCAAGACATTGGAGGGTCCCAACACCCACGTTTTCAAATGACGGGAACGACCCTTACTTAGATCAGTTTAATCCATGTTCTTTCAGCGCTTTAGGAGAGTCATTATGGTTCTTTGTCAAACTGATGCTCACGCTTCTGTTTAGATGATATCTGTGAACTACTAATTGTGAGACTCATCATCATTAAGTTCCAGTCAGTGTCAGGTGGGTTACATGATAGTCCGCACATAGAGCAAGCTTGACAGAAATGATAGCCTAAACCCTTTGCTAAGTCACCTAAGCTATCCCAAAGTCTTTTGTCATCCATTACGCTTTAGTGTAATGCTATAGCTAATGTGCCGGTTATGCAACCTTCCTATGTGTGTGTGTGTGTGTGTGTCAAGTGACCTCTAGCATTCAACATCCCCATCAAGAGCAGCCCACACCTTTCCCGCCTCTGGCTGTGTCTTCTTTTTCTTGAGTCCAAGAAGCAGTCTGCGACCAGGCTTAGCTTCTTCGGTCGTAGATGATCCTGCCTTAGACGACGCCGCGCGTCCGGCCACAGCGCTCCATCCTCCAGCACCAGCTCGGCGTGGCACCTCGCGACGAGTGATGGCACCGTTGACATCTGAATGACAAAGCAGCACGCTCTCGGCGATCTTCTCGCGGCTAATCGTTTGCTCGATGCGAGGCTTGAGGATTTCAAGACTCTTCTCTAGGGGAGCAGGTGTGAGGAACGCTGAGTATGCGACTGTAGCCTTGATGAGAACCTCTTCATTGAGGAAGTCGACCTTGAACGAAAATCCCTGTAGTGACGAGAGGTCTGATGCAAGAGCAGCATTGACATCATCGTTTGTCAAACCGAAACGGGGCCCAGTGAGGACCAGTGCATTGAAAGGTTCTGTCTCCAAGACTGGCGGACTGGGTGGTCGAATTGCTGCCGCTGCCGCTGCCTCAGCAGCTTGTGCGGCTCTAATCTTGACACACTGGGAAAGAGTCTTTGGCGGCGGCGAAACAAACTTATCCGATTTCCAAACAAGTACGGATCGGTGAATGTCGAAGTCCTCGCTTTTACTCTCGAAGCCAAAATCTATAGCAAGAAGGTGAAGGAACTGTCGTGAAACGTTCTTCATAGGTTCATATCTCAGGCGAACCTCGTCTTTGTTGGCTGCAAAGACACGGAACTGGCTCTCTTGCTCATCGCCCCATTTTGGAAATTGCTTGTACAGCTTAAGAGTGTCATCTGAGAATGGAACATGATCGTTAGTGTGAGAAGCCGGGTCAATATTAAGGGCCGCTGCAAGGCGACGATTTCGGTCGAGACGTTCGCATTCCTCGTCGCATCGAAGTTCCGGGCGGTTTGGAGTCGGGTTGCTGGTGCTGACCAGACACTTGAACTCCTTCTTGTAATTGCCGCAAGGACATTTAACTGTCATTTTCACCTGACAGGCTGTAGATTCATTACAACCTGAGAGAGCGTTAGTCGTTGTGCTTGAAACGAAGCGCATAGACTTACCTGTCTGCCCATGGCAAAGACTCTGGCACGGATGACCGCAGAGTGTTTTGGGTTTTCCACAAAGCTGTTCACAGCCAGCCTGCGCATCTCCACACTCTCCGGGACGGTGACATAGCTTTTTACAGGTGTGAAGGCCACAAGACAATTTCTGTCCGCACACCTTGCTGCAGTGCACTTGCTGCAGGTGACAAGGTTTGTTGTGGAATGTGGTCTTCCCACAAAGACATGTCTTTTCAACGAGATAGATGCATGGAGGGCATTTCACGTCATCGGGGTGACACTGGTGGTCGACAGGAGGATGCCCACAGTTGGTCTGCCGCTGGCATTTGTTTGTGCAAGAAGGTTGACGCGTACCGCAAGGTTGAGGTGGGTGAAGAACAGTAGCACCACAGTTGCACGGTATCTCCTCCCAAATGGCCTCAGGGCAGCTCTGGCAAGCTCCACGGTGACAAAGCTGCTCGCAATTATGAGAACCACACTTCAGTGGTCTACCACAAGTCTCGACGCATATGTGCTCAGCTTCAACGGGCAGTGTGTCGGGGCCAAGACGTTGCTTCTTCTGTTGAGCAATCCGCTGAGCAGCCTTCTTCTCGCCAGGACAACAGTGCTCGCCACAACGATGTCTTCCACAATTCCTGTTTGCCTGACAGGTCTTGAAGCACAAGGGGTGCTGGACTTCTGCTCCGTGACACATCGTCTCAGATGTGACTCGGCCACAGCGACAATCAACTTCCATGACTGCTGTGCAAGGATCACAGTCCCCGGTATGACAGAGTGATTGACAGAGATGACCGCAGTCCAACTTCTTCTCACACTTCCTCTCGCAGTGAGGAATGGGATCCTCACAAGACTGACGAGCTTCTTCCGTGAGTTCCTTGAGGGGTGTCTTTCCGCAAGGACAACGGGTGACAACATCCGGCGAGAAAGGACAATGAGCTGGCAACTCATCTTGTGGGTGGCAAGGCAACTGGCAATGGTGGACACTGCAATCATATGTTCTTCCACAGGTATTCTCGCAGCTAAAAGAACCTTCAAACCAAGAGTTTTTGGCGTCATCATATGAATCGCAGATGTCATCCTGCTTATAGCATTGCATCTCCTTCTCGACTCGTCCACAGTAACATTTCGCCTGCACTGTTACTTCGCAAGTACCACAAACGCCTGGATGACATATCTGAGAGCACTCGTGTTGCGAACAAGGCAGCAGGTCACCGCATAACTCTCTGCAGCTCCATCCATTGTAGTAATCGGTGTCTCTGCAGTTCTTTCTCTGAGAGTGTTTTCCACAGTAGCACGGCTCTGGCGGGCTGAGAACGGTGCAAGGTGGGCAGGGACCAGGGTGGCACTGAAGAGTGCATGGGTGAGAACACGTCGATCTAGGCTTGGAGCAGGTCTGCCCACAAGAGTGAGGAGGTAGGATACTATTCCGACTAGGATGTGTTTCTTTACCGCACCAGCATGAACTATCACCTGGCTCATCAGTCAAAGTTGAGTTGCATCCAGGACAACGCCATGATCTGTCGCCACTCTCTTCGTTGACCTTCATAGAAGTATCCCACCACTGGTGGGCACATTCAAGATGGACAACGGTCCAGCAGGTGGCACAAGACCAAACTTCGGTTTTCCGAGTGACCTCTTCGGTACAGATCCGGCATTCGTAGTTCCAGTTGGCGATATCTTCCTGAATTCGTTCCCAGAGCTCGGAAGCAGTAGACTTGGGAACCTCTTGGCGAGGTCTGTCTTGCTTCCTGTTCCTTGTACGATTACCTCTTGAGCGAGGCTGGGCTGCAGACTGAGAGTCGCCCGCGTCTGGTGATTGTTGTCCGGTACTGTCATGGTTAGTTTCCGATCTGGTTTCTACCTCAAACAGGGTAAACTGCTTACTTTCTTTGGGGCACCGGCTGCCCAGGGACGAAATCTGGGGCATTAGCACGCAAAGATGCGTCCTGGGCAGCTGCGTCTGATGGTTGCTCATTCGTTGTTAGCCGGCCACCAAATTGTCGTCGAGGCCCCATTGTGAATACGCCTCTCCCCTGCTCTGCTGAGCCTCGAGCACCACCTCTGTTGCCTCTTCTGTTTCGTCTATTTCTAGAGTTTCCTGAGATTTCAGGTGTGCCAGAAGCTGCTGGCCCTGCAGGGGCGGCTGCAGGTGCTGTGGCGGCTGAGGTATCGGCAGATTCTGTCTGGGGGGCGTTTCCACGACCTGCAGGCCCTTGTGCCGAACCGTCTTGTCGCTGACCTCGACTGCGACCTCCCCTTCCCCTACGACGTCCTCCACGTGAGCCTCCTCGAGATCCTGAAGTTGATCCCTGGCCCTCATTCCGGGTTTGGTTTTGAGCTTGAGGCTGTGGCTGGCTAGAGGCATGATTGGGTTCCTGCGCGGCCATGATGGCGTAAAATGAGACGGTTGAACGAGGCCCTACTGCCGAAGTTATGATTGCGCTGTGTAAAATATAAAGCGTCTTCAAACTGAAAAATAAAGATTATGGAAGCGACCGTCTGACGTAGAAATCGCAAAGGCAAGGAACGAGAGCCGATATGTGACAGTCCTGCTGCAGAAGCAAACGTGTGACGAAGATGAACGAAGAAAGAAAGCTCTGCGGGCAAGAGAGAGGAATCCAATGTTATATTAGGAGCGATTCTAACAAATTCTCGAGAGGCGTTGAAGTTGGTGGAGCCCTGTCTCTTTCCGTGTGGCAAAGCCGACAATGACAAACCCAAACATTGGCTGATTTGATAGTCAGTCACGATGACTCACCAGCCCGTTTTGGTCTTACAATTTTATCTTTTTAAGCTCAGTGGCCAGAAACCCATCTGTCTTCGAAATTGATTACTTAGTGAAAGTAAAAAGAGTCATCAGCACTGAATCGCCTGCAATTTTTCTTGTTTCTGCCTAGCATCTGAAGTGCAGTATCATCACAGCTATATCTTGATTGTGGCTAGAAGGGAAGAACAGCCACACGATAAGCGAGACCAAAGGTCAGTGAAAAGTCCTGAATGGTAATATCAGACATATGGCCTTGTTCTTAGCATGGATGATATGGACATTTACTACTATGAAAGGTACCAAAGCAACTCTATCTAAAGATTTGTTTTGTGTCCTGTACAATTTCTTACATGTGGCTAGATCTAGGGTAGCTGCAGCAGTTACGGTAACCAGCAGATAAACATTCGCAGACTACGTAAATAGTAACCTTCAAATCATAGAAAAGTTTACTCTTCATCGTAAAAGACCAAAGCATTTAGTCTTTTTATGTTATGTGGGTTACACTCTTAGGCTATTAGTGTTCTTTTCCCTAAACTTAGACCTAAGTGGCGTTCTTTGACAGACTGCTATGCTTGATAGCTTTGTAGGCGCAGGAACATCAGCGGTAATGGATGCTAGATGCCTACGGTAGAACTTGTTCGTGATCTTTGTAATAACATATGAGTGTCAGCGTGTCTGAATGAATCAGCGATCTTCCAGAGTACCTAGCCATCGCAAGGTTACCTCGACTATGTAATTGATCATCTCACGAGCAGCAGCAACGCTGAACTTATCCTGGCGTAAGGCTCAAGAGAAGAAGGTTCGAGTGATTCTTCTTAGTTGGATTCCTATACAAATATAGTTGTAGAAACCAACAAGCCAATATTTGGTCGAACGAGAGAAGCCAAATCGTGAATATTATCCTCATGACACATATAATATTTGTATACGGTCATTCTTATAGAGGAGTGCTTAGCTATTGACCAATCAGTTGTAATAGAGGCCCTCAAGCCCATCAAGACTTGCAATACACAGGATCAATAAACTGGGTTTCAGCTTAGTTAGCACAAGTCATAGCACCATAAGGAACAAACACATAATGCCAAGTGTTTCCTTCCTTCATATTCGCCAACCTTTTTCCTGACAAATGGTTACATGGTAGGCGGCTCACCTCGGGTTTAACAGCCCGGCGAAGCTCCCCACACTCGAGACTCAAAGCAGAAGCGGCTCCTTGTTAGTTACCAGCCTACCCTCACATGCGGCGGCAGAACAAGACCAGGGGATGGATGGAGCGAATGCCATGGATCTCGGCATAAAGGGCGACGCAAGATTGATCACGTTACGTTCCATGGTAGAAAGATTCCGATCCATCCTTTCCATCGGGAGAGGCCGGGATATCGGTGCCGGCTCCGGGTGTCCGTTTTCTCCACACCCCGGACTGGCTTCACGACGGTTGCACTCAGGGACCAGTTCAGAAATCAAAGATCCTAGATAGTCTGGAGTGTCGCACTGAGAAATTGATGGCTACACCCTTATTTGTAATCATTATGGGTAACTGAGAGACGTCTTGTAAAGGTTATTATCGTTTAGAAAAAGTCTTCTACTATAGAACAATGTCTTGCTCTAGTTTGATCATCCTTGTGGCGTCCAACGTTCGACGCATCAGAAGAATCAACCGACGTTAGAAACGCAGAACAAGTGGATAGGAACAAATGAATATGGACAACATTTTTGAACCCCAATATTCGTCTGGGGTATTGATGCCCCGTTCTGTAGAGGATGGACTAGATGGAGAAGAGCTCGGCATAGTCTCCAACCCCCCGCAAAGCCCCGGGATAGCATCTCACGAGCTTCACAAATGACAGGTTAGGAGCTAGGTATAGCAGTAGCGTGGCGTCAGTCAGTCTTCAGCACACGCCCCTTCAACGATGGATGCATGTTTATTTCAGACGGACAACCTCCGAAAGTCCCCATGCTTCAGCTGCACTTTCAATTCCAGACCGTCGGTGAATTGCAGGTGGTGGCCTCGGGATCGTTGACAATTCAACGACTCGAGCAAATTTTAGATCTTACACCAACAGTGCAATTGACCAGAGGATATCGGAAAGATGCCCCAGATGTTTATGCAGTAGTTTTATATTCGGGGTTAGGAGTTTATAATGGTAACACAACGGGAATGATGGAATGGTTGAGGTCGCAGACAAAGATAGGCTGGGCACGTGACCTCAACACTGGAAATTTCCTGTTCGGCGCGCTCAATTCGAGAGCGAGAACAGGAACAGCATCACCTCAACCCAACGACAGGTCGCTCCCATTCCCGATAATTACGGCGTCGCTCATATAAATTATTCAAAATGGCTGCTCTCATCAAGGCTGCGAACGCCAAGATCCGGTCCAACCCGGTATCTGACTACATTTGCTCGACCCGTACGTCTCTCAACGTCCTGTCATGCTTTTTGCCTGAGCTCCGATTCGTCTCCGAAAGCGCAATTTTGTGATATCGCTACTCAACACCCAACCTTGCGACCGCAACGCTCAAAAGCATATATAGACATGGAAAACATGTTTAAAAAGTTGCTGTGCTTTTGTGATATGCCAATTGGGTTGCGGATGGTTGTATTCGCTGATGACCTCAATGCTTCAGGAGCACGCACGGCAGCTTCGGGGCATTCGACACGTAAAGATGTGAACTGACCCTTTTCTTACAGACTTCTGGGGTCCTGTCTCCAACTTCGGTATTCCTCTGGCTGCCATTATGGACACACAGAAGAGCCCTGAACTGTACGATATCCTTACCTTGGTTTGCCTATAAGCCCCAAGACTAACTTGCCTTCGCTAGGATCTCGGGACAAATGACCGGCGCTCTCATCATCTATGCCGGTACCTTCATGCGATACTCCCTCGCCGTCACACCTAGAAACTACCTTCTCTTCGCCTGCCACTTCGTCAACGCTGGTGCTCAGCTCACCCAAGGATACCGATACCTCAACTATCACTACTGGGGTGGAAAGGAGAACATGCCCAAGGAGCAGCTGGCACAAGCAGCTGAGGCTGCCAAGGGCAAGGTAGAGAAGGCTACGCAGAAGGTTCAGAACGCTGTCAGTAAATAAAGAGGATGCTGGACCGACAATTACTGGGCGGATCGGTGAGTCGGGCTGTACGCCGTCCATATAATGGGAGCGCCCCCGGGTTGGGGTTCGGGATTCGGGGAGTGTCATCAGCACACAACTACCGCACAATAACATTGTATCTTTACAAAATTTGTTCCCTCGATCATCTAGAATCGCACTCCAAACCGAAGTACCTGCAGTACTTGTGCCCGGGACTGCTAGAGAAGGAAGAGCGGGTTCCGGGAACTCTAGATCAATAAAAAATGGTTAGAGCAAAGACACTATCATCTTTCCCCAGTGCCACATCAAAACCTTGCGAGAGAGTGGTGGTGAGGCACCGATCCCCCGCAGAATGGAGAATAAGTGAGATCCCCCGGAGACGACCGCGAGATGCTTAAGTGGTGGTAGGAGCAACAAGTGTCTTCACCACGGGCAGTCCATGGCCGACTAGGCTGCCTCACTACTTTACTTGGTGTGTCAAACTTGTATATGAACGAAACACTTGAACGTGCCAGGTGTCCAGCAGGGTTGTCTGCAGTTTAGTGAGGATAGGGTCGTGATACGTACACAAACCCCAGATAACCATACACTTCCGAGCATTGTAGGCACGTAACTACTTGCCAAAGTCTCCCGCATGGACAAGGCAGATCTGAGCAGTGTGGAGCCGCTTGGGACCCGAATCTTGCATGCAAAGTCCCGAGTATTCTCGTGCCTGTGCCTGGCCTTCCCTCATCGGGACCACGACGTGACGAAATAAGGTCAAGGTGAAGGAGAGACTAGGGATAACTAGCTGCCAATGATCAGCAAATCCCGAAGTCAGGATGCATACCCCAGCCTTTGTCTAGACAGGATTGGCAATGTTCTGGTCGGGTTCTGTCCGTGAACGTGGAGATAAATCAATTAAGAAGTCACGGTGGATTTTGAACCATCGGGGAGACTCGCCGTTGTTACCAAACCATAGCCGGATCCGTCTGTTGCCTTTTCTAGCCGCTGTTCGGTTATAGGAGAATGTTGTTCGAGATGCTACATGATCTTCAGCTTGCAGCTTTTCATGAGGAGCCAGTCTGGAACTGTTCAAGCTTAGAACATGGCCTGTTGCGGAGAGATTACTGGATCGCAGTGGCGAGCGCTCTGTTAAGAAAATGTTGAGGGAACTGAGTCACAGGTATAACACGCTGTCGTCTCGTAAGTCATTGCTCGTGGAACAATTATACGTATGTAAGTTCCATACTCAACGCTCAATTCGTACTCTAAAGTGGCAGAAAACAGCAATCTGTCATAGGCTCAAGATCGACTCCAATTACCCATTCGAATCAATTCGGAATTTGTGAGGGGAAACGTCAGTGCTTCAAGCATTTTCGGCCGACGAGATTCATGGATACACACCATGGACCGATGAATTGATTTAGAACCGAATCACGCCTTCCTATTCGGTTTTTCTTCAGCCCTACCCCAATTCGGTCGATTCATTAACTTGATTCCATTCTTATTCAGTCGTTACAACATTGAGCCAGCCTTTCGGGGGGTACACCGAAGACCGAGGTCGGAGCTAGCTCGCTTTCTGAGAATAGCCTATGCAGCAGGTTGTATTTTCGACCCAGGTTTCAGGTGGATAGGAATCTGTATGTTTGACAAAAAGAGAATTGTAAGTGATTTCTGTAGACAGTGTCAGCTTTCAGCCTGTAAGTGGTGTCACATAATGGAAAAAGTCACAGAAGCAACATGTTAAGCTGTGCGGTCAAATGCGCACCAATAGAAATGTCATTTTGGTCAATAATAGCAATGCGCCGGTCTTCATCCACCGAGAGCATGGTTAGGCAGGTCATGCCGCCGTCAAGCAGCTAGGATTGTGTGGGTTTTGGTCTGGTTCAATCTGGAATAAATCGGCGCCGGCCTTTGACCTCCGTGGGGGTTAGAATGTGGTCACTGGTGGGAAAGCGCCTGATAAAGGCGGGACATTGGTCTCGCGAAGGAAGCAATCAGATGCGACAATTTGGTGTTTATGTCTTAGAGTACCGAGTACGTACGGGGAGCTGTAAAACATTAGATCAAGTGATCATCATCCTTGATTGACAGGCCCCTTCGCTTTGTGCTTTTATTCTTAGTATCTAACAGAGCTTGTCTCGGTCAGTGAGGAGGCGACAGGCCGGTTGTGAAGCATTCCCAATCGCCCTCTCTATGGAGTGCCAGTTGGCTAAGTAAAAATAGACATCATGAAACCGGAGTCATTACTGAGTGGTGACTTGACAATACAGCCTAAAATGAGACCATGATCAGACGGCGAGCGGTGGCAGCATAAATGCTTCGAGACATCTGGTACGTTGATCTACCCCACACTCGTCCGCTAAGCTGGAGCTTGGGGCCTTCAACAAGCTTGAGATTCATGAGATTGAGCTTGAACCAGAGAACGCAGCCAGGGTCCAGTACTGCAGTGGTGGGGGTAAAGTCGATCCCTTGGTCAAGGTGTACGGTGTCACGGTGTCCGCTGTGACGCCCACAGCCCCAATCTGAGATTGAGATACTGCGGGAAGACAATAACTAGATGGGTGGGAGGGACGCATACTGCTGCGGCTCTGTTACAATGTGTGAAAGCCTCGGTGCAGGGATCTAGGATGATCTCACCATATTTTTGCTGTCGTCAAAGACACACATATCCTCGGCATTAAGGAAGGCCCAGTCTGATGCAAACGTGGATACTTTGACTGGACTTCCCTTGGTCCATGACATGGCCATCCATGGATAAGGTAAACATTTTGCTCACTCCTACGCTGGCGTCAGGCGTGTGGGACAACAACAACCTCCTCAAGCCTCTAGAGGTAAAGCGTCAAAACCTCTAGAGGTAAGGTGCGCGCTGGTCGGTGTACATGGAAGAAACGTAAAGAAGCGCAATGTACCCTTAGACCGAACCTGAATTGTTGAGGAGGGTAGCCTCTTCTGCTGAGAAGCTGAGCATGGCTCGAGACGTAATGGTTGAAGACGATCGACGGTCATTACGATTATTATGTGAAAGTTTGATAGATAAATGTCAAGATATACTTAGATAACTATAGCTGATAGTAGATCTCCGAGCTCGAGCCAGAATAATAGCCTCAAGTCATGGTGGGAAGGCCTAGCATTATCAGAGACCGTTGATTGGTCAATGGTCTGGTAAAACAAAGATGTGTCGGGGGAATGAGTTGCGTCAACTCATGTTTCCTCTGTCTCGCTGCTCGTCGCAAACAAGGCCGAGGAAACTGACTGTTGTTTATTTTTAAAATTTATTCATTGTTGAAACAGAAACGTGCATTTGGTGACTTTTTCAAAACAGCAGCACTTGATCAGCCGTGCGCTCTTGGTGATATGTGATATGATAGGCGCTGTTCTCAGTATCTCATCCTGGCTCTCGCACGTCTTAGAAGATCTCGTTGTACTATCGCAGCTCTTGTAACAAAGACTTGTGTCAATTTGTAACCATATGCTACACCACACCCCATTCAACCCCAAGGCTTTGCGTCTTGTTCTCGTTTTGTCCGTTCCCGGGCGAGGCGCGATGAAATCTTTGGGTGAAGCTATGCCGTGTCGATTCCCTTTATGGCATACTACTACCACGTTCACACACTTCTCGACCCCCGTCTCCCGGGGTTTGTCCCGCCAGACTGGTGTCCTATTACCGCGACTGATCATAACCGCTCTTCTGTTATTATTGCTTATTCCATTGCTGTTGGTATCCCATCTGCAGCAACCGGCCCGGTCAGCGACATGTTGGAATATCCAATGGATCCGTCCATGCTAGAAAGATGACCACCAGCAGACACAGAGTGTCACGTACAGTGGGAAGACAACCGCCGCTCAACCATATGCCATCAAAAAATGGACAGCATAGAAAGCGTGAGTTGGTGAGGTACCGCGGCAAAGTCATTGTGTGGGCGAAACAAGTTCCACTCCTCACTCGTTAGTTGGGAACCGCCCAGAGATTCTTTCCCTTGTTCTCTGTAGAAGCCATCACATTAGTCTACCTACTGCCTACTTAGTCTTCCCCATTCATAATGTCGTAAAGGTACGTCTCCAAGGCCGAAGCAGATCCGTTGGAGTCATAAGCTGGTTTGCTAGTGCGATACCTTGATTGTTCGCTGGAAAGTTTTGATGGAGATCAAGTGGGAGGGTTCCGCCTGCGCCGCCGTGTTAGGTAGGCTTGGTTTGGTACAGTACCTGCCAATTTCTTGAGACGGGATGCGCCTTCTCACACCTGGTTTCCCCTCGGGCTTTCTCCAAAATACACGCCCTCAGTCCGCTTTACCAATCCCACGCCCTCCCGTCCCAGATAGCTCTTTCTCTCCCCCCGGAGGCCGGGTGTGTCACCGACGACGGACTTGAGGGATTCACAGTGCTCTACAAAACCCCCCTCGTCCGCCTGCAAGTCCCTTCCCTTCGACTTTGTTCCTTCTCAACCTTATACCTTTGTCTATTGCTTCCCACTATACCCCTTATCTACGATTATCTGCGCTACTAGGTGATATCGTGGTCGAAGAGCTGTCGTGGTATCTTCATACCGACAAGCGTGCTCATTACCTACCCCACCAAACGCAAGAGACCCCGCCATTGAGCTCTCGACAAAGCTCCCTTTGCCAGAGCTTCTCGTTCTCGCACTCTTCAACTTCTTCTAACGCCCGAAGTCGCTGAAGAAAATCGCACAAGATGGCTGCTACCGTCCCCCAGCAACCGCTCACTTTCAACGATGTCTTCGAGGAGGATGACATCGATGAGCCCAAGGAGGCCAACTCGGTCCACCACATCCGCGCCAACTCTAGCATCATGCATGTGAAGAAGATTCTTGGTGAGTAAACGGCGCGCTCCTCAAAGTCACCAGTGGCTTCTCTGGGAGCACCAATGCTCTCAATTACTTGTCGCAAGGACTTGCGCTGACTTGAATTTTTTACTCTCATGCAGTCGCCAACCGTGGTGAAATTCGTAAGTCGAACCATCTCAGACTCCATCGCAGACCCGCAATCAGCTAACATGTGAACAGCCATTCGTGTATGACTGCCTATCCATTCCTTCCGCCCGATCAATCCCCCTAGACACTGCCAAGCTGACACGGGTATTTATTTGGTTATAGATTTTCAGAACTGTAAGTCGCGACGCTCGGTTTCATACGGCTCATAGGCCTCAACTAAGACGCTAACCTTCCACAGGCTCACGAGCTTTCACTGCACACTGTTGCAGTCTTCAGGTACCCCTCACTTCAAACCACGATCCCGACGACACGAGACTTTATATACTAACTCCAACAGTTATGAGGACCGATTGAGCATGCATAGACAGAGTACGCGGCTAGCCCATACCTTTCAGAATCATTTTTGCTAACAATGTATTTCAGAGGCCGATGAAGCCTACGTCATTGGCAAGCGAGGACAGTACACCCCTGTCGGCGCATATCTGGCTGGTGATGAGATTGTCAAAATTGCTGTCGAGCACGGCGTGCAAATGATCCACCCTGGTTTGTTTATCTTCGGCATCCGGAATTCATGGCGCTAACTTAGCTCTTAGGTTACGGTTTCCTCTCCGAGAACGCCGAATTTGCCCGCAAAGTTGAGAAGGCTGGCCTCATCGTGAGTCTAATGTGCCCCACCGCTCCCGCTCCGTCCGTGCACTAACCCCGGACCAGTTCGTCGGCCCCTCCCCCGAGGTCATTGACTCGCTCGGTGACAAGGTCTCTGCCAGAAAGCTCGCCAACGCTGCCAACGTCCCTGTCGTGCCTGGTACCCAGGGTGCCGTTGAGAGGTACGAGGAGGTCAAGGAGTTCACGGACAAGTATGGATTCCCCATTATCATCAAGGCCGCTTTCGGTGGCGGTGGTCGTGGTATGCGAGTAGTCCGTGATCAGGAGAGTCTCAAGGAGTCTTTTGAGCGTGCCACCTCCGAGGCAAAGACTGCCTTCGGTAACGGCACTGTCTTTGTGGAGCGCTTCCTTGACAAGCCCAAGCACATTGAGGTTCAGCTGCTCGGTGACAACCACGGCAACATCGTTCACTTGTACGAGCGTGACTGCTCTGTCCAGCGACGACACCAGAAGGTCGTTGAGATTGCTCCCGCCAAGGATCTTCCCGCCGACGTCCGTGACAACATTCTTGCCGACGCTGTCAGACTGGCCAAGACAGCCGGTTACCGCAATGCAGGCACTGCGGAGTTCTTGGTTGATCAGCAGAACCGCTACTACTTTATCGAGATCAACCCTCGTATCCAGGTCGAGCACACCATCACTGAGGAGATCACTGGAATTGATATCGTTGCCGCCCAGATCCAGATCGCTGCTGGTGCCACCCTGAACCAACTTGGTCTTACCCAGGATCGCATCTCCACTCGTGGTTTTGCCATCCAGTGCCGTATCACCACTGAGGACCCCGCCAAGGGTTTCCAACCCGATACTGGAAAAATCGAGGTCTACCGATCTTCTGGTGGTAACGGTGTCCGTCTCGACACTGGTAACGGTTTCGCTGGTGCCGTCATCACTCCTCATTACGACTCCATGCTTACCAAGTGTACTTGCCATGGCTCTACCTACGAGATTGCTCGTAGAAAGGTTCTCCGATCTCTGATCGAGTTCCGTATTCGAGGTGTTCGCACCAACATTCCTTTCCTGGCTTCACTTCTTACCCACCCTACCTTTATTGATGGAACTTGCTGGACTACTTTCATCGACGATACCCCTCAGCTGTTCGATCTCGTTGGCAGCCAGAACCGTGCCCAGAAGCTGCTTGCCTACCTCGGCGACGTTGCCGTCAACGGTAGCAGCATCAAGGGACAGATTGGAGAGCCCAAGTTCAAGGGTGAGATCCAAGTCCCCGAGCTCATCAACTCCGCTGGAGAGAAGGTCGATACTTCTCAGCCTTGCACTAAGGGATGGCGCAACATCATCCTCGAGCAAGGACCCAAGGCCTTTGCTAAGGCTGTCCGTGAGTACAAGGGTACTCTTCTTATGGACACAACTTGGCGAGATGCTCACCAGTCACTTCTGGCTACTCGTGTTCGCACAGTTGACTTGCTTGGAATCGCCAAAGAGACTAGCCATGCTCTTTCCAACCTCTACTCCCTTGAGTGCTGGGGAGGTGCCACTTTCGACGTCGCCATGCGTTTCCTCTACGAGGATCCTTGGGACCGTCTTCGCAAGATGCGAAAGCTTGTTCCTAACATTCCCTTCCAGATGCTGCTCCGTGGTGCCAACGGTGTTGCTTACTCTTCTCTGCCTGATAACGCCATCGATCACTTTGTTGACCAGGCCAAGAAGAACGGTGTTGATATTTTCCGTGTCTTTGACGCTCTGAATGACATCGATCAACTCGAGGTTGGTATTAAGGCTGTTCAGAAGGCAGGGGGTGTGTGTGAAGGTACAGTTTCATACAGTGGTGATATGCTTGTAAGTGACATTTTCCCCTTTTCCCCTTTGTCTCGCCTGCGAGAGTCCCCTCATAGCATAAGGGACGAAACAATGGCCATTTTATGTCTGTTTAGACTGGCTCTCAGGCTATTTATTTTCTGTATCCTGAGCTTTAACCTAAAGCTTTTCTATGCCTTTAGGAAAAGGGCCCATGGCTGGTTTCCTGCGAGCTTTTCCTTCAGTCTTTGCATCTCCACTTTCTGCTTCCTTTCTACACCATGTTCCTATCCCCTTTATCTCGCTGTCTTAATGTAATCACTTGTTCATCTCGACTAACTCCTCTCTAGCGGCCTGGCAAGAAGTACAACCTTGAGTACTACCTCGATCTCGTCGACAAGCTTGTCGCTCTCGACATTGATATCCTGGGTATCAAGGATATGGCTGGTGTGCTGAAGCCCCATGCCGCCACTCTTTTGATCGGATCCATCCGAAAGAAGTACCCCGATCTTCCCATTCACGTCCATACCCACGACTCCGCCGGTACTGGTGTGGCCTCCATGGTTGCTTGCGCAAAGGCTGGCGCTGATGCAGTTGATGCCGCCACCGACAGTTTGTCAGGCATGACTTCTCAGCCCAGCATCAACGCTATCATCGCTTCCCTCGAGGGAAGCGAGTGCGACCCTGGCCTGGACCCCAAGCTTGTCCGAGCTCTCGATGTCTACTGGCAGCAGCTTCGTCTGCTCTACTCCCCCTTCGAGGCTCACCTGGCTGGTCCTGATCCTGAGGTGTACGAGCACGAGATCCCTGGTGGTCAATTGACCAACATGATGTTCCAGGCTTCTCAGTTGGGTCTGGGATCCCAGTGGCTTGAGACCAAGAAAGCCTACGAGCATGCCAACGAGCTTCTCGGCGACATCGTCAAGGTCACCCCCACCTCCAAGGTCGTCGGTGATCTTGCCCAGTTCATGGTTTCCAATGGTCTTTCCCCCGAGGACGTCAAGGCGAAGGCTTCTCAACTCGACTTCCCCAGCTCCGTCTTGGAGTTCCTTGAGGGTCTGATGGGCCAGCCCTACGGTGGATTCCCCGAGCCTCTCCGATCCGATGCTCTTCGTGGTCGACGCAAGCTCGACAAGCGACCTGGTCTGTTCCTTGACCCTGTCGACTTCGTCAAGACCAAGCGCGAGTTGGGCAAGAAGTACGGCGCACCCGTTACTGAGTGCGACGTTGCTTCGTACGTAATGTACCCCAAGGTCTTTGAGGATTACAAGAAGTTTGTTCAGCAATACGGTGACCTTTCCGTCCTGCCGACTCGATACTTCCTATCTCGCCCTGAAATCGGCGAGGAATTCAACGTTGAGCTCGAGAAGGGCAAGGTCTTGATTCTTAAGCTCCTCGCTGTCGGTCCTCTGTCCGAGAACACCGGACAGCGTGAGGTCTTCTTTGAGATGAACGGAGAAGTCCGACAGGTTACTGTTGTTGACAAGAAGGCTGCTGTTGAGAACATCAGCCGACCTAAGGCCGACGCTAACGACTCGAGCCAGGTCGGTGCGCCTATGTCTGGTGTCCTGGTTGAGCTTCGTGTTCACGAGGGCTCCGAGGTCAAGAAGGGTGACCCCATCGCCATTCTCTCTGCCATGAAGATGGAAATGTCTGTATCTGCCAGCCACAGCGGAAAGGTCACATCACTCCACGTCCGTGAGGGTGATTCTGTTGATGGTTCAGATCTTATTTGCCGAATTGAGAAGGCTTAAGGGTCTGAGACATTCGAAGAAGGAATTTAAAAAAAAAAAGAAAGAAAAAGAAAACTGGGGTTTAATGACACATTATGGATAACGGGATTACCCAGAGCAATTAATGGGCTATTGGTTTGGCGCGCAATGACCTATGATACTTTCAATGAATACTATGAATAAAAGTATGATCGAGAAGTCGACCATTTGTTAATGATTTCGGAGTACCTATGGTTCACTCGTAGTAGTGAAGATGGAGCCATTACAAGACTTCCTTGTTGGGAGAGCATAAGAGATGAAACCAGGGAGTAACTTTAGGACATTTTCCGAACTGGATTCCATCTCTTATACCCTAAAGCTTAGTGGCCAAGCTCTCTAATGCAGCATAGACAATGGATTCTCCTGGAGCAAGCATAGCAACTCTACGGCTCGCTACAATTATGTACATCATATCTAGCACTATTGTTGCTTTTGTTACTAGCTTGTCCCTGATCTATAGGAGCTATTACTGGAACCTAGTATCGAATTCAGTCTTCTCTCGTGGTCAATAAGCGACAGACATTTGCGTCTATTACTTAGTATCTTGTGCCATTTGAGAAAGTGAGCGAGTATTTTCTCGAATAGGTAGGATATGTAATTCTTTCATAAAGACTGAATGAATAGACAGGCATCCCGATGAGCCTTACTATGTACAATTGAAATTCTGCAATATCATTCTAGTTGAGCTTCGGTGTCATAGAACAGTCGACCTGTAATCTTTAAAGGAAAAAAAGGAATAACTTGAGAACCTGTTCATGTCTAAGAATGGCCTGCGATTCCCATCTCTTAAGCTTCCAGTAACCAGGTTTTCCGATCGACCCTAATATGAGCTTACCTTGATGACGACCTTTTCAGTTTCTTGCACGAAAGCTTAAGTCTAGAACAAGACCGGACCGGGACCCAGAACGTGGTTGTAGATCTGTGGGGCCGGATCTCGGAGAGTGCGGGGGTGGGTACTGTTGAAGTGGACCGGTGCCGCGTTCCGCTCTCAAGGCAAGTGGAAGCTTGGGATATATCAAAGGTTATCGACTTGGTAATAGAGCAGCTCCCTACATATGTGTATTCTCTTGATGTCAGGGCGTTGAATATCCAGCTTTTCAGGTCTATGATATGCGCCGCGGGAATTTCGGAGTACTCTCGGGCTTTCCAAAGCGCGGGATGAGGATGACCCCAAGACCGACGACATAGGCGCGCTTCGAGAGCAAGTGATAACTGGAACCAGTGTCCGCTCCACATTGTGCCAACCATACAGTGCAGTCGCATTGGGGATCTCACTTGCCGCCCTCACGGGAAGGACGGTATCACACTCCGGGTTTAATGAAAGTTGGTAAAGGCCGTTTACTGCCCTTATGTTGGGTGCGTAAATGGTCTTGAACTCCCTGCACAATGTTTGGAATTTATGTTTATCCTAAGAATCTCCTCCTTGACTTTAGGATAGTATTTAGGTTATTGTAATGATTCGGGAACTCCTACCTATTCAACGATTATCCCAAAGTCAGGTCAAGAGGTGAGCTCCCTATAAGCTAGCTTCAAAGCCCACACATCGGCAGTGCGGATTGCGGGGAACCCCAGTCTATGAGGGTTGCATGCGCCAGAGCCTGCAGGTTTCTCAACGCAACGCCTGGAAAATACGGGAACGTTTCAATTCAAAAGAAATCTGATCATGTGGCCCGAAGTCGGACAGACTCGGCTCAAAGAATCACGATGGTTTGCGCGACTAACAATCAGGAGTCTAACACACGATAGTTAATGAGAGCTGACCATGAAGTCATTCATATAATGACGTAGGTAAGTTTTAGAACTACAAAGCACAACGGCGAGCGACGAATGCGAAGACAAAGATAAAGACAAGCCCCCATATGTCCGCGTGGTATGGGCGATGGTATCAGGCTGAGAAACGGTAATCCTTCCCCCTGTCCGGAGCACACGGCGAAAGATTGATGCAATATTGATTAAGAATGTTCGCCGCTCGGTGGGAATGCAACGCAACCTGGCATTCTGGATAGATGTGGAAAAGACCTGCAGTATCGGACAACAGCGATGATCAGGACATGATAAGCAACATGAACATCCCACGTTCGATCGATTCCTTTCGTACAGTACAGTACGTGTATTGATATGAGAGAAGCGGTGAGATTTTCTTCTTTCTTACCGGTTCTTTGTGTGCAAGTAACGTTTCCCATTCTTAGACATGGCTTTTTTAAGCTCGTGACTTTGACGACGTCCTCCCCCTCCCCTCTCCTCCCACCAGATGGGCGGAATCAAAGTGTGGGGGAGAAATCGGGCGCTTGACAATTACCCCAGAAACCAGAAACTTGGCTCAGTAGGTTTCTTGACACGCTGCAAATCTCGAGCATTTAGCCTTTTGTCGCCTGCCTGCCTTCCCTCCACAAGATCCCACCCACCGCATCCGACACGGGGGACACCGGTCTTCATATGCACGATTAATGCAGTGATGGAGCTCTGGACTTTTAGAACCTCGTGTCTGACCAATTATGTTGCTCGCAACGCTGGTTGTGGTGCTTTGCTTCACTAATTCTTATTTCTCAGCATGATATTGAAAATACTTAGCATTGAATCTGTGTCGATACCTCATTAGCCTGTAATTGTGACTGTTTCTGCAGCGATGTCTAGTAAGCTCATCGTAACACTAAAGGGACGGGAGCCTTATGAATGACTGGCATTCATTCATGATTCAAAGCAAATGATTCTGTATCACTGTTCGGCGCCCACCCAAAGTTTGGTCGGTTTCGCCTTCCCCCCTGCAACCTAGTTGGTAGGTGCGGATCTGCAGCTGCCTGCCTGTCCTCCTGCCCCCCCGAAACCCAAAATTCGCCCACTGCAAGCCAAAGCAGGAGACAATCCAACCCAGGTCAAAAAAACAACCTTCCCCTCCATATTTCTTCTGACCTCATTTCTACCTACACAACTCTTTCCTACCTCCTAGAGCATACCTGAAAACTTCCTTTGTTCTCTTATGAATGTGATAGATAGTAACCTCAACCATTTCTATCGCCGCCAACTCCGCTAGCAACACGTAACAACAAAACTTTACTATAAACAATGGAGAGCCTCCAACTATCCCAGGTCCTCGCTGATCTCAGCAATCTGGGCGCCGCCGTACGTTTCCATGACAAGCTGCAAACTATACATGCTTGCTGCGGCCGTTTCCCTGTGTCTGCGATCGAAACTAATGGTTATATGTTCAGGACCCAGGAGCTGCTGAGGCAATCGTCAGCGCCAACAACCCTCCTCATCCCAACTACCCTCGAACCGACGCAACTGCGACTGCCCCCACCTCGAGCCCTTCTACCAACAACCAGCGACGCCCTACAGGCTTGCAGCGCCATTGGTCCTCCGAGAAGTTTGACAAGTTCGGTCGCCGTATTCTCTCTCCTGGTTCCGGTTCCCATGCAGGATCAGCTGTGAACTCAATCCCTGGCACTCCGCGCCGTGGGGAATCTGATGTGAGCCCTTCCTGCCCAACGTGTCTTACACGGACAATCTGGGACTCGAGAACTAACAAGTTTTTCCACATAGTTTGAAGAAGATCTTGAAAGGGCAAGCACCCTTATGCAACTATACGATATTCGGTCCAAGATCAAGCAGCAGGATAATAGCAGTCTGCTCAAGGCGCGAGAGAAGGTTAACGCGATAGCGGCGCGACAACAAGCTCAGCAGGCAGCAGAGCGCAACATGAAGGCGGCCGACGAGCTCCGACGTCAACGCTACTCTTTCCCCCGAGCTGGCCTCTAAGCCCAACGACACTTACGGATTCACTATACATATTTACGACGGATCGTGTGGCTTTATATGAAGGAAAAGGCGCCGAGTGTATAATTTTGACGTTTGCCGGAAGGTTTCTTTGACGGCGTTTGGGATACAAAAGCGATATGCCGTCGGTAATGGATCGACCCTCTTACGAGGTTCAAGGCAACTAGCGTTTGACTTACAGCAGCATATTAGGTGCTCGCTTTTTTGCGGCGTCGCGCTGGGATAGTCGAGGCAAGTCCGGCTGGCCTCATCCTATGGGAAGGGACATGCCAGAATACCGAAGGTCTGTGCAATCGACGGGAGAACAGACTGGTTGAACTATGACTTGGATAGTATAGGATTTCATGTTGTCGTGAGCCCCGGACGGTGTTGACTATTCTGCCAGCCATTGCAAAAGCAGATAATCAACATTCGAGAGCGATACCTGGATATTCTTTTCTTTGTCTGCGGGATGATGCCCACGCATCGGACACACTAATTGACAATGGACCTAATTCTTGTATGCTATAATCAGGCCCAGAATTGTTACTATTAAGCTTAATATGTAACGGCGTGGCAATACAGAGTACATAACTCCAAGTTGTTAGCTGAGAGCACAGCCTGAACAGACAAGCTACTCTGTGGATATTGACAATACATTGGAATCCTCGTAAAGAGTGCAGCATTGTCGTGTGATACTTTCTCAGTTGCTGACATGACGTTTAAGAATATGGTTCATATACTAGGCAGATCTGCCGTCTACATAAGGTAACGTCCGTTCGATTGAACAAAGTAAAATAGCTGGGGGTGGAACCCTCGTCGTCATCAAAGTTAGGCTTCGCCACATCTTCAACGAAGCTGTTGAACCAAGTGGGTATAGTGAGCCACGAAGACATGAGGCTCAGCAGGTTTGGTTTGGTTGGAGCTTGGACAGGTGATGGATTCGTAGATCTCGGTACAAAATTGCCGGTGGAAGGGTCTTGATAAACACTGTGGTTGTTGGGTTCCGGAGTGACTGGGTGATTGACTGATATTGGATACGCTGCGTATTGATGACGGGCTTGGTTCACGCCTCGGACACAACACGGCACATGCCTTAAACGCTCAATGAGGCGAGACATGTTACTGTGATGTAAGTGCCAAGCTTCAAAGTGCTACTCTATCTCGCACACAGCCACTGCGCAGCGCAACAACGATCGCAGACCCTTTGACAGCCAAGAAGAAAAGAGTGGACCCGCCCAGACTTTACGATACGCCAGAGCAAAGCAACAGTGAGCTTGTGACTGTATTTTTGCGTTTTTCCTGCTACAGCAGGTTACGTTACGCAGGCAACTTTGACCCTGTTGGGTGGATTTTAGGCTGGGCTTGGCTGATATCTTCGAGTCGCGGGTTGAATACAAAGACAGCTGCCCTCCCACACACTCTGTGCTCTCCCTTGTTTCCCCTTTGATTCGACAATTTCCTGTTTTTTATTTATCTTTTTGTCAATCACATACCCTTCTTCCCTTACAGAAGATTATAGCGCTGTGACAAAAAAGACAAAACTAAGCACCACCCATCACCTAAAAGACGTCACCCCATCATCTATCCTTCGTCGCATCATCATCGTCGGGTATACGTCATAGGTACCTTGGCCAACCCCAAGCCATTTCAACGCCGCAAACGCGCAACGAGTGATCAATCCGTCGAGTCAAAAACAGAGTTTGTCAATTTACGCATTCCGTAACTTTACTCAAATCATCTTTCTCGTATTGCTGCGATAAATCAACACATCATCGCGCGTCTCTTCCATCTTTCAACACAACAACCATCGCAACAATGGCGCCCACTGATAGCCCCATCTCTGCGCGCGCCTGGGGATGTAACTATGGCTACAGCTACAGTTACAGCAGAGGCTGCTATCGCAACAATTGGTCTTACTGGGGACGCTGGGTCGTGGTAGGCGTTATCATCTTTTTCTTCCTTCTCTTTTTCATGTGCTGCCTGTAAGTATTCGTCATCACCTCCCCAATTCTTACTGCATGCTAATATTCTCAAAGCATCTCTCGTCGTCGTAGGAGCCGTGGCGTTAAGCCCGTCTACGGCACTGGTTGGATGGCTGCTAAGCCCTGGGGAAAGAACAACCAGGCGTACAACTATGGCAACCAAGGTGGCTATAACCAGGGCTACAATCAGGGCGGTTACAACCAAGGAGGCTACCAACCGAACAACGGTGGCTACAATGCACCTCCCGCGTATGGTCAGCAGCAGCAGCCTCAGTACACTGGAAACACATTCAACTCCAACGACGGCTACTATGGTCAGCAATCCGGAGTCCAGCCACCTCAGGGCACATACCAGCGTGACGGCGGATATGCTCCCCCTCCTGGACCTCCTCCTGCCAAATAAGCCGATAAGAGGATAAGAATATGATTTTGTTCTGAAAACAGGGCCGATAAGGAAAGTAAATGAAAGGATACCACTTGTTAGGGCGTTTTGGGAGCTTGGATTATGAGATGTAATAGCTGCTTTTCCGTCCAAATGTATCGTGGATGAGAGCACTGGTTCACAGGAACAAGCTGTTTCTTGGTGGATACCTCCTCTTAATCAAGTAATTTTCTCTTAGTAAATAATTATTAGATTTTGAGACTCTTGGTTGCCATTCGCTTGTGCTGAAATCTGCAGATAACTGGTGATGCTACGCCATGGCTTTATGTCAGGCGTTATTACATGGTGGTGTGTCAACAACACAATGCTATAGTTAACTCTTGTATCATGTCATATTTCGCTTCTTTGTATTGTCAGCATATATTCTTGGCTGCATATCAATACACGCGCGTCTATCTTGTGGCAGTAAAAGACTCTATTCAGGTCACTGCCATGGGGCGCTCAATAGTATTGCATCTTTCTGTTTCAGCTTTTCCAGGACAAAGACTCTCGTGCGTCGATTGGCAAATGCATTGGCGCCACAGCCGCCGACAAGAGGAGCCTGCATGAAACATGATTGCCATTCGGGAAACACTCTTACTGGATAGATTACCATCTATCGGCTCTTTCAAAGTGGAAGTCTCACGTTGTAGCGAACGACGATCTGAATGTCTACAACTGAGAGGATGCTACTGAGTTCAACGGCGTATGTATACTACCTTGCACATCGCAATCACCGCAGAAGGAACCCAAGCCTTGGCTTCCCGGTCTTGTCAACGCCAAGTCGCCAATAGTTGGGCCGATAGCCGTACAGACCTGCGAAGTAAAAGTGAGGGTTCGTCACGATACAGGCCCATGATACTTCTTACAATACGGTTAAACGGAGGTTTCTAGACAATTCTTCCGGACTATTAAATGAATTTTTGAGCCGATGATGCAATTATTGAAAACCCTTTGACTTCCATCCGTATCAATTCTGCGACAGGATCGTCCGGCAATCGAAACGACCCTGTCATTTCGGAAATGGACGCCTTTAATGGTCCACGCTGGAACCAGGGCCTAGCGAAAAGCTAACGGGTGACAATGACATGGGTTTTCTAACGCAAGCTCGAAGTAAATTGATGGTCTTTAATATCGCGCATGCAAATTCAACACCGGAGGAGGACTCGAAGCATGGGGACTTGCAGTGTTGCTTGTTCTTGGAGACTTCCTTCAAGTGGAGGGTAGTTGGGGATGAATCTACGTAGTAACGATCATCAATATGACAACATGCGGACATGTTTATCTTGTTCCTTCAATTTCTCCAGACTGTCTGTTTACATTCGGCTGTGCTCTCTATAGTCTTTTTTGAGGCTGTTGTTCCGTCACCCCATGTCGGTCGGCCTTATAGAGGCTAGAGTTTGGACGTCAAGCCATGAAGGCGTCGTCACCTATGTCGACAGGACGGCCCCCTTTATCTTTGGCTTCTACGGGATATGTATTGTGACGATGGAAATTTTCTTTGGTTGATGTAATAGTCCATTAAAGTACTACAAAGTCTGTAGTACAGGCTGAAATAAATCGCTTGCCCCCCCATCTGCATGGATCCAATCGACATTCCCTCTGAGTCTTACAGTTTCAGAAGTCCCTTGGCGCCAGCCTCCCCACTGACTTGCCCTGACAGTCCAGGGGTAAAATTAGCTGTCCACTCCCATTTCCATTTCCCCTGGATCATCATACCCATCCCCCGCCACTGGCGGTAACGCTGCCCGGGTCCTTGTCCCTCCACTTATGGCCCATCCATCCTTCCTTCTATTGATTGAACTTCAACTTCCATGACTCCCTGGCTTGAGCTCGCCCATTCATTCTTACATCTAACACTCGCGCCGCTGGCAATATGGCTGAAAACTCTTGAGCTTATTTTGGACCTTTGCACAGGTTGTTTACACACACTCTCTCGCTCTCTGTTTTTTTATTCTTTTTCTACCACATTCTCTTGTATATCGACCGGTGCGAGCGCCGCCTTTCTTTCTATCACCATCACGGATATCCTTCTTCCGCTAAACCACTGTCCTTCATTCCATTAACGACTCGCATCAACAACTCGATTTACATACGCGCCCGAAGAAACAATACCACACACGTTACTGTCTCAAATAACTCATCATATTGACTTTCCGCCGTTGTTCAATCACCATTTCGCAAAACGCAATTGAACATCTATAACGACGACGCACTCATACAACGGAGCATTATACCCACCATATTCAGCCAGCCTCGATACATTCTGACATCCCGATTATATCAGCCTATCCGATATCTCAAATTCTACTACGCTCATTATTGTCTTAAGTTGAACTTGTCGCCAACTGCGACAAACCCGACGCAATGCCCTCCATCGATGAGGCCATGGTGCGGAGCCTTCGAGGCAGCACCTGGGAAATCGTCAAGGACAAGGTCGTTAGAACTATTGTCTCTGACCTTTCACGACGAGATATGCTCGCTGACGCCGCACAAACCACTGATGACATTTCACAAACATCCGACAATTTTGCAACTGCTATCTCAAGCTGGGACAACTGTATGGCCGTGACATGGTGCAAGTACGTATATCCCTTGTTAGTCCCGCGCTTCTTTTACTAACAATCTTCCAGATGGCCAGTGATTGGTGTCATGATTCTTGGAGGTCTCATCATCTTTAGTATCCTCTGGTGCATCATCCGTTGCTGCTGTTGTGGACTGTCGTGCTGCTGCAGCTGTTGCCAATGCCTCAAGTGTTGCGGTAACTGCTGCGGTGCTTGTGATCCTCCTGGCAGTCACACAAAACACCTTGACGACCCTTACGCCCCTCAACCTCAACACCAAGGATATCGAACTGAACCCCCGATGAATCCCTCTGCGCCTCAGTATGGAGTTACCAAGCCTATTCGAAATGAGCCACCTCAATATGCTGAATTCGAAACGAGCAAGAAAGATGACGACGCACTGCCTGAAATGCCAAGCTGGGAGGGTGCCAACAGCAAGAAGGTTGAGGTCCACACCGAGGCTGTCGAACTGGATACGCTTTCTAAGCCACCTCCCAGTCAGCACAGTATGGTTGGAACTTCATATAGTCAAACCAGAAACAACTCCAGTGGCTACCTAGGCCCTGGCCAAGCTCCTGATCCGTACTCACCTCTCGACCAGCAAGGAAGTTACGGCTATCAGCCTCCTCCACCTAATCAAGTCTATGGCGCTGCTGCTGTCGCTCCTATGCCACACGAGCGTCGTTCCCCAGCTCTGAACCAGAATGCCTACGGTAACCAAGGTTATGGCTACGACCAAGGATTTGAACAAGCCCCAGGCTTTGGACAGATGCAGGGACACAACCCCACACAAAGCTACGGCCAGAATGCCTCACCTCACGACTATGCGGCAAACTACGGTGGATATCGAGCAAGCCCTTCACCTCGCCCCGTTAGTTACGCCAACCGACTTTCAATGCATCAGGATGAGTTTGGCTCTTATGGAAATCTTCCTGCACGCCGCTCTCCGGCTATTGCTGATGATTATGGCTACGGTGTGCCTGCCCGTCATTCTCCCGGTCCCCAGAGCGACTTTGGCTATGCCCAGCCATCCCGTCAATCGCCCGCTCCTATGAACGATTACCGAACACAACCACCGCCCGCCTCGGAGGGTAACTATGGTCCTCGCCCCGTACCCCAACGGCAGCAATTGCTTGAGTCTCAGTCACCTGTTAGCTACGAGCCTCAGCAGCCGTACCCAGGTTTCAAGCCATACCAGCCATAGTGACGGAAAGGTTTTATATATGATCTGGAACTGTAGGAAAGCAAAGGCGTTCGACCTGTACTTGTCTTGGTATTTTCCGGATAAAGAGTTGTTTCTTGGATATTGGGATTGGTTTCTATGCATTGGCGTTTGAGGTGGGATACTGTGGAACTCATTCAGGATATGGGTCTAGATACTCAGTTTAGGTTCTCGGTTCGAAGACCTAATGTTGTACTTCTTCTTTTCGCCATTTAACGAGACGCCTTCAGGTACTTTTAACATGAGCCCAGTTGCTAGCTCTACGATGAAGGCACCGAGCTTGGTATGACGAAGGCGGTGGTTAGAACTGAGCCACCTCCTGGGGATAAGAAAACTTGGCCGCTGGAAGCATGGGATAAAATTATTCTTGGTCATTTCTTTCTATGTCCTAACGCTCAAAGGTCAGCATTTCTCTTATCATTAGATTATTCCATAACAGGTCATGATTTTCACATGGATTTATGTATATGCCTGAATCGAGGCCGCATTGAAAATTGAATTTGTAATCGCTTGTATACCGGAATGTGTACCCATCTTCCAACGCCCTATGCCACTATTGACGTTCTAAGCCAGTCTTGTTCCACTGTACTCTACAAGAAGCACACGCAATGAACATGCATTGTGCACCACAATAGTGAGAACTCCACAACTTGAAACCAGAATATATCGCTAGAAAAACACCGATGCCACCATATAAGGAAAATCTAACAAAAAGAAAAACTGCCTCCTCCACTATTCCTTAGGGAACAACTCCGGGGGTACCTTGTCCTTCGGGTCCCGGGCACTCGAACTACTTCCTATGATCGTTCGATCGTCACCGTCGCGTTCAGGATCGTACTCCTCGGAGTCCCTGGCCTTGGGTTGGCGGGAAGAATGCGCAGGACGGGCGTCGGGCTTATCAACCTCGTCTTCTGACTCGCTATCTGTCTCGTGCTCCGAATCGACCAGTCTGGCGCGCGAAGTTTCATCCTCGCTGTCGTCATACCTCCTGCGTCGACCCTCCTCGTCAGAGTCGTTAGCGTTGGGGTTTTCGTAGTCGGTGTCCTTGAGCTTGATGAACGAGTCGATAATGTAGTACTGCAGAGCATTCATGATGAGGGGGAAGATCATCATGACAAATGCGATCTGCAGTTTCTCGTTGCCTTCTGTCCATTTGAGGGCCCAGTCGCCGGCTTTTGAGATCCAGGGCATCATGATGAAAATGATGAGAACACAGACCTTCATGCCGAATAGACCGCAGAAGTAGATGACGGATTGTTTCAGCCACCACCAGACATTTGGCGGGCTACCATAGTTTCCTGACTGGACAGACTCGGGAGGTTGACCGACAGGCGTGAAACGGATGAGGCCAGTCAGGACCTTGAGAAGGACGATAAGGATAGGGATACCAAGGGTTGTCTGAATCAAAGAGTTAGCGTTTCAGGAAGCAAAAGCAGACGCGCAACTAGTACGTACATCGATGGCCAGGTTGAGTAGGTAGAAAGAGCACGGGTTGGGAGCGTAGTCGTCATCGGAACGCGTAGTAACGGTTGATGCTGACGGATCGACTTGGACCGAAAAGCGACCACTGGTCAACATGGACATGAAGATGTTGGCGATATGTACAAGCACGGAACCAAAGACCTGCTTGGAGACGTCAAAGAACCAAATCTTCAGAGGTCGCTGAGGACGTTCCCTCCATCGTTTGTACACCAGAGACAGTAGAGCCAGAGCACCAAGTGCGCCTTGAACGAGAAGTGCAAATGAGCCTAGTAAAGAGCACTCTCCGTTGGAATCATCATCGGAGTATGGTGTTGGCGGCGCGGACGAGATAAATGTAGCGGACGCAGCTGTAGAAGTAGCCACGGAGGCGGCTGAGGCAATGACCGAAGTAGCCATTTCGATAACGGTTGAAGAAGCGGATATTAACGAAGAAGCATCGTCGACGGCGACTGGTATGACTTCAAGGTTTGACGGCGGTTGCATATGGGACGGATTTTGTTGCTCGGTCGTTTAATTGAGTATGATGTCGCTTGTCTCAGACGAAAGTGCAAGAGAGAGAGAGAGAGCGAGGAGGGAGAAAGTGGTGATTGTTTCAGGACTACCTAAAAGGGTCCAACGGGGGCGGAGAAGGAGAGGCGAAAGTGAAGGCTTGGCGAACAAAAACTCTGACAAAATGCGTTATGAAGTGAAACTTGGGTATCCTTTGTTTGTGATCAGATCAAGAAAATGACTGATCAAAACAAGGCGAAGAAGATGAAAGGAGAGGGAAGTCAAAAAGAGGCACTTGTGATCACGAACATCATCAGGTACCTGGTAGGCGCTCAGTTACGTACGCTTACCTAGTAGGTACTGTACCTACCTTACCTAGGTATCCCGCTGCGGCAGTGTCTGTGCCGGGTCATCGACTTTGAATTTCAGGTCGCTCTGAGTCTAGATTGGAAGCTAAGACTGCATTCAATCTAGACCCTCAGGCTCTTCAACTCAGCCACTCCACTTGGCGTGTCTTTTCCCCAGCTCGAACCGAGACACGGCACCTCAGCACAGCCACATACTTCTCGACGATTGTGGCTTGCCCTGTCCCTTCGGCCAAACTTAGCTCCGTGAAGAAACCTCAGGCAAGGCCTATCAGAAAGAGCAGCCAAACACCAAAAAAGTCCAATCCAATCGTCCCAACTCGACGACGCCGACGGTTCAATTGACGACAACTCCCGATACCGTCGCCCCTCCCCCCACCAGAGACAATGCTTCGTCCGAGATTAAGGGTTCCTCGCCTGGCCTTTGGCCTCGGCATGCGCCCAATGGTCAATGCCCGCCGTTCGATCCATCACGTTCCCGAGCTGCCGCACGACTATTCCCAGGGTGTTCCCAATCTTATGAGTCCTGGTGGTTTCTCCATCGCCTGGACTGAGTACATGAAGCTTATGGTGGAGAAGTTGAATGCTTTGACTGTTGGTATGTGTAGCATTGATGTGCTGCGAGAGCATTGAATAAACCCAAAGCTTCTCATGCACATTCAATTCTATATCACCCCCACCAATACTGCATTTGCTAACGGAATACTATTTCAGGCACTGAACTTGAGGACAAGGACACAAAGACCATTGCTCTCATGACAGCCCGAGAGCCCAACCAGGCTCCCATCTTCAACTATGCCTCCATGGCGCACAACAACCACTTCTTCTTCCAGGGCATCTCCCCCGCCGGTACACCCATGCCCGATGCCCTCCGCAGCGAGCTCGAGACTTCATTCTCCTCCATCGACACCCTCCGCCGAGAATTCATCATCACAGCCTCCGCCATGTTCGGTCCCGGTTTCCTCTGGCTTGTCAAGGCCGGCCCTGGCGACTACCGTCTCCTACCCACCTACCTCGCCGGTTCTCCCTACCCCGGCGCTCACTGGCGAGCCCAGAGCACCGACATGAACACTGTCGGCAAGGACGGCTCCGCCCGCAACTTCATGAACAACCAGGCCTACGGCGCTAACAAGCGATCCGGCGATCTTCCTCCAGGAGGTATCGAGCTTGAGCCCCTTCTGTGCCTAAACACCTGGGAGCACGCCTGGTTGCTGGACTGGGGTATTGGCGCTGGTGGCCAGGGTGGAAAGGTTGCTTTCGCAGAGTCATGGTGGGAACTTATTGACTGGGAGAAGGTTGCTCAAAAGTCAGGAGTGCTACGACCTGACTTCAAGTCGGCGTAAAGGGTCAGGGAAATATTAGATGATGACTTGTGTAGACAGGATGTACAGTTAGGAAACGATGTTACGGCATTGCGATAGAGACCAAGAGGTGGAGGGAGAGCGAAATTCTGTAAGATATTGTACTCTGCATATACAGGTGGGGAAAATGTACCATTTGATGTCAGTAAATACTCATGTCTTATGAAGGGTGAGTGAAGGGCAACGAGATATGATACTCTCACCACTACTACATGTATATATCCTCAAAAGCCCAGCCAAAAAGGGAAAACACCAAAAGACTAAATAAGAAACATACAACACCAGGTATTCGCTGGTCGTCACCGACCCAACTACTAATCCGGCGCTTCGCGGCTTGACGATGGGGGAGCGGACGGGACCCCGTATTCTCCACGAGCTGTGGTCGTATGTGATAGTCTGAGTGGTAAGAACGGGTTATATCGTGGTGTTTACAGGCAGTGTCGGCTGCTTTCATAAATGCCACTCATTCGGTAACCAGCTGGACAGTTTGAAAGTCTAGTAAATCGTGGGAGATATAGCGAAAGTTGATATCATTGCTCCCCATGAAATGCTTTGAGTTGCTATATAACAAGTTGGGAGACGCTTCTCTCATGGCCACCTTACCACAGGGGCCCTTTTACAAGCGTTAGGAGTGATTCATGTAATACTGTATAGGTTTCTAAATAGGTAGTGTGTAAGTTTGCTTCTTTCGACCCCTTGTCGTCTTCCACATGCCTATCAAGGTTACGTCCGAGATCAGATAACTACTCATCCTGAGTATACATCACATGATCTGTCAGAAAATAGACGAGGCTACGATGGATCGCATGTGGCTAAATGTTTTGTACTACATGGCTAAGTCTTTGTGCAGGTGTAACAATTACTCTTAGACATCACGGCGACAGAACGCTCACTCAAAACCGGTCATGTTGAAGCATGCTTTTATATAAATTCATCATTTCATTTTATTTTCCTATCCTAAGAAGCTTGCCTGAGCTACCTATATGAAGTGAAAATCAAGTAGCGCCATATGGTATCCATGTCGTCGATCATAAACCTTTAAAGGGAGTGGGTTGTGCTGTGTTGCGTTTTCTAGAGTCGTGTGCGAGTGGTATAAAGTAGGCGAGTCGTAACCAGGCTATAGCCAAACAAAGAAAACATCATATGCAAAGCCCCAAATACCCAAATACCCATGAATAGCTCGTTTTGAGCTAACATTCATCCGCTGTGTGAGCATCCCGCGAGAGAGCCGCGGCAAGTGTCCGCATAAGTGGTTGTACGTTCTGGCATATAAAAGCACACAAAAGCAACGGCGCATAAATAATAATAAAAACAAAGAGCCTGGTTCACAATGGCCCAGAAGGACACCGGGTCAATGTGATCAGGTGAAAAGAAAAGCAACGCAACGCAGAGTAGAGTTTTCGTAAATGATAAAAGGAAAGTTGCACAAGAGAACTTAGATCATGTTGCCGTTGACACTGATCTCAAAGCCCTCGCCCTTCTGTCTCAAGGCCTTTGCAAGCATGAGCTCACGCATCCAGTCAATACGGTCATCACGGTTCTTGACGGCAAAGTGGTGTGTCTTGCCTGTGCCGTTAACGCCCTCAGCCGGAATGGTGGCAGTGGGCTGGATGTGACTCTCACGCTTACGAAGTCGCGCGGTGTTCTTCTCTTGGGGGATAAGCTGGAAAGCAAATGCGCCCACCGGGTCACTCTTCTCGCGGCTGTGGCTGCCACGAGAAAGGTGCATTGTCTTGAAGGCGGCACTAAGCTTGGAAGAAGAAGCCACGCTTGAGCAGGCGATGGCGTAGTCGTCAATATCAACATACTCGAGAGTGCGGTCCAGCTCTTCGGAGTCCTTGTGCATGTTGAGACGAGTACCCTTAAGGGTGAAGTAACCATCCTGCCACTCATGTCGAAGCATCTTGGTCTTACGCTTCTTCATGGGGCCTTGGTGGCTGATGCCATTGGCAGGGTCAGCAGAGGGAGACTTGCCCTTAACACCAAGAGGTGTGACAGAGGGTGCGAGCATCTTCTCGGAGCCGTTGAGCTGACCACGAGAGAAGGGGAGATTGTCTCGGGGGGGAGGCTGAAGAGGTTGCTGAGCACGTGAGCCCCGAGGTGACTTGGGAGACGTTCCTTGAGAAGGTCGGGTAGCGTTGACGGGTTTGTTTTCCTCCAGGGCGGGCATTACAGGAAAGGATGGTCGGCGGCCAGAAGCGCGAGACTGGCAGCGAGGGGGAGAAACGTTGTTGGTGGGAGATGTGCGGTAGTTCATGTCAGGAGGAACCGACTGCGAGAAGTCTCGAGCAACGGGACCAATGGGCACAGCTGTAACGGGAACATCAAGCTCTGAGAAAGGTGTACCATGGCGGAAGTTGTTTCTGGGTGTCATCTCCAAATCAGGGGACCGGGGACTAGTCCTTTCCATCTGGTAAGGTACAAAGGCAGGCTGCTGCTGTTGATGGTAGTATTGCTGCTGCTGTTGTTGCTGCTGCTGCTGACGTTGTACATAGGACTGGTTCTGAGGCTGAGTCTTTTGAGGGGGAGGGACAGACGAAGCACCAAGTCGCGAAGGTGGCAACGGCGCCTTACCAGGAATAGAGAGCTTGGGCAGTCGGCGCAGACCTTGGTGAGGAAGCTGAGCCTGAGCACTTGGAATCCCAGCAAACGGGGGTGTAGGAGGAACTTCCTCATTACAATCTCCGCCGTGCTGATGCTGGAAGTTGAGAAATTGCCTGACGTTGTCTTGAGGGTCTCTGGCCTGGACTCCACGAAGAGACGCTTCGTAGAGATACTGGATAGGAGGCATGCCAGGTCCCATAACATCTGAAGATGCGACGACAGAGGGTTCAGCATCTGAGATGGGGCGGACCTTGTTGGGGTCCAATGCCTTGGCTGTCTCTGGGTTTCCAGCATCGCCAATCATGACCGTGCCGGTAGCGTTGATATCCACATGAGGATACTCCTTCTTGAAAGCTCGGATAAGTTGCTGCTGTTTCTTGTACTTTGAACAGTTCTCTCCTTTGGAGCAGTGGTGCGGCTTTGGGATAACTTGTTCGATGCCGATGATGGATACTGACTCCATAGGGGTAATATCGTCTCCGTTTGTTCTTGTTCGGTTCCTGCGCTTGCTGCTCTGGCGACGTCTGAGTCCATTCTCTTCCACTCTTCGCACCTCTCTCACCACATCCCTGCTTGGCACATCCTCAATTGGCGTCTCCGGTCGAGGTGATGCGGGCCGACTATCCCTCAAGGCTTGGATTTGGTGCCAGACCTTGGTCCTGATACCAAAAGACTGAATACTGAGCTCCTTAAGATCTTCGAACTTCAACGTAATCAGGATCGCGCCGCTGATGTCGTTCTCCATAAATCGATCAGCCACGGAAAGCTCAACGCCAGCATTGAGCATAGCCTGGGCAACCATCTCAGTAGTCCAGGACGCAAGAGTTGTCGTGTCAAGTTCTGCATCAGTGTATTGAAATGGACTAGCACGGTGTTGTGGTGGTGGCTGGGATGACATAAGGAAGTCGGCAATGTTTCGGGGTCCTTTGGGAGTAATGGGTGACAGTGTCAGGATTATGTCCTCTTCTGTGGACGAGTAGTGGTCGGTCGAGTTTCGGAACAGATGAGGTCCTCGTGGACCTTCAACTTGCTTCGGGGAGTATTCGACAGGAACCTCTTGACTTCTGCTCGACCTTGGTGTTGGGACCTCATCGTAAGAAGAAACTGTTGTGAAGCTAGGTTGTCCGGCCTGTGAAGGTTCAGTTGTCAGTGCGTCCCGGGAATTGTATAAGTGCCAAGTACAGATTACATACTGATTGCAAACTTATGCGAGGTGAGTTGTCCTCCTCGTCGCTAATGATCTCATCCTCTTCCTCCCAGTCCGTATCAACAAATTCTGTTGCTACTGAAATTGGTCGCTCCAGTATTTGAGAGTCGTTCTTGAGACTGAAGAATGTGTCACGGGGGAGAGGCTGTTGTCGCATTTGTGAGTATGTCAAGCGGTCTCCGCCGCGGAAAGATGAGTACTCCTGTGAGTCAGCGTGTTAGTGATTCCCATGGACATTCGCCCTTGGGCTTTCTTCCTTACCATTTTGTAGTTTTTGTATAAGGATGTAGGGTTATCAAGGTATTGATGCTACCAGGCACCAAATGTGGATGGTGAGGTTGGCTGATTCAACTGGTGATTGCTTATTTTGGCCGTTGCCGGCACTTGCTTCTTTAGAACTCAGTGCCCGGAGCACGATTGAGAACACGCCGTGAAACAAAGAGAAACAATTAAAGGAAACATAAACCTCGTGATGTCGAGGAGATAATACAGTGATCGCAAAACTTAGGAGGAGGGGACCAGGGGAGCGGGCGAGCAGGCGGCTACGGGATGTTATGTATGCACTATAGCTCAACGCTGGTGACTGAGGGAACCAGCATGAGGATGGCGGTCACGGAGGGGATGGGGACAAGAATAGACTTGAGCGAGTGCTAAATGCAGCGTGCGGCCATGCCTCTAGGCCTTTGGGACACTGGAACCCAGTTCCTAGTCCCTAGACCCTTGCACCCTGGTTTGTCCGGCGGTAGCAGAAGATATGGGAGTAGAACGAAGAGGGTGTGAGTAAAGATGCTAGGGTGAAGACAGGGTGCTGCGGCTTCATCACACCGGCACGGGACGCAGAAGCGGAAAGCAAGCAACATCCTGCCACCAACAGCAAGACGATATCCCTCAACCAACATGTAGATCGTGCTTGACCGGATAGACTTCACTTGGAAGCGATCTGAAATACCGGTATTAGCAATGAATGGAGGCTGGGCAACAAGAGGCCCCTCTCGCTGAGAAACCTGCATGGATATTTGATTCAAATAGTGGAGAGACATGAGGAACGACCGTCGATGGACTTGGGGTGTGCGCGGCGTCAAGCTGGCGGTACCAATAGGGCCTCCAACCCAAGTATAGTGGCTGCGTTCTCCCGCGTGCAAAAATGCACGCCCAGTCACGTTTCTTGCCATTGATGCACGAATCAGACAGTGTCCGGGGTCCTTGAGTCTAGGGACGTTAGTGAAGCAGCGTTTTCGCTGGGCTGGACGCTTGATGACGATGCTAGATTGAGCGAGGGAGGATACCTGGTCCTGGAACGAAAAGCGCAGACCACCATTACCTCAAGCAGTCTGTGCTTGTCGATTGGCTTGAGCTGGCGCACGTTGAGACCCTGGCTCATGGGGCGTTAGACTAAACACAAGCTCCAGAACTGGAGATCGTTTAGTGCCACACCTTAGTCAAGTACAGTAGCGGCCTTAACGGGCGTCTAAGCGCCGGGAACCTGAGCTGCTCACTTTGCATAGATAGGTGTTGAATAGGTTGAGCAACGAGTCAATGTACCACCTAGCAATTATGTCGATGTTCTCATCCTATCTTATTTATCACAGTCCCATTTCGAAGGGTTAATGCGAATTTGGTGATGGATGCCCCTGGCAACCCTCAGCACAGAGGTGATGAGTCTGCTTTTCTTCCTTCATCACATTCCCCGACTGCAATTCGATCTCATCTTGCTCGCTTCGCTTTCTACAAGCTGCCAGCGTATCCGTACTCTCTAAGGAGCGTAACAGCAGCTTTCTTTCTGCAATGACAAGGTCCTCACGGACCATGTAGCTTCGGCATTAGAAGCGGGAGAAAGGCCCCATCATCTGCATGCGAAATTCTCGAGGCGATGAGGACTGACATGGGTTAGACATTGCCATATACGATACACTGTACGGAGTGTCCACAGGCATACTATCCTCAAACTTAGATGTTGCGATGCATTGGGTTATTGAGTTGCTGGCGTCGTGGTTGTCGACAACGTGGACGTTTCGGGTAGCAGTTGATATCTTATCCAATGCATCATGTTCTTCCCCTGCGTGCTGTGAGCTGCTGTAAAACGTAACACTTGTGCGTTTCTCAACATGAAGCCAGCCATGTGATTTGGGCAATGGAAAGATGTAAGTGTGTCTGGACGTGAAAGCTCGTACGTCCACGAAACGGCGCATATTTTTCCGACCCTGGAAAGTTTACTCTTGTCTCGCTCGGTCCATCTAGGAACAGACTACAACGGTTGCGTATCTTACACTTATCCTGGAGGCTGGAAGTACCCAACCCATTACCACTCCAGCTTTTTGGTTGTGGGACCGAAAGCCGTTACATTTGGTACTGGGTATGTGTTCATTTTGACTCACACGTAACGCATTAGCCTACAAATCTCTTGAGCTGCAAGCTGGTGTTCAAGCTCCAGCCCCAGTTCCTTCCTTGTCCCAGTCTCGGTGACTGTTCATATTCCATTGACAACGGATTAGACTGTGGGTTCCCTAGGGATCTGCCATGTCTGTGTGTGCCTCAATTGGCAGGAGTGGCAATCGTTCTTCGGGCAGCTAGTCTTCCGAAATGGGCCAGGCATTGAGAAAAACGCCGACACGCCGCAGTCGAAAACTAGTCGATCGTATGTTTCCCCATGAAGTGCTTTTCATATTCTTTGGCGGCCTGTGCTCCATCGGTGGTATTCTCCTGTCGCCGCTAGAGGAGGCCTTCAAAGGGTCCCTAAATTCTCATGGTTATGGTACCCCACCACACTGTGAGGCCTTCGGAGACTGTTGAAGTCCCTGTAAAAGTCCCTGTCCGATACTTAGGCGACCCACCACCACCCTCTCGTAACTCCGGTTTCCTCATCAGGTAGTGTGACCACGGACACCAATCTTGGCCTTATAACCCAAGCACCAATCAAAACAACTAACAATTCCTTTACTCACGAATGAGGGGACAGGATATGCACGGGCAGGCTAGTGGGACGGACCGTTTCTCTTCTTCGTTTGTTTGCTTCTAACATTCCTATGCGCCACGATCTTTGTGCGGTGGAAGTCAGGCGGATCTGGGCGGCATCGCTTGGTTGGCTCTGGTTTCGTCTTGCTTCGCCTCATCCACAATTCGACTCTATCCTGCTGCTCCAGACTGGAATTTTGCCTCTTCAATGATACTGCGAACATTGCTCATACTGGCGGTCAAGTCTCGATATCTTGTCTTAATCCTCGTGTGACTCAAGCGACCGGGGCAGTCGTGTTCACATGAACAAGCCAATTCGCCTCATGTACAAACCGCGGGCTATCACAGCAATATTTCGGGGAGAGCGGTGACAATTGACTGACACTGTGCTGTGTCCCTTGTCGAACTTTCTGACCTCGCAATGAGAACAAGACTGAGACGTGGGGTGTTGTGGTGTGCAGCCATGCTAGGATTCAGATTCTGCAACTTCTTGATCACACTGTAAATGGATTAGTCTGCTGTAGTTTGCTCGAATATGTTTTGTCAATTAGCAAACAGCCCCAACCCATCAGCTGAATCGGTGATATCTAGGATCATGGTCGTTGCAGGGTGTTGAAAGGTGCCATATTCTTGCATGGAATTGAGGAGATGATAGACGGCTCAGTCGGCCGAGGGTGAGTGACTTTCGGATGTGGTTGGTTGGAGATCGAGGTTCCCAAGTCAATTCCGTATCCGCAGCGAGCGATATGCACTTTAATGATCTATGATGGAGGTGTCAACACAGCGATTGTCGCTGGACTGATGAACAATGATACCCAAAAATAAGCAAAAGGTGTGTTTTGTGCCTGGGCTGAGATGCAATGTGACGCGACATTGATTCACTGACTGCATTACCACGATGAACAATGGAAGATTTGATGTTGCGGGGTCGAAGATTATGATTCTTCATGTAGCACAGCACAAATTGCAGTTTTTTCAACTGCATCAGTTCTGGATAGGTAGCACCTTCCAAACAACGTTGCACGGTGACAGCATTGAGAAAGTGGTACCGATACTACCCACTGAAGCCATGAGGCGCATGTTTGGCAAGTGCGACGCAACGACTTACACAATCTGATTCTTGTGGGTATAGGGTAACTTCACCAGAATTACTCAAGTACGTATTTAAACACCATCTAACAATGTCGGTTTTCGGCTACTAGCAGCTTCACTTGCATGGATATAGAACATGACCTATTCTGCTGACGTCCGATCTCTGCTCTCAAGTCTGTTCTTCTTTACCTGGTAACTACAAACACCTAGTGTCTCGAATTCCTTCGCCTAATAGACAATAGTAGGAGTCTGGTCATGATGCCATGAAAGATGTCGCCCTAGTATCTGAAAGCCCATGATGCGTAATTTCTTCTGCGACCCAATAGCCTTTCACAATCCCACTTAGAGATATCGATTGGCCTCGCGTCCGTCAATCGCAATTCTGCGGGGCTATAGCCGATCCTACTCTAGCCTCACGGTAAGGATCTATGTGTCTGTGCACTCCCATCTGTCACTCGACCCTTGTTGATACCCTTGTCAATGTCCAGCATTGAATCTTGCTCTTTCTCATTTTTCCTTTTCACAAAGTCTGTTTCTGAGTCGAATGCGACAGTGATGACTGCTAGGCGTAGCTAATCCTTGACAGACTTCGGGAGACAAGCAGACAGGCATTAAACAATAGTGGCTTCGGATCCTTACGCCAGTGCGGGCTAATGCCTCGTTCCCGCTTTGCTTCGCATGCCCGTCCAGCCTTCAAGTGAAAATGCTTTGCATCGAGGATCAAGCTGTGGTCTCCAACGGCAAGACTCGTTTTCGCGGGCACTCACCGACTGTTCCGCCCGCTTTCACGACGCCATATTTCCATACCGGTGACGACGATAGCTGTCGTGAACTTCGGAAGTTCGAGACATTTATGGAGACTGACTAACACCAGAACAATGTCTTACACAGCCAGCGTGGTGTCTTACTTTGAAGTCGGCTTTAACCAACTCGACAGATCTAGTTGGATGATTTCAAACAATCGAAGAGCGGCCGACAAGAAGGCTGGAAGCTGATGAGCGACGGCACGCCTGCGGACAAAAGTGCTGGCTGGCAGTACACAACGGGTAGCTGCTCTGTGAGGGAATTGAGGACGAGGATTAAATGCAGGTGATGAGTGCTGATAGGATAGTTAAGTTGGTACATTATCCGAGTCCCTAGTCTATGCATATAAAATTGACTACGATTTGTTAACTTCGAAGAGCAAAGCCGAGGTGTCCGTCATCATCGCCTACAGTGAGCAGACTAGAAAGCATCTGACAAATACGGCAGTCGACTGGAAGCGTCACATTTGAGCTCTCGGTTCTCACTTTGCCATGCAACCCCCCCGGCATCACATCACAGTGTGCATGTGCCCTTCTGATCCCTGTCTGCACCAATCCCTCCAGCCCTCTGCCTTTTCCTCACTCTCAGTCTCTCCACTTCTGCCCATCAACAGTTTCAATACACATCAGATCCTCCGTACTAACCAATGAGTTATTCAAAGCTCACTTCTGCACAATCTCACATGATGCCAGGCTAATGCGACCTCCTCGACCACTGTGGATGGTGAAATCACAGGTCGCATTGTGGGTGAGCTTCTGGAGCTTCAAATGCACGTTTGGGCAGAGGAACCATGTCTAACGAACGAAATCCCGTATTTGGATCAAAAGAAAGCTACAGCAGGGAGGTTGAGCGGGGAAAATGAGGGACAAAAGCGCAATGTGAGTGTGAGCAAAGCCATGCCCGCATATACATACTCGCAGTAGCACAGTATATAGTATCTTACTAGGCTTATCGGGTGAGTCTTGGCACGCACCGACCGGAGGCTTTTTTTTAAAAAAAACGTTGAAATGTGCTCGTCTTCCTTGACAATGAACAAGGTCCCCGGTCAGCTACCGCCTTGATCTACAAAACTAGCTTCAGCTTTTATATACTTGATTTTGTTGATCATGCCATTCTCATAGTCACTTGTTTGCCGTATTATTCCTAAACTCTCGCAGAAATTTCTTCGTCCAGCTTTATTGATCAGGTAGCAAAGTTCAGCCTGAACCAGGATTTCTGAGGACCCCGGATGTGCGTTTAACTCCCGTGAGAGTTTGGACCGGCCCGCCAGGGACGAGAAGCTCTATCCGTAGACCCTTCAACGGCTACGGAAAGGTCCACAAACGGTCCTGGTGGTGTGTAAGTCGGAGCAACCAACGTACAGTAATCACAGTGAAGATTCAAGGTACCAAACTCAATCTTGGGCATAGGACAAAAGTTTCTTCAGCCACACAAGGCTAGACCGTCTGAAACGATACGTACCATACACACAGTCGCATTCACCTTTTGACCGGACAAAACTTTCGTCCGGTCACATCGAGATGTATCGAGTTGTGATGGAGGGTGAAGGTTGAGCGATATCAAGCTGGGGCTGAACTGTGACATTCTGGGTCGGCCGCAACGTTGTGGCCTAGGTCGACAGGGTAGGCAGTCATGTCAAAGAAGAATGTCGCCGAAAGGTTTATACTAAATTGTGACGAATTTCGGTAGGCACGACGATTTGATGAGTTACTGTGTACTCCAATCTGGTTACATTGACGGTTGTGATTACTACGCTGACTGTTGATCAGAATGTTAAATGATGCATCTCTCAATATGGTAAACGGATCACCATATAAGGCAATTAGCTTGCGGAAGGCTGAATACCCGGATAAAAACTAAGACATAGATCAACAAGAAGCATTAGGGTAGGCGATAGAGGGAAAAAAGAAGAAGACAGATCTCCCATGTTGACAAGACCGGGATGGTCGAGGAGTTGAAATATTGGAGACAAATTGCATCGAAGCGAAGTTGAACCAGGTCTGGATGTATTGTTCCATAATTAGCCCAGATGGATGAAGGTTTTGGCCGCGTATGATTATGAACATGACCAAATTATGCCAGTTTGTAGCAGGGAATGCGGGCTAAATTAAAAATAGATTTCAAAATGAAGGCTAATATGTGACAGGATGTGATGGGAACTGTTAGCGCTCAGGTGGTGTTGTACTGGTTAAGCCAAACACGATTAAGCGCCGAGTGGGCGACAGACCGACAATTTAGCCCAGATTTTACAGCCAAAAAGAGAAAACGAGGGGGCTAAATGTTAAAATAGGAAAGGAATGAAGGGACAAAGTCTCCGGCTCAGACGGGTCCTGGACCCGATGGATGACAGACGGAAACAGTTGGTTTGGTCGAGTTCGAGTTGGTTTGTCGAAGCATGGAGCCGGGTGCAAGGATCAGGGATGCTACGGAACGAACAGACGACAGTCAGAACAGAATGACCAACAAACGGAGCCGACCGGCAGTGTTTAAATTGTACAGTAGCGGGCGGGGACGATATGAATGACTCGCATTGGCGGGGAAGCTATATATCCATGACTGGCCTAGACTGGACTCGGAGTGGAAATGTTAGAATTGACAGGTGATAGATAGTTCAATTCAGTATTGGAGACGAGCTATATACCCTTTTGTGATAAGATACTAAAAGATTGGCAGATACTCACGAGTTTTCATATGGTCCGTGTTTTATTCCCACTGACTCAATTTGAGCTAGAGTTGTGGACAATGCCATTGTAAACTACCTACGAGTCCGTGAGGCCATCAGTTGTGACTTGAGATAGCTCACATCTGGAGGAGACGTAACGAATATCAAGATAGGCTAATGTACCTTGTAAGGCGCGAAGGATTATCCGGCTCAACCTTGAATGGTCTGGCCTTGCATGCTTATCCTTATATGATGGTGTAGGAGAGGCTCGAGATGGTTGGCAGACGTGACCTTTGAAAGTATGGTATCGACCTGCGCTAGCTACTAAGAGTTGGATGGAATGGATGCGAGGAGCTGGTGATCTGACTGCTGTTGGTTTCTGGAGTGTCAGCCTCCTCTCTCCACAAACATATGTAAGCAAACTCTAGATAAGATTGATATTGGATCTCTTGTCCTACCCACATTGTACAACCCCCAACAATGACATTATCGACAGCTCAACAACTTCTTGCTCAGGATCAATATCTGGCCCAAGCATTGAAAAAAAAAAAAAAAAAAAACCCTTTATAAGCGAGTACAGTATCCGCACCTTTGCATGCCGTTATTGCCCGTTATGGTCCGCTTATCACATCATCTTTAGTCCCAAGGCTGTCGAGTTTCCCCGCTCGGCTCGGTGTTTTGTTGATCACCTCGAAGACAGGGACAGCGTCAGGGTCAGGGTCTTGCGCTAGGACAGGACAGGGTAGCCCCTGGAAAGGTGCTAGAACAAGAAGGCAGAGATTATCGTCTTCTGATCTCTAATTCGTTCAAACTACAAAACTTCCCTGTCAAGTCAACTGCGGCTCAGGGCCAATCCAGATCTGAGGCCGGGGTAAAGAGGCAAGGGTACTAACATGATTCGGGATTAGAGCTTCACTACGTCCCTGCTCCGCGGCAGGAGCTCCTCATCGGTTGGTCCCGTCCCATCACGCACTAATGCAAGCGTGTCACCCTCGTCTGTCGAATCATGGACCAGAAATGCTCTTTTTACAACGACACTACATGACAGTTACATGGCTAACATGGTTCCTTGCTCGGCCATTTCACCAGACCGATTCTTTTTTTTCCCACCAAGTGACAGCAGAAATCAATGCGATCTCCTCCTAGCGCCAGCAGAGCTTTTCAGCCACCTGAGGACACTCGTATGTACCTTGGCGAGTACTCTCGACTTGACTTGACTCGGCAACAGCGGTCGATAATGGATATCGACGAACAATGGATGGATACTGCCTTGTAATATTCGCTGAAGGAATGTCATATGGGCACCGCGCGGGTCGGGTACATGCCAAAATGCTACCAAGTACGGCAGAATATTGAGTACCGACTGCGAAATGCGCTGCATGATTTTCGAACGCCTCTTTTTTGTTTTTGTCAAGATTTCAATTGCGTTAACTTAAACATCAGCACTCAATATTTGTCTCACGTCCAGGATATCCCCGTCAACCACATTCAGACGAGCTGAAAAAAAACCCATCAAGACATGTCAAAGCTTGTCTGAACCAGTTCCTACATCACTCGAAGCTGCAATGCAAGACTCCTTTCAATACTCGTGACCTCGAATTACGGAATATCTTTCAAGACCCACGATCACCCCCGCGCTGCCAGACGTCACCGACCTGCCCCCCCGGTCCCTACATAGTCCCTAGTTCACAACACCTGTGCTACCCAACCATGTCGGTATGTTTTCGAACTGGAGACGTGGTGTTGAGAGAAATTTGATACGCCATTCATGGGGCCTCTCGACCCGGCTACGGGCAGCCACTTGCATGTCTGCACCCACGAGGTCTTTTGCCGCTCGACCAATCTTATCGTTGACCGCCTCTTTGGCCATTCTATTCGTCAAAATTCATCTAGGCACCCAATAAGGCATTTCAATACTGCCAATCTATGTCAGTTCTGTCCTAGAGCCCGACAAATCCTAGCCGATCGTGGACCACTGTCGATTCCCCAAGACTTGAACAATTCACGAGTTGCGAGTCACGCTTCACGCTTCAATAGCCCATCGCTACGCTAGAAATGACTTTTAATGAACCCATCTTAAATGCGACCGAATAAACTTTCCAGACTAGCACAGTACAAGCTCTAGCAGTTGAGCAAGGAACGACCTTGCCCCGTTTGTCCGTTCATGCTATGGACCTTGATAGCGGATGCGAGCTAGTGGACGTATCCTTGTGCGACCTTTTGAACCTTTCCCCTCTCCGGTGTACTTTGCGCATATGCAGCTGCGATAGTCCGGTGAGCTTCTTTATCAGTATCATGGTGGGTGTTACTGCTTCTTGGTTTTAGAAACAGATATTGGCCGTGGTCAGTTGGAGCAGCCCATTTGGGTCCCGATACAGATCCACTGCACAGAATCTTGATTCACTGAGATTCGAATACATCTTGCGAAAGAGAAAGTGCCTATGCTATTACTGGATGTAGCAAACCTGGCTTCGATCCATTTTGGGACATATTGGATGGTAGTTGAACTGGGGATGATCTACTACTAGTCAATGTCTTGGTCAAGTGGATGGCCTCAAATCAAATCAGAAAGTCAAAGCTCGCCGCCTCGCATGTTCTCCCGTGAGGAGCCAAATCCCAAAGGGATCCAACCCCCCTCTTGATGAGCTCTCGGTGCAAGCAGACTGGTTGCTTGCCATGACCACGGACGACTGGATGGGCACACCATGCGCGACTTTCCTCTTTGGACTGCAGGATCCCTGCTCGCCCTATGCCGTCTTGTGCACATCTATTCCTAGAGTGGAGATCCGATGGACGCAGAGAGACTATCTTTGACCGACTCTTCTTATTGGCCTTTCTAAGCGCAGTTGCTGGTTCTGGTGCCATGGCAGGCTCGTTGTGCATGATGCAAAAATAGCAACACGACGATGGGAAGCCATCATCGAATCGACGTGTGAAGGGCCGCAAGACAAGCGGCCAAAATATAAACATTTAGCCCTCCAGCAGCCGCCCAAGAATTTAACCCTCTTTCTTCTTCGTTGTTGTGTCCAGAGATCCCAAGTGTCGCCAAAGGCTCTCTTGATCCCCTTTCCATTCCTCTCTTACCGCCTCCTCATCCATCATCTACTACCCCGAACATCTTTGTTGTTACAAACAATCTCCAGTGAAGAGCAAGCCGGACTTGCTTTGAACCAGTCAATCCTTAGACAATTTCCGAACAAACGGACGAAACGAACGCCTACAGTTGTGGTTTGATAGAGTCGGCCTGGCTGCCACTTACACGACTGTCCACAAATTTCGCTCAGAGATCCATACTGATCCTGACCGATACAAAAAGACATACGCTAATTTAATTCTCGACTTGTTGAAACGGAACATACAAACTCGGATTCGATATCCCCCCCGGTCACGTTTCTCAACGCCCAACCTCTTGGCTCTGGATTTTTTGCTCCTCTCGTCTCCTCACTCAGCCTTTTGAGTGAGTGATCGACTCCACACACTTATTCAAGTCAAGTACAGTGCACAGGTGGTCCCTGATTGCACAGTCCCACTCCCCCCTTGTAGATCACACACCCCATCCCGGTCCCCTAGCACGCCAATACTCTACGGACCAGCATCGCAGCCTACAAATGTCTACGCTGCCCCCCGATCACCACAAAGGCGTCTCGCGAGCTTCCGAGAACACCGTCAACATGACTGCATCTCAGTCTGTAAAGGCCAAGCCGGCCTCCAAAGCCAGCAATGGCAAGCCCAAGACAAAGACACAGATGCACCGTCGCTCAAGAACAGGTATGTTCGCTTACTTACATAATAATCATACCAAAAAGACTTGAGCTAACATCACTTACACAGGATGCTACACTTGCCGTTTGCGACGTAAGAAATGCGACGAGGGAACTCCCATGTGCACAGCCTGCAAGCATCTCGGCTTGCAATGCGAGTACAAGCGACCCATGTGGTGGAGCAACAATGATATGCGAAGGAAGCACAAGGAGGACATCAAGATGATCATCAAGCGCAAGAAGCTCTCTGAGAAGTCATCTCACAACATCCAGAACTCTGTCACCAGCTCTCCTCCTGGCCTGACCCACTCTCTTCCCACATCAGCCACCTTCACTGATCCTCTCGACCGCACAAGATCTGCTTCCATCGACTCTCAATTCCCAGCGACTTTCAACTTCAACAGCCCCCCAAGTGGTAACGAGTATGGCTTCGGTGCGCCCATGCACCCCGAGTTCATGTTCGGTAGCTACTCCCCATATGAGATTGATGTCAAGACAGAGCGACAGATGTTTGTCAACGATGTCCCTACAGTTCGCGAATCGCACATCTCCACCTTCAGCACTTACCACACTCCTCCTCCTGCTGGTACAGTCCTTCCTCATGGTCCTTTGGATGGTGAGTGGGCCGAACAGGTCTTCCAAGAGCGCAAGGAATCACTTTCAGAAGAGACCCTCAACTGCAACTTCTTCGACTTCTCACATGGTCCCTCAACAGAGTCAAGGCAAATTCAACTTGAGCTTGACGAGAACGACCAGCGCCTGTTGGATCACTTCATCCAATTCGTTCTGCCAACAATCTTCCCTATCCTCGAGTCTAACCAACACTGCTCAGTCGGGTCTGACCTCATTCTTCCCGCCCTTCAGTCTAACAGCGCCTACCTCCACTGCTGTCTGAGTGTTGCTGCTCAGCACCTCAAGTCGTACACCAACTCTTCCACTGAAGATCTTGACAATGATATCATGCGACACCGCTACGCTACTATCTGGGCCCTCTGTGAGGCGCTCAAGAAGGACGAGAACCACCAGCAGATTCTCGAGGCTACCCTTGGTCTCATTTTCTTCCAGTCTGTCGTCGGCCGATATGACGATGGCTTGCTGGACATTCCTTGGCACCAGCACTTCCAAGCTGCTATCAGCTTGGTGCAGAAGCTTGACCTTCCCGGCATGGTCACCGACCCCACCCGAGCTTCCATGCAAACTCCCTTCAACATGTCTCTCTCCTCATGGATTGATATCCTCGGCGCTACCATGAAGGGTCGATCACCAACATTTGCCCATACTTACCGCGAGAAGCACCTCTCTCAGTTCAACCCTAGTCTTGGATTGCGCGAGCTTATGGGATGTGATGACCGCGTTATGTACCTTATTTCTGAGATCGCCTGCCTCGAGTCCCTTAAGAAGGACGGCATGGACGACTTCACCCTCTGCCAACACGTTTCTGCTCTTGGCGAGCAGATCAGCTTGACTGAGATGGGAGATGCTGGCCCCAAGATGCCATTCAACGCCAACGGGAGCCTTTCACCTAAGCAGCTCTCCAAGAACATGACCATGGCTTTCCGCATTGCTGCACGCATCTACCTCTGCAGCTTGGTCCCTGGTTTCAACCCCAGACAGCCTTCCACCATGGGACTGGTTGAGAAGCTTACAAACGTGCTCCAGCACATTCCCTCGGGCCCCAATGGATTTGACCGCAACCTTGCTTGGGTCTATCTCATTGGTGGTTCCACCAGCGTCCCTGGTAGCACATTCCGAGCTTTCTTTGAGGACCGCCTTGCTCAGCTTGGCGACTCAGCTCGATTTGGCACAATGGGACGAGTTGCCACCCTCTTGCACGAGGTGTGGGCTCAGAATGACAGCCTCTCGGGTGTTGGCACACCCGGGTCCACGACGTCTGAGGCAACCCAGCTGCACATCCACTGGCGGGATGTCATGGAATCGAAGGGATGGGACTTTTTGTTGATCTGAGCAGTGCTCCTAGCGAACCTTTTTGGCTGGCCTACGAAGGGTAGTAGGAGCAGTGCTGGGTGAAACCATCGAGTTCTAATCTAACCTTTCCCTTCAATTACATGAGCGCGGCCAGGACCACCTCATAAGGCGAAGCAGGCATTTGCCAGCCGTCGAGGACCAGGATTGGAAGTATCACTTCCATTTTCTACACGAGGCTTCATCATTCACTTTCTCGTTTGCTGTACCGAAAGGGCAGAGACTTTTCTTTCTTTATTTCTTTATTATTTCACTTCATATACAATGATACCTACTGGGATGGGTTACTAGAGGAAGCCGCAAGGCGTTTTGAGATGGAAGTGGAGTACGAAGAGCGACACTTGGACACCCACACATCTCGACACATTTGGATACAGTTGATTGGAGAGGATGAGGCGTTACGGGCATGCATTGGCTGGTTAGTGGGAGAAGAAGCATGAGGGCGAGTCATGACCATATGCAGGAACAAATGGGGCGGCAACAGGATGCCGTGTTATATGTTAGTCTATTGGATGGAAGCGGCCGAGGAGCGCGAGACTCGGATTCACTCGCTATTGTTTTTTGTTTTTTATCATGATACCAAGCGGGCAATGGTATAGGGAGAGACACGGCGCATGCAGGTTATGGATTGACGCCGTGGAGGATGGGATGACGATGATATGAAAAGAGAGGCTCTGGGAAGCTGGGTATGGGCTAGCTCCCAGAAAGGATGTTTCATGAAGGGTGGTATGCGATATCTAGCACCTTGCTAAGACAAGGTTTACAATGAAACAAAGCATATTGCTGCAACCACTGATATTACCTACTGTGAGCGAATTGTGATGATACTAATGCATACATAGAATAGAGTTGATTATTGCCTCACTAAATGATGAGATGAGATAGAGAATCTGATCATGTAACATCACGCCATATGTATAATCCCATGCCAGGAACTTTTTGGCGCCTGACTGCAAGTCTCTGGAAGAGGAATGCCAGGACCGAGAGGCACAACTAGGATAGGAATTAATGCCTCGCTTTGATTAGACGATGAGGGCCGGATTCGATGGTTCTTTTTGTTCTGTGCTTATTCGCGAGATCCTTGTTCCCTGACAAGGTCAGCATCATCACACCACGAAGACTCTGGGAAGAGGAGAGAGATGCTGCATGTGCATCTTATTCTGCGGGGGAGGCCCTGGAGAGGGTATCATTGAGGGCGTTTACGAGATGCAGATGTGCATGCTATGCAGTATGTATATACTGTAGTTTAATGCAGGTGGTCTACAAGCACAGCAGTGAATTAAGCAGCACACATGCTGTGAAATTGAGGCCTTTCCCCTTGTTAACGGATGCAGAGAGAGCATGCCGGCTGCAATGTTATGCCATGCCATGCTATGCAAATGCAGTGCGAGTACAGTTCACTATATGTTGAGGAAACAACCTCGTTATCTATAATCAGCCTATAAATCATACAAAGGCAAGCCTCATTTCGGTTTATAGAGTTCTAATGCAGGCAGCATCTTGGGCCGTTAAACCGTCCCGTCGTGCCTGAAGCCCGAATGCTGTTGCAGTGCATTTTAGCGAGGAAGACGGAGAGGAACCAACACAGCAACGCAGACGACGGCAACAAACTGAGAAAGAAACACGTATTCCCCCAGTGAGTGAAAGAGGGAGCTCAAAAGAAAAGCGAATACGCCTCTATTCCAGGGCTTCAAGGACAGTGCGTGGGTCAATTGGCTCTGAATGACTTACACGCCCCCCTCAAGGCAGATTTTTTTGCAAGAAATTCCACAACAGTTAACCGACGACAGTAGGTACAGCACAATGGACTTGGACTTGGGGGGAGTAGTTTTTCGCCTCAGCCGAGGTCTAAACTTGGTCCAGGCGAATCTGGATTTGCGAGATGGGCTTCTGCGCGTGGGAGGAGACAAGCCTAACAAGGATTATGAGTTTTTGACGAATGAATTAGTCTACAGGGGATAAAAAGATGACTGATTGGGCAGATAAGCCCCCAGCGAAGCGAATTGACATGGGGTGGAGGAGTGTGAACAAGATACAGTAGGGTCAAGCTACGGGTATAAACGAAAAGGTATAACAGAGGGGAATATAGGTAGGGCTCTATCTTTTCATGGGTTCTATCCTTACTGACTAACTAAACTAAACTAAACTATAGTGAGTCATCCGAGTTTCTAAACTAGGAGTCTGCGGCTGCGGCTACTGTGCTGGACAAGAACAACGCATTGGTGGTTTGTTCTCGTGACATGAACTGTTCAGTGACTTCGATTCATTGATTGGTCTTTGTGTTCTTAACCCTGGTTTCTGAACAAGTAATTGAACGTCTAGTGTTTTACACGTTATGATTCTGAGACTGTTGAACAATGATCAGTCATCGAACAAGAGGCAGCCTACAACCCGAGATGGGTTTGAGACAATATACTACGTAGTAAGTTAAGTTAGTTGTTGAAGGTAGATGTCGCTTCATGTATTATTGCCTGTTTGGGATGAGAATAGATAGGTAGCCTTTGACGTAGTTGAGCGGTCTTAATTGGGTTGTTAGTTAATAGCTCGAGGGTGGTGACAAAATAAGTCAACAGCAGCATCATCATCATCATCATCATCATCATTGTCAACTTTGTAATCCGAATCACAACACTACCATTCTTTCACCTCGACTCCCTTTATTCCTCTTGCTTGGTTTGGTTCTTCTCATACTAAAATATCTGAAGTTAGAGAGTACTTTACGACAAAATGACTTAGTTTAATACACAAAATATCACCTCTTACTCTCCCCATCGATATACTTTGCGGCTACTCGACAATATTTCAGGTACGGTAGGTAGGTTAGAGTTAGAGACGACGTCAACGGCGCTCTCAACGGCTCTATCTGCCGGATGACGCGGCACTCACAATGAGTAGATACAAATGTTAAGTCTGGCCGGTCACTCTCAACGGATAGATAGATTGTTCAATTGAAAATTACCTACATTTATGGCGTATCACCAAGATTCAAGAGCTGGTCGAGCCAGTGACGATGACGATGCTAATATTGGACTTATTTCTGAACAACCCCAGAGAACGAAGCGAAAAGAAGTATGCTCAAAAACACTATTGGTAATGCTTGTGATACTATCGAATGTCTTTTGGATTGCTGCAATATTGAGAACTTGGTACGGAACGAAGGATCTACCTGAGAGGTGTGGAAGCAACAGATATCCTGCAGATTTTGGTATGTATACGACAACGAGATAGAGGATCAGCCAATTAATCCTTCTATAGTCTCGAAAGAGCCTGTGCCGCTGAAACTCAAGACAATCAACTTTGACGATCTACTGCGCTATAACACTACCACTCACGAAGTCTATCGAGAAATGGATTCATCACTACCACAATACTTTGGCAGACCAAATCCCGCAATCGATACAGCATGGGAGAAACTCCTTCGTTACCAATACCCTGCCGTCAGTGATGACGAAATAGCAAGCAATCCAGCTCTATCGTTCTCGCCAAAAGACAAACACCCCATCACGGGGAAATACCATGGAGCGCTCGACGTGTTTCACAACCTGCATTGTCTGAACATGGTGCGAAGACAACTCGATAAAGAATACTACGGCGAGATGAATATGAAGAAGAGAAACGAAGAAAGTTCTCTTGACGCAGCTGAAAAGGATCATTTATATCACTGCATGAACCATATTCGACAAAGCCTTCAATGTCGTCCGGATCTGAGTCCTGCTGCTATGCATGTGTACAGGGACGCAGATGGATCGCAGTTCTTTTTGGGCAATGCAAAGAGTCATTCGTGCTATGACTGGCAAAGTATCATGGATTGGGCTGAAGCGAGGGAGTCAAAGTTGGGCTATACTCAACCTGTTCATTGAGACAGACGGTCTAAGTAAATGACTGACTGACTTGGACGGCCATCATGACATGGGTGTACTTGTAATATGTCAACATACTTGTCTTAATTAATAGGAATCTAATATCATTGGACATGAATCAATCTCAGCAAGGGCTGGAACTACCTAAACTACCTACTGTACCTACTGTAGGTTCCATCCCTACGCGCCCATCCTCAGCGCTTGGCCATCGTCTTCAGCGCCTGAGACAAGGGCGTCCCCACCGCTAAAATTTCACTGGCCTTTAGCGGTCAACTGTTTTATCCCGTCCAATCAGAGACTTGTTTCGCCGCGCGCTTAACAACTTCTGAGACTGTAGCCAACCACGGCTTTTGGACTTCACTTAGACCAATTGTCTCAACCATGGCAACATTATCGTCAAACATCTGGCAATGATGGACCCATTTTCTTTTTTTTTCTTTCTGTCTTTTTTCTCTAGTTGCTTCTGGTCTGGTCTGGCCTTTAGACACAGCCTTGTACCTCTCCAGCGCCTGTCGAGTGACAGGGTCCTCTACTTCTCGGTGACTGGCTCTCGGCGTCTGTATGCAACCGCCCAACAACTTCTAATGCGACAGTCGAGCCTGAAATATCGTGGTTGAATGGGTCGAGATGCTCCCCAACGGACAAAGCGGCAATGGAAAAAGACCATTCATTGTAGTGAGATGAGATGACCTCATGGTCTGGTCTCTGACCTTTTGGCCTCTGCATCTGCATATGCCTTTGTCTACCCTTGTTCTCCCTCTTCTCCGTCTCTGTATTTACCCTTCTAATTCTTCACTTTTGCCTGTTGTTCAACCCAAACAAACAATCAAATCCTAAACGCTTGTTCAGCTGTTTCATCAATACATCTTTGTCGTACACGCTGGTTGTGTTTTGACAAACTCTCTCACCATCTTCTTTCACTCCTGCATGTTATAACATTTATTACTTACACATTCTGGGGAAAGAAAAGGCCCTGAACCAACAACGATAATACCCGCTGCAATATCAACTGCCCACGACCAACAACCAACACGCCAAAGATGATTTTGGCTCGGCTTCCTGCACCCTTACGGGTTCTACTCATCACAGCTCTCTGCGCCTCCACAACCTCCGCCTTACCTGCGACTCGCATCTTTGCCAGAGCCGATACTTGCGATGCCGACCAGATTTCATGCAATAGCGACATCGCCAACTTTTGCTGTCCCAGCGGTAACTCCTGCAAACTCCTCGCTGGCAAGACGACAGCTGTATGCTGTCCTAAAGGTCAAACCTGCAATGTCATCCAACCCATCACCTGCGACATCCGGGGCCAGGACCAAAAAGAGTTCCCAAATGCACCTGTCAAGACAATAGTCTTCAACCTCGATCTCCAAAAATGTGGCAAGAAGTGCTGTCCCTTTGGATACTCGTGCGAAGACGATCAGTGTGTTATCGACAAGGATCAGACTGATATCCCCGAGGGCGCTGAGCTTCCCAACGAGACTTCTACTCCTGTTCCCAGCGCCATAACTACCGCTACTGGAGCTCCTGAGACAGTTTCCATCAGTGCTGCGCCAACTGCAAGTGCCGAGCCTACAGAGGCCGTCGGGGCTGGATCTGACAAGAGCACTGATTCTGATAATGACGGCGATGAGGAGTCCAAGTCTGATAACTCTGGCCCTGCTACCACTTCCATCGTCGGTGGTGTGGTAGGAGGCTGCATTATCCTCCTTATCATTGCCATAGTTATCTTCCTATACGTCCGTCGCCAAAACAAGCGTGAGACAGCAGGTTCAGAAAAGGGTAGCCACCTCTATGGTCACGGCCGTCGTTCCAACAGCGATGTCTCCTTTGGCAATATCATCTCCGAGCCCATCAGCCAACCCAACTCCTACCGCGCCGACTTTATCCTCAAAACACCTTCTACCCAGCGTACAAGTATCGTGCCTGTCCCTGCACGTCAGCCTTCCAACGCCAGCAATCGTCTCCATGCCCCCCCTCCTCGCATCCGCATCTCCATTCCCAACCCCTTTGACTCCCCCAACCCATCTCCCAACGCTCAGCCGAGTCCACTGGACAGCGAGGAGTCTCTACGCCACGGGAACGTTCGTCTACCGCCCATTCGTGCCATGAAAGCGTCGTCATACTGCAGTCGTCGACCCTCTACGCCCGAGCTCCAACGTGAGCAGAGCACAGAGAATATCGATATTTTCGCAGACCCAAGCACCATTGTCAAGCCTCGTCCACTAACGAGAGCAACCACATTTACAGATCTTATGGACGAAGCTGATCTCGGCGCTGTGCGCAGAGGAAAGCCTTATGTCCCTGGCACAACACCCAGGATCTAAACGTTCACTCCAAAATTTTCCTTAAAAGTCACATAGAGATCACTGATCTCACTAATAGAGATTCTACACAACACCATCTGCAGCGCACGATGGAGTCCCCTCGTTTTGTACATAGATCAAAACGAATAACTAAACACGCTAGAACTGGCTCTGGCGTTGCGGTCACATATATGGGATGGAGCAAGCTGTCGTTTATACCCCGGGTTTCCGTGTAACCCCAACTACTGTTTTTTGTTTTAATGCTTGTACTTTTTCTATCTACTCAAAGAGCTTTACAATAGTTTGAAATGATATGCGAATATTCATTCAGCCGTTTGCTTGAAACAGTGCAACTGAAATAAAAGCCATGTAACAAAATCACAGCACAAAACCACGGCCCAGAGACTTGCAAATACCAAAACGTATGTCTTTGATGATGATATGTAAGAGCAAATATGAACTGAAGCCAAATAATCCTCAGTGTCCTGAACATTTCCAACTTCTCTTTCCTGCCTGTAGCAGCACGTTCCGTTCACCGTTTTTGCTTCCTGACTCCCATATCTTCAAAGCCATGACAAAACGCGCTATGCCAACCCATCACATAATGTCAATAAATCAGCGAGTGAATAGACGAATATCCCATGAAAGCCAGTGTGCGAACAAAGGAAACAAAACGATAAAAACATATGACTGTAACGATTGGGTATGCGTGCGTGACCAAGATCCAAGAACCGCCTATATGACGCCATTGCCTGGCTATTACCCCCTTATCCTCCTCATTCAACATAGGTAGCCAAATTGTGTGCATGCATTTGCCCTCACATGACAATGCATTTCCTGTCCTTCTCTTTCTCCTTTTCCTTTTCACCTGAGCCGGTTGATATGTCTGTCCAACCAGCACTGCTCGCAGCATCTGCTGCCTTCTTTTTCTTCTTAGGTTTGGCTGTCCAGCCTCGTTTCTTAGCATCTTTAATATTTTTAGCAGCACTTCGTTCAGCACGACTTGGCCGACGGTTCACTGTGGGCGATGTTCTTGTCACTGGCACCGGCGGTGCGTTTAGCCACGCAGGTACTTGCTGGTTGGGCAGTGGCAGTGGCAGTGCCGGTGGATTGCCTCCGTGAGAAGAGGCAATACTGTAAATGGTCTCCAGACGCTCAACCGTTGGCCGCTGGTTAGACCCAGGGACCGGACGGGGATGCCGAGGAATCGGTGCCAGCAAGGGGGGCTCATTCCTCCGGCCCGATGTTTGGCGGCTGGGCGAGTCAAAAGCGCCCGATACACCTCTAGGAGTACTAATAATAAGAGGTTGATCGGGCTCAAGATGACTAGGACCTGATCGGCCTGCCGACATGGAGTCAGGCATGGAGTTCGACATGTACCCGCTGCCATCGAAGCTTCCAACAGGCCGCCTTGGAACTTGAAATCCTCCAGAGAAACGTCTCGGGTTACCCTGGCTGACTCTTTTGCTCAGACTTGCAAGTTGACTTGAGCTGGGCAGAGGGGGGAGACCCGATAGCGACTCATCCTGGGCAGGCTGCTCGGCAGGTGCAGATATTGGGAACGGGTACCCATCTGCTGGGCTAGCGATATGGTTAGGCTCGGGACCTGTAACGCGAGGCCAGGTTTGAGCGTTTGACAACCGCCTAACTCTGGGCGCTGAGCCTGGCTCAGATTGGGCCACAGATGCGGCCGATGGCGTAGGCTCCACATTGACCGCCGGTACTCGTGGACCTGGGCCAAAGTGGTCATGAGCTGAAATATCCGTTTGAAGTGGTATTTGTAGTGGCGATGGCGAACGTTGTTCGTTTCCGGGGTCGGCAAGGACTGTCGCGGCTGAAGATGTTATGGCAGAGACAGCCGATGAAACTGATGCTTGTCGTGCTCTAGCCTCTGAAGTATCCCTTGTTGGCTGTGCCGTAGACTGTCGTGGAGAAGCAGGAGGTGTTGCGTCGTAAAGATCCGCATCCTGGTCTTGCGTAGGCAACGGACTCACGCTGGTTTGACTTGCATTAAGGGTTTGAGTTTGATTTAGAGCATTGGGCTCGCTCACGGTATGATGAACTGTCTGCGAGGTTGCGCTGGAATTTCCATCTTTGGAATCGATGGATTGAGCATTACCAGAGGAGCCATTTGCCGTCTGAGTCGGCAATGCTGGCACAGGAGGCATAGGAATAGGGGCTGGCGCAGGGCCACCCCCAAGTCCTATGGGGGCAACAGAGGGACCTCGCATAAAAGCAGGCAGATCTGGACCTGGGTCCTCCTTCTGATAAGGTGGCGGAGGAGGCACCCAATTGTCTGCATCGCTCTCGTGTGGGTGTTCCCTTCGGCCATCGGCACGACGATACTCGATGCGTCGCCCGTCTGCTGTTCGAGGGTGAAGAGACCTGTCCATTGCGGCAGCGGTTGCAGCACGACGAAGCGTTGTCTGGGAGCGAGGGCTAGCATGTGAATAGGGCGCATCCAACGCCTCCATCTGCTCCATCGTCGGCCCATCTTCATCATCAGGGCTCTCGGGCTCTACTGATTGCCGAGTCGAGGGTTGAGTCGGGAGTCGGCCAATTCTTCGGGGAAGCAAAGGGTCGTCATCGTCGTCGTTATGTTCGTTCTGTGGTGTTCGTGGGACACTCGGTAACTCCGGGACATCAGGAGTAGCACGCGATCGGGAAGCAGATGTGGCAGCTCGAAGCAGAGACGACCCGCCACGGCCACCTCGCTTTTGAGCAACAGTCCTCCGTCGCACAATGGCAACCTCGGTTGCAAGATCACGTTGTTCTTCCTCCAAGACCTCGGGGTGATCGGTACCAACTTCAATGGTGACCTCAGATTTGGCCCCATTGGAGATACCGTAGTCAAAGTCCAAAAGCGTAACCCGACCACCATCGACAAAATCCATGTCTTCCTCTTCGGTAACCAATCGTGGTGCACCAACTCCCCTTGCAGTGATCACCAGCCGTTCTTGGGTGGAAGAGCTGCCATAATCTGCAACCCACTTTACCGTCTTCACGTCCGCAAGCTCTGCAACTTTGAAGCCAGAAACAAAAGTATTTCTTAGCTTGTCGCACAACATTTGCCATTTCGGCACTCGACCACCTTCGGTATCCCTTGCTCGTGTAGACGCCCGTCGCGACGTGCCACTGCGGTCACTATTCTGTCGTCCTAGACCAGATGATGAACCGTCATTGGACAGCGACGAATTGTCCGGGACTGCATCCAAATCTTCGGGAACACCATAAATCCAAACTTCCTTACCCTGAAACCCAGCTGACACCAATTCACCTCGATATGTCGTAGCAGGAAGCGTTGATGGAATGAGACTGGCTTGCGGAGATGCGCTTGGTACGGGCCCTGTAAAGTAGGTGGTTCCGTTCCTGAGATCATCAATTCGAACGGCCCGGAAAGTCTCAAAACTTCGATCGTAGGTGAAAGTCCAACTCGCTTCTTCTTGGTGTCCGTCCTGAAGCAGAACAGCATGACTGCAGTCTCGGCTGGTGTTGGGGAATAAAATCGACGTCGTCCATAGAGGGCTCAAATTATCTTCTGACATGTGGGGGCCAGGGTCGTAGTAAGGAGCTGTAATAATGACGGTGCTGGGCGGCGCCGAATGAATCGTAGTTCCAAGGATTTGAGTTCCGTCGAATGAGAAGGATAGGGCGTCGACGGCATCGCATTTCACAGCTCTTCTATCAGTAGATAGGGCATCGGGTCTCAAGGATGACACTTCGATACCTCCTTCATATGCTGCTGCTAGAACCGATCCACATGGAGAAAGGGCAATCGTTCGAGGAGTGTTATCGAGAATTATAGACTGCGCTCTTTTGGGTGGGCTTTTCTGTAAGTCATAAAGGTCGACCTGCATTTCAGTAGATAAAACCGCCAACAAGGTGCCTTTGTCATTGATACACGCCGCGACAGGCCGACGAAGAATCTTGAACTCCCTCTTGACTTCAAGGCTACTCCCTCTTAGATCAATCACGTAAATCCGACCCGAGTTGTAGGCTAGAAGGTGGTGGCCTTTCGGAGAGGTGCTATACTGCATACCCTCGCCTCCCGGGCATGATGAAGAGCTGATGGATGTCGAGATCAGCTTGAAAGTGGTTTCCTTGGGCCGTAGGTATGCTTCGAAAAGATTCCTCTTAACTTCACGGACAAAAAGTCGACGCAATTCGGGAAGTTTGTCATCGTCGCATGGAGGTAGTGTGGGATGGCTCGCCGAGTATGAAGGGCATGTCGATAGTTGGTGACGATAGAGGTGAGCCTGTTGGGAAACTGCCCTCCATTTGCGGTTGAGAAGTATAAGAGACGCGAAACCGTTGGGATCGGCGAGTCGGAGTATCCTGGTTGTGAGGCGCGAGCGTTAGCACATGATAACAGGAGACGGGGTTCAGTGCTTTAACAATCAATCGCTGGTATTTGATCGGTTGTTGGCACAGAGTCATATCTTAGGCGCAAATCTGCAATGAAGTTCAACAACTACTCACTGTTCAATAATCTCGTCGGGCAGGCTGTCAAAAGGCGGAGTTGGAGGAATGGGCATCTTCTCGATACTCGAGCGACGGACGTCGTTTACCGACGCGTCCATGACGCTTTGTCGCTCTACGGAGGAAAGCCAGCGAGCATATCAATTCGATGAATGGCAACGACGCTTGTTAGGACGACACGAGACGTTAAGAGGAGGAGTTTGAGACGTGGAAGTTTGCGGCTATAGGTAGATCGTAGAATCAAATTGGTTGTGAGTCTGGACTCCTTGGAGTGTGGCTGAGGCTTCCTCTTCTCCAGCTTTGGGCTGAGACGTGACGATGGCGGGTCTTTTTTTGCTATGAAAAAGGAAAGGTAGGGATGGACGTAAGCACTAAGTCAAGGCACCTTGAACTTTCAGAACAAAGACGGCCGAGATGCACGAGATGCGATACAGATAAGATGAAAGAAAAATAAATAAAAAATCAGTTCAATATCTTGGAATATACATAGCTGGAAACTCGGGGTAAAGGGAGACTGAGACTCGGTCGTTCACAAGCGATCGGCGTCCTACCCAAACCCTACCAACAGACGGGCGGCTGTGTTCGCTATCACCCCCTGAAGTCCAACATTGAAGAGACCTGTACGTCGGATGCTCACAGCGCCTCCTCGCTATGGGATGGTTGCATAGATACCATATTTGGTATAGGTACGGAACGCATTACCGCGCCTTTTTAGCTAAGAATTGAAAGCGTAAATGACTGACTGCCAAGAGCTTTACAGTTAACGATACGGTATTAGACTAATTACATGAGGTTGGGTGAATTTAAGCTCTACTACATATTAGGAGCTATTATCATATTTATATTGTGATTGGATCTTCATCTAACTAACACAAGACGAATTTACTCCACCTGATGTGGCTCACAGCAGTTTTCATCTACATAGTATGTAACGTATCTATTCTTACACTTCCAGGGCACTTTATGGTAATGACTACTTCTAGTATCTACGACCCCAGAGTCTATTGAGAATACTCTTAAAAATAAAAAAGCCAAGTGGCGTTTTGCGATACAAATAATCAACAGCTGAAACTAGAAACGTGATACCTCATGAGAGAGGCGCTTGTGGGAGAGCTGAACATGCAGGCTAAAGCCACCAAATTACAACCTGAGGCATCCAATGGTCTAGAATCAGGATGATATAAGATGTCTCAAGACGGTTACATTAATTTCAACTCATCATATATGATAGATAGAAACCTGAGCGACTGATAAAAGTGTAATGGTCATTCTCTGCATCAAGGACGATCGACATATTTCTGTACATCCGGAGCATCTCAAGCGCTGCATTCATCAATACATACATACTGATTATACTGCATGTTTTGGCAACAAACTCAAGAAGAGGGGAAGTACCTATACAAGGCCCAATCACATCAACACAACCGGTGTCGTTGGTTTGGCTATTGATTCACAGCGCTTGTCAAGGGTTCCTGAATGCCAGTTTTGCATGTCACTGCCTCGTCATAGAAGTATGAATGCAAGCCATGGCATATGCATGTGCACAAAAGAACTATGGGATGCAACGAGATATCTCTGTATTCATACATTTGTAAGAAACTCTTGCTTGTGCATCCAAAATTTTTGAATTGCATGTGGGGGGGAACATTGCAAATGCAGATTGATGAATTGTCTCGGCTGTTGGCCTACTGTACGTATGCGATGCTCGTTTGCCCACCCCTCAGTTGCTTGTTTCCATGACTTCAACTGCAACTGCAACTCAACTCAGCCCAACTTGATAGTCTATAACTTACCAAACTTGAAAGAGAAATTTATGACTAATACTTTAGTGTTAGCTTTATCTGCATTACAACTCTCCCACAAAGAAATTCTTTGTCGTTGTGTACCGTTTTCTTGGTCAAACTTACGATTGCGTATAACCAGCCAACCAACCACTGGCGTTGTAAATACTAATGTTGTGCAACCCTCACCTTGCCATTCGATGGATCCAATCCTGGTCACTGTGCTTGGTCATACTCGCTAGCGAGGCGAGATCTGCCATTACCTACTAACTTATTATTATCCGTAGATGATTACATATCAACTGTCGAGATGGATGGAATGCCCCATCGGGGCATAAACAATGACAGTAAACATTCCGATGCCAAGAGTCGCTTCTCATTACCGATATAATCATGAATACCGACTAATAATTAGACAATCTACTCGCATGTCCATAACTGAAAGTTGAGCCGTGATTAAAAATAGTCTTGGGATTGGAATGTGACAAACGAGTTCCACTATTTGTTCTGAAAATTCTACACGACGGGGTATATCAACTGTACTTGTATCCGTACTGTAGAAAGGTAATTAGGCTGAAAAGATCTTGGCATTGCGTTGTTATCTCATGATATGATCTGTAGGAATTGAGCCCTGGTCTTAAAAGGGCTCTGATCTTGCAGTGACAGATTTGACTAATGTCTAGGTCGTAGATAGGTAACCGGTTGGTGGTATTCAATAGCCCGAGCAGGTAGGTAATGTATGGTACTGGTACTTTCTGTAGGTAGGTATGGAGAGGTAGGCATAACCTTGTCTGGTAGACGCCGGGTATAGACCGGAGTCAATGCGAGTTCCCGGTCTTGGAAACATCTCGCATGCACCTTCCTTATCCCTGACAATAGGCCGGGTTTAAATTAATGATCTGAGCTTGCCTGCCTGCAAAGGGCACCTGCCCGCTCTATCCTATCTAAGGCAATTACATAGTCAGTCTTGCTGACCTACCCAGGCGGGTGCTTATTTACTCTTCTCCTGCCGCTGCAGACTGCGCAGCGATGCGCTGCACTGTACTGCAGAAGGGGCACGGCCCGCTCCTGCTTGTCCAACTCTAAATTATCTTCTTTGATATATCAAATTTTCATTTTCAGTAAAGATCAGTTCAAGGCGAGTGGGAGTCCACCAAACAAAGGAGTCCTAACTGCTTAGGTGTGATGACAGGTCTCGTCGGCCCGGCAGTTTCACTACTACGCTATAATTGCGGATACCTACATACAGTACTGCACTGCACTGCACTGCACTGCACTGCAGTAGACGTGCAGCACCTATGTACTGTACCAGACGGCGGCGGCGGCGGCTGCTGCTGCGGCGGAGCGCACAGACAGAGAAGAGACCCTGGAAAATGGAACAAAAGGGTTAAGCTCGATAGCCGATGGCGAGGCCAAACTCTGCCACCAACCACCGATTCAGCCCTGCTTCTGGCACGCTTGGCATGATGTGGAATTGATATGGAAGCTTGTTAGCTTCGTAGATCGCCTGCGGGGGTTGCAGAGACGATGTGGGAACTTGGCACGGTTACTGGAGCTTCACTAACAAGAAGCGGAATGATCAGCCGAAGCTTTCTAGTCAAGTGCTAGAATTAGTTTACGTGCATTGTCGACCTCAGGAAGTTTTCCTAATGCCAAGCCCTTTGGGCCGTAAACCATACTACTACATACAACCTCGGTTTAGAACCTCGGGTAACATCTGCTGACGACGAACCACCCCAAGTTGATTGGACTGGCTTATAAATGAGTAACTTAATCTGTAAATATTGAGATGCACCTTTTATTCCCAATGACATAACAAATATGACATCCTTCTCATGATACTACTACTGCTCTGTATTACATGTTCCAAGACATCATACGTCATGTCAACTGCACTTCATGAGGCAAGCTATTCATTCATTCCCCGTCTAGTCGATATGTAGTCATGTTAGTGAGCGCAAGTTTACGGCCTTGGTCAAAACTCCCGTAACTGAACCATTGCTACAATACAGAGAGAGATATGAATGATGAGGCCCTTCCGTTTTCGGAAACTTTTCTGGCCAATATATCGAACCTGTCCTGTTTCCTGGTGCAAGACTCAGGATCCTAGGATCAAGCCAAAGCGGAGATTCGGAGACGCGGAACTTGCGAGTCAGGGTAGGGCACCATGGAAAATCCACGCCAACACATATCGAGATCCCTACCGAGCCAAGTCTACGACTCGATCTGTGGCTTCCTTTTCGTCAAGTGAACAGGTGGGCCAATATCGAATCTCTGTGGGGGGTATCAGTGTTAAACCCAGAATACAGCCGAGGCGGACGATGGGTAACTGTCCATTCACGGGAGAAATTACTAACTTTAACTAACTCGGACAAGCTTGCGAGCCCTGTAAGTACTCATAAGACTTGGCTAGCGCCTTACAGTGACAGAACTTGATCCTTGATTGGAACTAGATGTCAGTAACCTGGAGAGAAAACGTGGCTAGACTACCTATCCTACCGTGCTGTACCTGAATCAGCAGAAAACGTTTTGACGTTGCTTCTAGAAATCGAACTAAAATGATCTTCAGGCATCGTAGATCTAGACCTAGCCGTGCCATGTTGCATCCATGGTTAGAATTGAAGAAGAAAAAACCTGGTGGGTGGAATCCTGCTCGACTTGCACGCACGCCTTGTCGTCTCGCCTGACCTCGCCTCTCACACACAAAAGCACAGTCTCGGCCAACGAATTGCGGGTTTGCATTGCAGCTGGGAAACACGCAAACATGCGACTCTGGACACTGAAACTTGGTGAATGCTAGTTGACTCGGGTTAGCTAAATTCGAAACTAGCGGCGGCATATGCAGTCATCGCGTGCTGTGAAGTAAACTATCCGTCACTCAACGGCCAGGCTGGGCTGGGCTGGGCTGGGTTGGGTTGGGTTGGCCAGCCTTCGGTAATGATTGGCGTGGGTATAGCAAAGAGGAGTGTCTCGCAGGAACAGACAGATCCTTTGTTGACTCCTGTATACACCCGCCAAGAAGCATAAGAGTGCATACTTGGTAACAAAGATGCACGATACACATGTTGTCTCTTTTCTCCGCGGCCCTTAGAACCAGGTTTATGATCGAGAGGGATTCAAAACGGAAGCATTCAGAACCACCCGCGGGCGATCTGATCTGCCGAGAAGCCTGAGGCATCCCATCCTCGTTTCAAATTATAGCTGCCTAAGGTAGCTTTGTCTGAAGTCGTCTGCTTTAGCCGTGTCTTTTTCTATTTGTACTGTAGGTCCTGGTTGTCCTTCAAATCCCCCTTGGCACACAACTTATGCAATGAAAGTAGTACCCGAGCATGTCAACCCCTTTGTATAGGATGGTGCCTCTGAGCCCTCACATACAAGCCCTCCAACAAGATGCAACGACGGAGGTCTTGACGCTTTTCCCTGTCGAGACGAGGGAAGGATTGTTGACTTACGGATTACCCAAATCATGTGAGCTGTTGTGTGAGGCTCTTTTACAAGATCTGGTATTCACTACACCCCCGATTTATTTCCATTTTTTCTTTAATTCTTTTCTTGATTACTTATATGAGAAGTTAAATTATTATATTACTTGGAAATATATTAATATTTGCTAGGCCGAAGATCTCCAGTTGTGGGCGAAGAGTTTCGGAATGGTCGTGAAGGACATTAAAATGCCGGAAATAAGCCCCCAGGCCTTCCGTCTTGAGAAGGGCAACACTTCAACGTTGCTGAAAGGGTATACAGCACTTGTCGTGGCTCTCGGTAACGCCAAGTACGATGTCGAGCTTATTTCTAGAGACAAGGCATCTTCTCAGCAGGAGACATGGGAATCGTCTTGGGCTCTTCACCTCCGAGAGACGGGACTGAAAGCCCAGGGAGGACACATAAGGTTTCTTTATATCCCCCTCCATCTGGAACCTGAATAGAGTTCATTTTCAACCACAACTTCCTCCTATTTCATGATGTGTATCATGTCATGTTCCGTATCGGCGCTGCATGTAATACTCCATTTGATGCTTTCGGGGCTACCTGTCGATCTTGTTGTTGACGACCTTAAACCTGACTTCGACCTCGATTTCGTCTTCGCCTTCGTCTGACCCGGCTCTAGGGCCCTCTCTATCTGTTCTAAACTGTTCAAGGTGTCAGTTCAAGAGCTGAAGTGGTATCGGTGAAGTAGCCCATATTTACCTAACCTTCCCGTCACAAACATCATAGACGAGATTTGGGATTCTAAGCATTTCCGAGGGCAGATGGGTTTTTGGACGGTGAGCAAACGCAGACTCTCTGCGTAGGATAGGGAAGCATTCGGCGGTAAAATGTTGGCCAAACGTGAAATAGGCGCTCACTAGATTGCTTATTGTGAGAACAAAGGATCTTGTAAGAACAGACTTAGGGGCGTTGATGAAAGCCTACCTCTTAACGGGAGCTCATAGGCCCGCGGACCCAAAACTTCTGCAAGTTCATCCCCAATCTGTACACACTTTGGCAATGCGAACCGCTTGGACCTAAGTGTATCGCTTCCTCCACTAACACATTTTGCCATCGCTGTCATAACCTCGTCCGTCGTGAGGCCTTGGCTATGAGCCACATGACACAAGGCGACCATGACCATGCAATGTGTTTGAGTCTCTCTCCCAGGTTCAAAGCCGCTGGAGGCAGCAGCATAAGTATCGAGGAGAGTGTGCCAGTCCATATTTCGGCGTGGTCCAACGTGTGAGATGGTGAGGCGAGCATGTAAACGGAAAATGTCTTCTGGCGTCGAAGGCCTGTTGTTATCCCAGTCCTCGTCTCCTTGTGGCAGCTTGGCCATCCATGACCTAACCCATCTTATTTGATCATTCAAGCCTCTTCTTCGGACGGGTTTCTGGGGAACGGGTTTTCCTGGATTTTCAGTAATAAACTCAGCAGCGGCGAATGCTGAAGATTGTGGAGTGCTCATGATGTACGGATATACAACAAGACTTCTAGGTCTGGGTTCGGATAATAAGGGGTCCATTTATGTCATGAAGAACCCAAGTTGGGTTCGTTCCCCAACTGTCAGACAGAGGGTTGGGTAATCTATATGGGGGGCCTTCAAGTCGGCAGCCGATTGAGCCGCCGAATTTTGGTACCTGAGCCAGGAAGATTGCCTCCGCCAGGCTTCTCTTGTGTGCATTTGAGCCACACCTCGTTTTACTTCACGCCCTCCTAGGAAGGGTCATCGGCAAACAACAGGAGAACAACACAACAGTGAGAAGCTGGGTCCTTCGCTGGCCTTTGCAGGGTCCGTCAATAAAAGCCCCGGAAGCCATTGTGTCATTGACAGATAAAGGTAGGTGACAGTGGCGTTGGTCATAGGCCCATGGATGGGGTGTAGAGCCAAGCTAATTGAGTCGTCCAAAACAGCGTCCTTCTCCTCAGCCCTGTAATAAGAGCATTCCAACCCTGAACAGCTTCGGAAGAAGGACACTTGAGAATGCGGATAGCGGATGCGATTTGGGTTTACATCTGATTTGCATAAACTCCTTTCCCAAATCAAATCAGTAATTACGATTTCCCCTCCCCAACCTACTGCCATTCTGCAGGTATGCTGTCGTACCGGGATCTTCATTGGTTGCAAATCCGCTCGACCGGGGATGATTCCATGATTGCAAAGAAATTTCTTCTAAAGTCTCCAACGGGCCTTGGCTGGAGCTGGACCATCGGTCGATAGCGTAATGCGCCAGGCTTAGCCTCCAGAAATAAGGGAGAAATGACAAAAGTAAGTCGCAAGCTTACACTGTATCCGTACCTCGATGGAGACCTGCTCTGCCGGGGCAAGGGGAGTTGCTGTCCCGCTCTCTTCTCGCAGTTCCAAAAACTCGGGCTAGCGAATGGTATCAAGCCGGATTTAACCCCTAGATCTGCGGTGAGGAACGCTTGTGGCCGGACGAGGACAGGGCCTTTGCTTGGAGCACTAGCGCCAAGCCGAGATATGCAGTCGTGCAGACTTGGAAAGGTCCAGATGGCTTGTTTCAACGGCCTGTCGAGAAGTGCGGCTACCACCCGACTTGGACTCTAGCGCTTGTATTGCACATTTCCAGCCCAAGCTGTATTTGTGTGTACAATATCTTCGTTGTCCTGTAAGTTACCTGAGCACCACCCCATTGATCCAAGAGTAAGAGCATGGCTATAACAGACATAGCCAGCCAGATGGAAAGCATGTGGGAATGCCCGAACCTTGGCACTCTGTTTGTTTGCCATATTAGCATGTCGTATAGGACTTTTTGACGTTACCAAGCGCTGATCGTTCAATAGACCAACAGGGACCAAACATGCTCTAAAAAGCAACGTGGGAATGGCATGGATAGCGAGGGTGGTGGGTTGAGGTGGGCGGGCTAGTGGATCGTTCAACTCGATGCGCTCGGATGCATGTGGACCTTTCGGAATTATGTTAGCCGCGCGTCTTATGTCAGCTCTGTACTCTGTGGCTGTTCAGCTTAGCAGGTATGGTTGCAGGTGTGGCGTCTGGCCCCTGGGGACAATTTGAGATAAGATAAGATAAGAAGTGACTGACGTTTATCAGTAGAAACTGCATAACAATTAACACCCCTGAAAAAAAGAAGGTGGATCCGCTTGTGTTAATCTCAGCGACAATAGAGGACAGCTTGGACTGTCGCAAAACCTCATGAACTTTAACTTTCTGTCCTTCCTTTGATATTTTCGAATCTCTTTTTCTCTGTTACTGCTCTTCTGAGCACTTCTCGTCAATCCGACCCTCTGTGCTCTTCGCTCGATGGCGGTTCGTTCCAATGGACGGTGATCCGGCTGTCGATCCGGGGCTTGACTCCTTCAGCTTGACTTTCCCTTTGCCCTACCGTGTTGGCTTTATCGCAACTCTCGGTGAGCGCTGAAACCTTGTTTTCCATAATTGTGCTGTACATGACTAACTTCCAACAGCTGTTTGGGGGTGGGGGTTGAATTTGCATTGCCTCTATCTATTTAATGTCGACGTTCCTCAGTTAATTCGATATCCCGGCCGAGCGTCGCCGCAACACATACCGCACCATGGTTCAACGTACCGCCTCGCAATTGTCCTCTCGACACTGTTCGCGTTCTCCATATCTCTTTTCTGGTTATGCACATGGGGAGTAGCTGAGCGTGTAATTGCGTTTGGTTGGATGCCTTTAGCATACCTCACGGCTCTAATTGCGATGTTCGTTGTTCCACTGCGAAATTTACCTAGTGGTGGAAGAAGAAGATTCTTGGCAACGCTGAGGCGTGTGAGCATAGGGGGCCTTGCTGAACCTCAAGATGGTAAATTCGGAGATATCCTCTTGGCTGATGTTCTCACATCATACGCCAAAGTCTTTGGCGATCTTTTCATCACTCTATGCATGTTCTTTACAGCTCGAGGATCGGCTACGCAACGGCCCGATCGTAATTGTGGAGGAACAGTGCTTGTGCCTTTCATAATGGGAGTACCAAGTTTGATACGATTTCGACAGTGTTTAATCGAATATTTCCGTGTTCGACGAGCTCCCTACAAAGAGTCTACTGGATGGGGCGGCCAGCACCTGGCTAACGCGCTGAAATATTCGACGGCGTTCCCAGTCCTAATCACCAGTGCCTGGCAAAGATCGGTTGAGGATCCTGAGTCCAAGGCAGCTCTCCACAAAGCTTGGCTTGTTGCTGTGCTCATCAATTCTCTTTACTCTTTCTACTGGGACGTGGCCAAGGATTGGGACATGACTCTTTTCTCCTCGAGGCAAGACCGCGAATCTCCTACTCACCCCTTTGGGCTACGGGATCGCTTGGTCTTCAGGAATCCTAATCTCTACTACTTAGTCATTGGCATGGATCTGATGTTAAGATGCACATGGTCAATGAAGCTTAGCAGTCGCCTGGATAAGTTCAGCGATTTGGAGGGAGGGATTTTTCTTATCGAATTTCTTGAGGTTCTTCGTCGATGGATATGGATATTTTTCCGCGTTGAGACGGAATGGCTAAGGAACAATTCTACCGGCCTCGGGGTTGACGATATTTTGCTTGGAAATTTCCAGGGCAAGGATGACGAAGACGATTGATGGCTTTACGGAGAATTTTGGCGAGAGAACGAAAACTGGACGACTGGCTTTTTCAGCCATCTGGGCAATTTTCATAGAACTACGACTTTCAATGATACGTTCAACAACCACTCCCCATCACGTTCTGGCTGGAACGGACCCTTTTGCCCTATATTTGTACCCAGTACAGCAACATTCCTGACTGACGCTTTATGGCCATACTGCGTGGCCGGATACTCTACCTTATTGAGGTGTTTCCCGGCAAAGGCTTGGGGTGCCACGAGGTCACTCCCGGTAATCGGGAAACATTACAGCATCATTGTAATGGCCTGACGATCTTGCTGCCACAAGCCAAATGGGTGGTCCCGCGTCTACTGATGACAGCCTTGCCCTTCCCGGATGAAGCTTCAACCTAAGCACTAAATCGGCCATGCCAAGTCCATGTTGGTCCAACAAATACGCAATGCGCAGGACAGACGAGGTTTGGGGCAATCCAGAACATTACGGTGAACCATGAAAGAGCTGGCTTTGGAGATGCAGCGATGGCGCTATGTTATCTACCTCTCGCCATCGACGTGTTTTTGTTTATACGAATATCGGATTTGTGGCCGTATAGTTTTCCCAATGATGATCGCTCATCTACTTGTGCGCAGTCCAGCTCGCCACATCCAGATGCGAAAGGTGCTTTGAGTTCATCATTCATTCTACTCAATTTGTTCATAAAGAACAGACTTTTTTCTTTCTTTCTTTTCCTTTATGAAGAATTCGCGAGGCGCGAGCGGTCTGCCTTTGCGGAATAAGACTGGAATGCTGTCATGTTTTTGGCCAATATGTGTCGCCCAGCTCAATGAGCCTAGACTCAAGCCTCCCGCCACAACCCGCTAGGTGCCAGGTGACTCCGAATGAAAATGGAGCGATGCCGAGATGCCATAGGCTTGGTCGCAAGGCCGAACTATGACGGCGCAAACTCACAATTGCATGGAGACATCCTTAAGATGGTGTTGGCGACTCAAGTCCATAATGGACGAGGGGTTTCCTCTATCTTTCTTTCAACATTTGATTTCGGGAGCCTTTTGTTGCAACTCCAGAGCTACCATCGACTCGACGATATCGGTCTCGCGCTTTGACGGAGCGTCAGTAGCTTACCACGGCAGTTTCGGTTGAACAATTTCTACGCATCACTCATACCCAGCAAAGGAACCGTGCGCTATCATAAGGTTCGACTGGAGTTCAGCTGTCATTTGCGGATCACTGTCGATACCGCAGGGCTGCAGGACGATAAATCGTGCATGATACATGCATGAACCCAACCCTTGCTATCCCGGCTTGATCGATCTATGACGAACGATAAACAGAATTTATCAAACAGTATACTGTCAATCAGCATGACAACCTATGCACGACCCGTGAGCAGTATAGAACTCGTGCTGCCACCACAAAATGCAAATCTATACCGCCATAAGCCTCTGCCTTTACCTCCAACAACACCATCAAGACACCCTTCAAATGCAAAACCACCTGCAAGATTCAGTGCCTTTCCGAAAACCTCGGGACCAGGAAACAACCCTAAGGCATTGCCTCAAGAGCCCCCTGTGGTTGTGCCCAGAGCTTTGACAAGACAGCGCGCATCACGGATGAGCATATCAGGTACTACGACGTTGCGCGAAAGACGGTCTTCTCAAAAGATTCAACAAATCACTGGCCACGATGTCGGTTCCAGTATTGATTGGACATCTCCTACAACTCGACCTCCTTACTCGCCTTCTATTTCGCCCAAATCTATCCGGGACGATTCATCGAGTGGTTACAGCATCTCATTAGACGAACCTATATTTGATAATGATCCTACACCACTCGCGGACTACCAGCCAAGATCTTCCGATAGCAGCATGCCTCCACTGGAGCCAGACTGTGATAGTGTATTGAGTAATCAGAGTTATACAGACCCAGAATCACCCCAAGTCCAGAGACGATCTATTTCGCTTCATATTGATAAGACGAGACGTCTCAGTAGCGTAGGATCCACGATGGGTGCATTAGAGCCAGTCCCAAACTTGGAAGATCCGTTTGACGAAGATGTTAATTGGCAGGCGGGTTCGTGTTATAACTACTTTAGCGACCTTGAGACGGCCGATGAGTACCATCGAATTGCGACCAGATTGGCCAACAACGATAAACGTCAATCAGTATACGGGACCTCTTCCCTTCCGCGGTCTCGCAACTCGCTCAGCCGACGACTGAGTGTGTCAGCTCGGTCGCTATTTACACGAAAGAAAGATTCTGCTCTGTCTGCCAGTCCCAGGCGAGCGTCCCTCACCGCTACCAATCAGCCCACCAAAGGTCCTTATTCGCCTTCGATTCCTTCCTCTGAGGGTGCTACGAGTGTGATGTCTCCGCCTCGCAGCACGTTCGAAATCGACGATGATGATGATGAATTAGATGGTGAGGATGGTAGTGTAAGGGGTGTTTTCAAGGATTTCTTCATCCGCAGAAGTGAGGAGCACACATCAATAGAGCTAGGAACTCGTCGCTCGATGCCACAAATCCACGAGCAGTCACGGGAACATAAGACTCTATCGATGACGGGAGTGCAGGTGAAGGATCTGCTCTTAAACGCGCGTGACGGCGCAAGATTAATACAGGGCGCCAGGCTTGAGAGGAGAAGAACTCTGCTTAGGACCCAGATCAAGGTGATTCCGGAGGAGGAAATCGGACGATGAGTGAGGAGAAACGGGGATGAGAATGAGCATGGCATAGCAGGGCATGGACTCGAGGAAGATTTGCTTGCTATTGGATTTAGCGCGGCGTCGAGTTGAGAGAGATTCCCCAAAAATGGTTGGTTAACATGGTCACTTAGACATGCTTCGATTAGATATTATTGAATGGAATATGAGATTCTTTTGGTTGAGATTGTGACATCTTGGGCCATCATGATGACTGCCCCGCGGGATATTGTAGTGGTATGGTTGACTTACATTCAAATTTAGGGTACTCACCCTTCGTATGTTGTCTCATATAAAGTAATTCATTTAAAATACCCCATTAGATCCATATCTCTGTACCACTTCGGAGTCTGATCTCCAGGTTTCACGGTCTCACTCCCGAGGCCCACCCCCACAAATCAATACCCGTCCAGATCCGGAGCCGGAGCGGCTTCCAGGCCGAGGCATCCACATCTCTGCATCTCCATATCAAGGCTCAACTTTTTAGACTATTGCAACCTAATATAAAGCAAGAGGAAACAACTCGGGAGAAAAAAAGACAAGAATATTGACCTGAAAAAACAAGGCGGTGTCGATCTTGTTCTCTCAGGGCGATTAGAGTTTCTGCATTGTTGATCATTCACCACCATGATCCACGATACAGGGGCCACAATCAATAACGAGCCCTCTAGAGATACAGAGCCAGAGCGGGAGCCAGAGACATCAGACAGCCACAGCATCACTGACGCTGACGTTGTTGAAGCGCTACAAAAGGGTATTCGCGAAGCTACTAGGGACAACGTTAAGGAGGAGCTGATCAACGAGGGAGAGGCGTCGTTGTATTATGACTCTCTGACCATGTCGCCTTTGAACGCAATGTCTGCTGTGAGTTTCTCATTCTGCATCCATCCTCTTGTTCCCAGTTTCTTTGCGTCTTTTTGTCGTTCCAATGCGTCTGCTATCCGATTCTCCTCATGTATACTGCCGATTGCTAACCAACATCATATCTCGCAAGGCCGCTATTGCCCGCTTCCGCGCCTACAAGCCTCCCGCATTCCCGCTATGGGACCGTCTTCCAGTTCGGAGACGGGCTGCTGTCTTGATACTCCTGTATGCTGACCGTCGCGGCGACCTGCGTGTTGTTATCACCATGCGAGCTGCGAGCCTGAGGAATTTCTCTGGACATGCTGCTTTTCCTGGAGGAAAAGCGGATGACGCCCAAGAGACACCATGTAAGACATTTCTGCCAAGTGTTGTCCCATTTACTGACCCAATCACCTAGTCCAAATCGCCCGCAGAGAAGCTTGGGAGGAAATTGGACTTCCAATGGATGATTCCAAACTCCCTAAACCATTTCGTGTAGAGCATTTGTGCTATCTACCACCTTCACTGGCGCGGACTCATCTCGTGGTGAGGCCATGCGTTGCGTTTTTACACGCAGATCAGCGAACAGCAGGAGAGCCCGCTCCTACTGTAGAAGAAACTATGATTCCCCGTTTAGACGCCCGCGAAGTCGCAGCCGTGTTCAGCGCACCTTTTTACAATTTCCTCAAGGCGAGCGACCTCCCTCCTGCGCCTGGCGAGACACTTCCCGAAGGACAATGGTACGATGGCTTCTGGCATTCATGGAAAGACCATCAATGGCGGGTTCACAACTTCTACGTACCCGTCAATAACCAGAGCATCTCCAAGCCACGAAAGGACAGCGAGCAAAGCCAGCTAGTCGAGAAGCTAGAGAAGGAAGAGGAACCAGATGGCAGATTTAAGGTGTGGGGAATGACGGCGCGCATCCTAGTAGATGCTGCGAGGATTGCATATGCACAGGAGCCCGTATTTGAGCACAACGATAACATTGGCGATGAGGATATTATAGCGCATGCGGACAGTTTGGGGGAGCTTGGGGAGAAGGTTCAAGAGAAGCCACAAGAGAAGAAGACTGAACCTGGCGAGGCGGCGAAGATGTAGAGCTGTTACATAGATATAGTTACGCCTTACGAATTATTAGAGTACGGTTTTGAAACTGGTTTGCAGTGCAGAAACATCTGAGGTTTGTGAGAGCTTGAGTTTCGTGCTGGCTCAGCTGAAGATGATAGAGTTCAAGGCGGCACTTTATTCCGCCTCAAGCAGCCGGTTGAGCAGAGATACAGAAAGATGTTCAACTTGTTCTAAACTCATACTAAAAAGCAGTACTTGAGTTTACCCCGACTCAAGAGACTATTCGTCTGATTTCTTCTGTTGTCTACTATGATCATTTACCCAGACTTTAAACGGGTACGTAACTGCGTCAAACAGGCTTTAATTGCTGCAAAGGATACGCCGCATCGCTCATGGCATTGTCATGACCGTTACCTTGCAAGGCTCAATTCTTTAATGGCACGCATTTTCCTTTGTGGCAGAAGTTCTTTGTCCAAAGAACAGATACCCGAGGAACGCGCCAAGCGAGACAGAGATCATGACCCAACCGTTGTATGTCATGAAAACAAGCCTGTCTTTGTTAAACCCGTCCCATCATCCACGCCAAGGGCCAAGATACTTACATGAGCATGAAGGCGTAAAAGTTCTGCAGGGCATACAGGATGGCCTTAATGAGGTGGGCGCGCTGGTCGGCTTGTTCCTGGGATTGTCCTGAAAGGATAGGCGTCGATTCAGTAACGGGATCATCAAGACCTCACGGCAAGACTTAGCAATGGAGCTATTGTATGTTTTCCCCAGACGTGTCACAGACAAGGCAAAGGGGTATAGCGCAGTATTCTGTTTTCTTTTGTCCTCGGGGTTCCTCATATAGGAAATGTGTGTATTGGTCGTAGAAAGACGGGAGATAAGGAGATGGAAGGCTTACTGGGGGCGGAGCGGACTCGTTTATCAAGGCTTTGTTCGTAACGGCGAGAGAGGGATCGGAGAGCTTCGTAGCCCATAGCGAGGAGGATGACAGCGACGAGAGAGAAGAGAAGCGAAGTGGTTGATCGGACGTGCCATTGACGAAAGACAATGCAGAGGTTGTTGGTGTCCCAAGTGAAGAGCATCTAGATAAGGGTTGTTAGCATGTATTCTCGTCGAGAGATGACCTGGATCGCATACGTTCATACTGCACATATCCTTCATGCCTCCTCCATGGCCATGGTCCATATCTCCGTGGTCCATACCGCTATGATCCATATGTGAGTGGTCCATCGCGAATAATTGCTGGTCGATATAGGGGATTTGTAGTTGTATTGTTGGGTCCTGAAAAGGATGTTGGAAGGTTTATGAAGTTGGTCGAGTACGGAAACGAGCTCAAACTTGCGCAAGATCAGGCGGACTCTCCTCTGTCAGTGGTGGTTAGAGGTCGGTCGATAACAAGGGAGTAGGTGTCGCAAGTGGGTGGAATGACGCGACAGCAGGTACTTGATGATACACTAAAGTTGTGTGTTGACACAAGTACCTGGTGTTTTAGCATCCATTTCAGAAGGGAGGGGTCGTCTCAACCCTGTCTGTACTACGGCGTCTAGGTACTGCGGGGAGCTACTACCTGCTAACTGTACTGTAATACAAATAGCTATTTTGTAGGTACTAATCTATGGATATGAGGCCAGCATTGATTATACAAGTAGTATTGAGCTAGAGTTGTGACAGAATGATACAACAGATTATCCTGCCAAATTCTCTTGTGATAGTAAAAGTGGTTTAAACATAGTACGTCGCAGCCTCTCCCGTGACATCCGCAACTCTCACTTACAAATTATCCGCAGCCAACGCCCCTCACTCATAACTTAACCTTAACTTCAATCTTCACTCTTGTCTACCAACTATTTCTTAAACTCATATCACATATTACTAGGATTAACGCCTGAGCAAGCCAAAAGCAGAACCACAATGCTCGGACCTCCAGTGAATTTACCCAAGTGGTGAGCCAAACACTATACCCAGCCTACCTAACTGTCAAGACCACAATCAACTAATCAACTGGTATGGGCGTAATAGGCTTGAAGAGAACTCTCATCTTCTTCAGCCACCCATCAACAACTACTGCGTCTACAATGAAGATTTCAGCGTCATGGTAAGCCAAGATCTAAAACTCACATCATATGTACAGTTATAACTAATGACTATATCCAGATCGTTGGAGGCCCTAATGCTCGCACCGACTACCACATCAACCAAACCCCAGAATGGTTCTATCAATACAAGGGCGCAATGATGCTCAAAGTCGTCGATGAGGGCAAGTTTCGCGACATCATCATCCGCGAAGGCGACATGTTTCTCCTACCCGGCAACACACCACACAACCCAGTTCGCTTCGCAAACACTGTTGGAGTTGTCCTCGAGCAGCGCCGTCCCAAGGATTCTCTCGATCGCATGCGCTGGTACTGCGCCGAGTGCGGTGAAATTGTTCATGAGGCTGCGTTCCACTGTACCGATCTAGGAACCCAGATCAAGGCGGCTGTGAATGATTTCAAGGATAGCAACGATAAGAGGACATGTTCCAAGTGTGGTACTCTGGCTGATGTGGCGCCAAAGCCGGGAAGTATCCAGGATCCCAACTTGGTGTGATACTCGTTCATATGTAAATACTTGTGTAACAAGAGAGGTCAAAAGGCGCATGGGTAGGCGTGGTGTTGGCGGTCCTGTTCTGTACAGAAATAATGCCTCTCATATTATGATATATTCTACAGACTTGAAACTTTTGAGTATTTCGTGTACATCTCTACGTCTCGGAGAAAGTGTAAGAGCTGGGTGACTCTTCGACGGGAATCTCGATAGCACCCTCCTCAACCTCCTTTCCGTCAATCCTCAGACCAGCGCGGACAACATCGCCAGGTGCAGCAGGGCCAACGCCAGCAGGTGTACCAGTCAGAACAATATCACCAGGGTGAAGAGTCATGACCTTGGAGATATCGCTCAAAATACGGGGAATCTGGTAGATCATGAGGTTGGTTGAGCCCTGCTGCTTAGTCTCACCGTTGAGCTGGAGGAAAAGCTCGACGTTGTGAGGGTCCTTGATAGCAGTCTTGGGGATGATATTGCTCATGGGCAGGAAGGTGTCGAAGCCCTTGGCAATTGACCAGGGAAGACCCTTCTTCTTGGCCTCGTTCTGGGCGTTGCGGGCGGTAAAGTCAATGGCGACAGCGTAGGCTACGATATGTCAACATTCAATGATTTCTGAAAAGTGCAGTATATCGCGCACCTTTCACGGCGTCCATAGCTCCTTGAGCGTCAGAGGCTTGAAGATCTCGAGTCAGCTTGCCAATGATAAGAGCCAGCTCAACTTCGTAGTGCATCTCAATGCCCTTGGGTCTAAGGACAGCACCCTCGCCGGGGAGTACGATAGACGAGGTGGGCTTGAGGAAGAAAAAGGGCTGCTTTGGCTTCGCGCTGTTAAGCTCGGCAATATGCTCCCTACATGATAGTATCAGCATATGCTATGTCGACTGGATATTTGGGATCATACGCAAAGTTGCGGCCAATGCAAATGACCTTGCCAGCTTGCTTGAGGCTTGATGAAGCTTGAGGTGCCAGATTGGCCATTGTGCGTCTGAGAGCAAACATGATGGCGATTAACTATGGAGTGAGCTCTTGTTGGTGGATCTCTATACAATAAATTAATGTAATATTCAAGATCACTCTTTGTCGTTAGATTGATGGTGAAATACTCAATGGTTAAGCTTGAGTTTAGGTCGCTTCGGAAACATCCTCCGATACAGAGTTTCGGAGATTGAGTCCCGACCAAAAAGGTGTGAGCAAGTCTAGGGTAGTCGCAATAGCTCGAGGTTATCGCCGACTTCACAATTGTTCATGACAAATATATTATTTCATTGTTGAAAGAAGGGTTAGTCGAATAAAAATCAGAATTTACAATTGTATTTTATGTGTGTTCATTCTTTAAACAAGTACCTCTATGCGTGACTCTGGATTCGATCCCATCCAAGATTTCCGTATATTGACTACCTGTCTCCTTTCCTTCTACATATTTCTTCATACATGTCAAACGTGCCTTGCGTATCACAGGCTGATAAATACTCGGGCGACTCCCCGTGACGGAAAATCTTCATTTATTTCATGATCATAGTCGTTCATACACTTATCAAAGCATAGGTACCTAAGCAGCAGTCCGTCAACTTGATAGTAGCCGTACATATTTTTAACAATCTCGAACCCTTTTTCGTTCTACTTCAATAAATATCACCATGTAAAAGATAAAGTCATATGTATATCAGGTCTTGTTTCCGATTTCGTTAAGAATTCCCCGTATTCTTTATTATCGAGCGCGGTAGAGTCTCAAGTCAAAGAAACTTAACCTTTATGTCCACCAACACGCATCAAAGGACATAAAGATGCCGAACCCTTATTGTCCCCAATAATGCTAAGGATCAATTGAGGAAATGAGTCTTGCTTCTTCCCATACCCATGTATCTTTAAGAGCAACATTATCCAGTATCATCGATAACCTAGAAACCTTTACCTTCACCTTCACCTCTACCCCCTGATATATACAGCCATCTAATAGTCACAAATCATTCTCGCCATCATGCAACTTCCCTGCTGCTCAAACTTCATTCACGGCCGTTGCTTCAAAGGGGCAACCCAATTTGATGCGCTCGCATGCCCATTCTGCAACAGAGATCTTAGCACATGAACCCAGACAACCAGACGGAGCTTTTCACATATACGGCACCCCACCATGAGCTCCCACGAGGGCTACATCTTCCTGCGACCGCCGTAGAGAAGGCCACTGCACAATTCGTTGATCCAAATGGAATTCCGTTGCTGAAAGAACTGAACAAAGCCATCGAAGACGAGTATGGGTATCCGAGGGGTGCTCTTGGCATGGCGTATAGGGACTGGCCTTTCGACGCGTTTGCAGACGAGGATGATGACGAAGAGGAAGATGACAATTAAGGACTCTCGGGGGGTCTAATTTCGAATACAAGATGCAGGTCATCTTCTGGCTGTTCGAGAAAATTGCATGAACATTATTAATAATTGCCAAGTGGCAAGGATACGGGTGGTCAAGTGTCCTGTGTAGAAGCGTTTCTTTTGAATTTTGGTGTTATGGAAAACCGGTAATAGCGGGGATATAGTACCTTAAAATCTATGCTTTTTGTCCTTCTCTACATGAAATCTCAAATCCTGTACATTAAGCAACGTCAACAAACGTCCTCTTCTTAGCACTTCTCGCATCATTCTCCTCCTCCCAGTTCTCATCCACGTAGTCCTTGATGCTCTTATCGCGGATCTGCATACCAACAACCTTGAGGGCAGCGATGTTGACTCCCATCTCGTCCTTCTGGCGCTTGAGTGAAGCGCGGAGGTTGACGCGGATGCCGTCGAGCATGACCTTCATGGTGCGGCTAGCAACAATCTGCTTGTGATGCGTTTTGAGCATGAAGAACAGAATGCGGCATGTTAGGGGCATGTTCATGGATCGCATGGCAAAGATGTTAAGGAAAGTGAAGAGGATGGGGACGGAAGCGAAGGGCAGGACCAGCAGAGCATCGTGCAGTGCGGAGGCCTTGATCTTCTGCAGGACAGAGAGGACGTAAGCTTCGGCGGTGATGTTGCCGAGAGCCAGGAAGACTGTGTTGCGCTGAGGGGGTTGAGCATGAGGGTTTGTGAGTTTGGCTTCCTCGTACTCTCTGAGGAGGTTCAAGTCAGCCATACCCATCTCGAGCGCCTCTGCTATTCGTTCACCAGCCATCAGGGTTTCTGTAGTCTGCTTGCTGGCCGCAGCGACCTCAGTGTTCTCATCCTGGGCATCCGCGTCACGTTCCAGAGACGTGGTAAGGGTGCTCTCGTACAACTCCTCCATCTCTTTCTCGCGCTCTTCCTCCAGGAAGATCTGCTCATCGGTCTCGTCCCAGACCCGAATGCTCTTATCGTGACCAGCACTGACCAAAAGGTTACCGCTGTGAGAAACAGCAATGGCCCACACTTCTCCGTGGTGACCATCTAATCTTTGAATCTGCTCAAACTTGTCACCATCCCAGTATCGGATCGTGCGATCCTTACTGCTGCTGAAGAAGTGATGGCCATTGCCATCGTTGTTGTGCGGCACAAAGGCGACCTGCAGAATACTGTCCTTGTGGCCATAAAGTGCTTTATGACAGTCACCGAAATCAAGACCCCATATCCTGATGTTCTTATCGGCCGAACTTGTGACAATCATCTTGCTATCGTATGAGATGTCCATACTAAGGACAGGGAGCTTATGGCCGTAAAGGTTAAGGTAAAGCTTGAGGGAGTCAACGAAGAAGACCTTGACTGTGCTGTCGAAAAGCGCAACAGCCAGAAGCCTTGCATCTGGCGAGAACTTGAGGCTGAGAATATCGTGAGAGACCTTCAAAGTCCTTGATTGCACTAGCTTGAGCTTTGGTGTCGTTCTCCTTGTACCCAGAACCTCCTCCTGCACGATCTTGAAATCCCAGAACTTGGCTGTTTGGTCGGCACTGCCGGAAACCACAGATTGGCCGTCAGGGTGGACACTCAGTGACCAGATGGCTTTCTCATGAGCATCGACGCTGTCAAGAAGAGCTGCTGAAGCAACGTCGAAAAGCTGAAGCTCGCCGCTCTTGGTACCAACAACCACGACTTTGTCTCCAGGAAGGAAAGCACAGCATAGCGCATAACCACACTCGAAAGTTCGAATGCAGTTCTGAGTCTTGATGTTCCAGATCTTCAAGTTACCGTTAGAGGCAGACGCCAGCATCTTGTCATCTGAGCTGAGCGACAGGGCTCGAATATCTGTTCGGTGACCGGGCAATTCGACGGACAGAGCTCTCGTGTATTCGGGGGCATCTTCCTTCTTTGACTTGTCGCTCTTATCCTTGCGTGAGACGCTGTAATACTCAAGCAAGTTGTTTGTGGTTCCTACTAGCAGGTGAAGATCTTTTTGCCCGCTGGGCACAGCCCAGTCCACTGAGCGAACCCTTCCTCCTGTTCGCACAATGACATGTTGAATGAACACATCACTGATATCGGCCTTTGAGACATCCTCGGGCTCTTCACCGTTGGCATCCTCCTCGACGGCCTTGCCGTCCTTGGCCTTCTCACGACGTCTTCTTCGCTTACGCGCCAAAGCCTTTTTTATTTCGGCTTCGGATCGTAGTCGCCACACATCAACCGCCTTTTCTGAACCGTGAACGGCAAAGTAGTCTTTTTTGGGGTGGAAGACAACTTCAGTCGCCTTGTCCTTGCTTTGCCGGTGTAATGTTCCGCGGTCCTGGAGATATTGGGCCGAGGCGGGTGTATCCACCTGGCGTGCGCTGAGCGCGAGGCCATCAGCGTCCAATGACCAAACCTTGATTTCGCCGTCGTTTCCGGCTGTGACACATCCGCTGTAATCTGGCGAAAGACCAAGAGCCCAGCACTCGCCATTGGTTTGCGAGATATGAGTCTCTATGCAATGCCTCGATGAGAGATCCCAGAGCTTGATGAGAGCGTCTTTGCCGGTCGTCAAGAGGAAGCCTTCGTGTATTCCTTCACCATCGATAACCATGGCCTGCGCATCATCATCGTCCTGAACCTGGAGTTCTGGCTCGACAAACTGCAGACCAGTAATCTGATCTTTGTGTCCTCGCAGTTTGAATTGACCAACTTCTGCAACAAGGTCCCACATAATGATATCCGTATCCCGAGAACCACTGGCGAGTCTGACGCCAGACTTGTCGAATACGAGTTTCGTGATTGCTGACTTGTGTCCGTTGAAGTTGAGAATAACGGAGGAAATCTTGCTGTCCCAGAGTCGAATGCTACCGTCCTCGTATCCCACAGCGAAGACGTCCTTGTCGGCTTTGCTTTGCGCGATCGCAGTCACAGGCACCGTACATCGTTCATCTCTCCAGCGGCTCAGGAGTTCGCCCTTTTTAATATCCCAGCAGAGAACCTCCTCGTTCGCTGCGACGATCGCCTGTCCTGCACCGGTTCCTGTTCGATCTTTGGAGGACCATACTAGGTTCGAGGTCGCCGAGGCGACGACGCCAAAGGACTTGCCATGCTCGTATTTTCTGTTTAAGAGTAAGTTAGATTGAGTCGCTTACTTGTATTCGTCGACTTACAAGTATGACTTGACCATTTTTACACGGTTGCGACCAGAATTGGCCCTTCTTCAATTTTGTCTCTAACAAAAAGATCCCAGAATCTTTACATCCACCGCGGAAAGGTACGAGGTGGGAAATTTTCTTATCGATAAGAGCGCATCCACTGGCTCCGCCCGCCTGGAAGCTCATCGTCACGTGTGATGGCTGGGAGCTCGACGCTCACCACGTAAGCCCCACTACCCAGGCGTCACCTACTGTACCGTACTACCTAAGCTCCGGTAACGACGAGAGTAAAGGGGAGCGCATACAACTCAATCAACAAGATGCTTCTGCTAGATTACCAAAACGTTCTGATCCAGTCAGTCCTGACTGAGAGGTTCTCTGGGTAAGATAGCGCATGTCTAAATGTTTCGGAATGAGAGCTAATAGATCGTACGTCAGAGCCCCTCCCGCCTCCATTGACCAGACGGTCAGCGACTTCGACGGCGTTACCTTCCATATCTCGACCCCTGAGACTAAGAACCAGATCCTCCTTTCTATCCAAATACGATGTTTCCCCGATCTTGTCAAGTACGGAGCTGAGGAGGTCCTCCAGCGAGAGTACGGCGACTATGTAACAGCTGTCGAGCCTGGCTATGACTTCTCTGTCATGTTAGACTTGGAGAACCTCCCAGAGTCGAAGGGTAGAGCTTCTGTCGCTTTCGTAACTTTACAACCAACTTTGCTAACCATTGGCAGAGGAACGTAACGAGCTGGCTCTCAAATTCGCCCTCCTAAAGCGCAACGCTATGGCCGCCCCGTTCGAGCAAGCCTACAAGGAGCACTACGCGTTGAAGGAAGAAGCGTCCAAGTTCAGTTCCGAAGATGCTCCCCAGGGAGTCCGAGAGGGAGGCGAAGTTAAGGCGATCCACTACCGAGAGGAGGAAGCCATCTATGTCAAGGCCAGCCACGACCGAGTTACTGTCATCTTCAGCACCGTCTTCCGGGAAGAGACCGATCGAGTGTATGGAAAGGTGTTTATTCAGGAGTTCGTTGATGCTCGAAGAAGAGCTATTCAGAACGCTCCTCAAGTTTTGTTCAGGAACGATGCTCCCCTTGAATTGCAGGGCGTGCCAGGGGTCCAGAGCACTGGATCTGGAGATATCGGCTATGTGACTTTCGGTAAGCGCAAGAAGTCGTCACGGTTAAGAGCGTACACTAATTGGATTATAGTCCTCTTCCCCCGCCATCTCACTCCCCAGCGCATGACCGATGTTATTTCTCATATCCAGACTTTCCGTGACTACTTCCATTACCATATTAAGGCCTCAAAAGCTTATATCCACTCTCGTATGCGAAAGCGAACTGCCGACTTCCTCCAAGGTAAATTTTGTCTACCGCACCCGTACAACTGCAGAGCTAACATTGCCCAGTGCTGCGTCGTGCCAGACCCGAGAACGAGGAGAAGGAAAGAAAGACTGCAAGCGGCAGAACCTTCAAGGTGCAAGGAAACTAGATTTTGGTACAATAGGATAGTTCCTGTGTACACAACGTTATACAATGACCAAATTGGTTCAACACCGTTGAGCCGTTAGATAGGGCGGTTAGGTGCGGGTAGATGATAGTTGAGCGAATGATACTATAAAACTATGATTTGATAACCCGAGCTGAATATATGAGATCGACAAATAAATATTTAGTACAAGAACAATTATGAGCTAAAACTATCATGGGATTGATCTTCTTGGCACGTGGTGGATACACTCACTTGAGTTCGAAGTCTTGCAACCGCTCACACTGAATTTACCGGATCGACTTCAGCAACTTGTATGGCCCAAATCCTTTCTGTAAGACCTTGAGATGCCTTGCGGCTAACAACTTGAACCTGGTTTAAACACTCACCAAATTTAATATCGATACCTAATTCTGTTGCTGGACTTTGGATAGGTACCTGACTACCTATACTCGCCTTAGGCACCACCCAATTAGCGGTGGGCTATTTGAACTTCAAGGGTCCTTTTCTAGGTTCGTGAAAGCTTGCCGACACATGCCGCTTTTCGTTGTTGCAACTTCAAAAATAACGACCTCTGGTCGTCACAAAAATGGTATGGCCATTCGGATCGCAAGATTCCAAAAAGGAAAATGAGAAGAAACTCGAAGAGGAGGCAAAGAGGCGGCCGGTTTCATGGACGGACACAATAGCCCGCCTTAGATCAGATCCTTTCGATGCAGCACAGGCCTGGGCGCCCGTGGTCCTGTTCCCATTAGCGGGCATGGCAGCTCTTCAACTCTACGCGAACTACCTTCGTCGGATACCTGGATCAGCATACGTGCGTCCCAACTTCTTCCGGAACCGAAGTATCTATGGCCGGGTTACAAGCGTTGGTGATGGAGACAACTTCCACCTCTTCCATACTCCGGGTGGTCGATCCTTGGGATGGGGCTGGCTAAGGAAGATTCCTGAAACCCGGAAAGACTTGAAAGACCGGACGGTACGTTCACGGTCACAGATTAGATATGCCCCCATACTAACAAGGCTGAATCAAAGATCCCGATCCGCATCGCTGGCGTCGACGCTCCGGAATGCGCCCACTTTGGAAAACCAGCACAACCTTATTCAGCCGAGGCCCTCGCTTGGCTGAGAAATTATCTCCTCAAACGCAACGTTCGAGCATACGTCTGGAGGCGCGACCAGTACGACCGAATTGTTGCGACGGTGTACACGCGACGGTGGCTGTTTCGAAGGGATGTAGGTCTGGAGATGATAAAGGCTGGCATGGCGACGACGTACGAAGCCAAGCAAGGGGCAGAGTTTGGAGGAAGACAGAAAATCTACGAAAAGGCACAAGATAAAGCAAAACGGAAACGAAAGGGAATGTGGTCTGGCAAGGCAAAAGATTTCGAGAGCCCAAGAGCTTACAAGACAAAGTGGGCTGGAGTTGACAAGACCGGCACTTGAAGATACCGAGTATGACTGATGATTATGGTAAAACGATTGCATGGATTGAGTTGCATTATAGAGATATCCCAGCATGAATCGAGGACGAATCGAGAATTCTAAAGGTCAATGTCATTACTGATAGCAATGTAGGTAAATAGAGCCTATTCTGACTTTTATTTTTATTTTAATCTATTTTAGTTCATCATATCATATTATTGGAATTGTGAATGAGGCTTGGCTTGAGTCCTTTCAATACATACAAAGAGCGCTTGATAGGCTTCTATTGTCTGAGAGTTTGAACCTAGCTGGGCTTGCATTAAGAAGCAAGACTGGCATCGACCAAGTACGCATCAACTATGTTGGATTGATCTGAGTCAATTGATGTCTGATACGTTGGCGGGCATGGACATAAACATACCCGGTGCCAGAGGCGGTTACGGCACAAAACGCAGACAGGGTCTTACGCAAGGGAACCTGCTAACCAGAGTGGTTTCAGAAGACCATGGGTTGTGTTAGTGATGTAAAACGTGAGCAACGACAGGCACAGGCAGGCAGATGAGAATGGGTCTTAATGTGAGTGATGTTCTGAAAACTTTAATATATGTAGACAAGAAGTAGATCTATGCGTTGATTTCAAGATAATCGTACATAGTGTGCGTTTGTTATCAGCATGATTTCGTTGCTACAGTAAGTACTCCATGTCGTATAGCAGCGCCGTATGCAAGCATGTCCCATGTGTCTTCAGCCCCTGCATATCCTGAGCGCTATGCAATCTAAGCAATCGAAATTCTATTTATGAGAGTAAACGCCAGAAACAAACATTCGATGATTTCACCTGCACCTGGTTGCTATTCGGTTACCAATGCAATACACAAACCAACAAAACTTGAAAACTCTATTGTTCAGAGACAAACAGAGTAACAATACACAACAGGCTGTGATGCCACAGTCGAAAAGCCCCCTGCCGTGTCCCCCCAACCTCCTGAGCTTTAGCGCAGTGTAGCCTCAAAAATGCTCATGTAGCGATATGTGCTGGGTATCAGCTTGCATTGCCGGGTTTTATTGTCTGAGCTAACAGCCTAAACCTTAGCCTTGATAGCCTCCAAGCCACGCACGACTTGGACATGGGTATGAAGGAGGCCAACGGTCCCAGAGGTGAGAGATCAGCAAACGTAACAATCGTGACGATCATGATGAGTATTATATCGACGCTCTCCAGGTCAACAAACCAAACCATGAAAGTGTACGGATACAGTAAAAGGCATTTGTCGGGGGCTTTTTTTTTTTTTTTTTTTATGAACGTTATGCGACTTAATCTGGAAGCTACCCAAGTTTAGACGGTAAGTGCTTCTGTAGCGGTTTCCCAGCGAGCTAGGTTGCAGTAGAAAAAGAAGGAAGCCCCACTCGTCCCCTGGAACCCCCCAGTCAAGCCAAGCCAGAGCCAAGCGAACCTCGACGGGAATCAACTCTTCCCTCTCGGTCTCTCCTAATTCTCACCTCATCCTCCGCGATAATTCTTAGAGCCGTGAGAGAGAGGAGGATCCTTACCTTTGCAACATTTTGCAACCTGTCACTCGTTATACTCGTCTCATCACATCTCGCCTCTTCTCTTCTCTCTATTGTTTGTTTCCCAACCCAGCACCCTCAGTGCTAATAATTACACTGCCCACACGTCGACTCGACAACACCTGAATACCAGCTCTGGCTCAGCCTCACCTGGTCGATATTCGGTTTTCACACTCATTAATATCGCGTTCTTTTCTTATCTCGATTTGTTACCGCCCTTTCGTCAATCTGCAGCAACCCGAACCCCTCAGCCATCTTGTACGGCCTAATTCACATTCCAACGGTTGCCGGCCTGGAGACACGATCGATATCTGTCCCTCACCTCAATCTTTAATCGAATACCAGCTACCTAGACGCGTGCCTAGGAGACACGCAACTACAGAGACACCTCGTCACCCCGCACTTTAGACGCGGCAGAACGCGAAAATCATCACCCAGCGAATAATCAAATATCGATTTATTCGAAAGATCATTGCCGCCAACGATATCTCTTAATACGAGGACGAAGCTCGCCGACAATCAAACTCTGGGTTGCTCCTTTGAAGCTCATTGGGTGTTGGACTGATTAAGGTGGCGCCTCACACGACTTCCGTGGCTGTACTACGTACCTCCGTCGCACATCTTGAAACCAAGGTACGTTTCTCTTCTCATTAGTTCTCGACAGCTACAACATACTTTTAATTGTCGCCTTTATGCAATTGCAATCGTCTACATTGATGCACTCTGTTTGTTTCCTCCACTTTCTTCGTTACGACGTTGTTATTTCGGTTCCTGCTTAATGATTCGTCGTTATCACACATCCATGCTCAGGTACCGCATTGCAGTAAAAATATGAGTCTAACCGAGTCGGGCTAGTGGTCAGATGCTGGAAAATCCAATGCACGCCTAGAGAACGGACATCGCCATCACTAGCAATTTCCCACATACGTGCTGCAGTAGCACCTCTTGCCGCTCAACCTGCATCCTACAAACCACGACTTCTAATTTCGATTGCGCACATTCAGCGACTTTACAACAAGCGATTTTCAAAGCGACAAATTTTTACTAATCATTCGAACCCAATTTCACACCACGATCTCTACCTGCTTTTACATCTGGCTGGTTTCTGCTAGTGCCATCAAAATCGCTTCGCTCCCGCTGCCTCAACCGTTAGAAAACGCGATTACTCGCCCCTTGACATGGCCTATAGTCAATCTTGAGATGCAACCACGACCAAAATCGATTTCGACGACTCTAAATAAAATTGAATTTCCCCCGCGGGAACACACGTTGGCGACATCGATTATATCGATAGCAAGCGAAAACTCACATTTATGCGGTTACCTCTTCAACGGCGTGGCCCATCGGCGCGCCAAAGCCACAGCTTAGGTCCCGTTCTGGGTTCCAGCCTTGTGGCCTTAGCAGCTCTGGCGCCTTTCACACAAGCCATGACCTTCAACCCAGTACCATCGCCGAATTTGGACTTCTCAAATTTAGGTAGGATCGGCATAGTTGGAGATTTTGACGGAATTTCACTTTACGAGTATGAAGGGCAAAATGAGAGCCCTCGCAACTCAAATGGCAGCGAGTCGCTCCTGGTTCAGCTGCCCAATGGCGCCTTCACTTCGATATTATCTAGCGATGCCTCGATACGAGCCATGTGCTCGTTTCAACTCAGTAACGGAGAAATGCAGGGTGTGGTAATAGGTGGTAATTTTACTAGCTTGGACGGCACGCAATCGAAGGCAGTGGCACTATTCAATCCTAACACGACTGAAGTCACACCTCTGGACGGAATCGAGGGTGAGGTCAACGCTGTGTATTGCGACCAGGAACGGGATACGGTCTACGTGGGTGGTAACTTCAAGGGCGCCAACTCCACGAACGCGATCGCATGGGTCGGCACAGACGGATGGACAAACTTGCCGTTCGCTGGCTTCAACGGTCCTGTAAAGGCCATCACCAAAGCCTCTAATGGGCACATCATCTTCGGCGGCACTTTTACGGGTCTAGGAAATTCGAGTGCCCCCAACGAATCCATCAGCCAGGTCATCAATCTCTCATCAGCGAACATTACCGACGACAACGGTGCTTCAAATACTGACCCTGAGGGTATTGTCTGTCCCGGCTCTTCTTCGAGTCCTTGGTTGCTGCAAGACAATACGCCTGGATACTGGGAAGCTGATTTCTCCTTCGGTTTCGCGCCCTCCAAGCTCAGACTTCGAAACACACGTCAAGATGGCCGCGGCACCAAAACATTTCGCTTCGTTGCTTATCCTATTGATGGTATCATGAATCTGACATATGTCGACCCAGAGAGCGGTAACAACGTTACCTGCACTAGCGAGTGCCCTCTCCTCAACAATGATGATTATCAGGATTTCACCTTCGTCAACCGTGTCGGCATGAATAGGTTTCGCCTTGCTGTTTCTGATTGGTACGGCAGTGGTGGTGGTTTAGAGGCTATTGAGCTATACCAGAACGACATCTATGCCTATGCCATCTCTGATTTCAACGAACCAAAATGCGGTGGAGTTAAGAACCCATCCTCAGCTACTCACACCGGGCCCTGGAAGGTTTCACCATCTTTAGAGAGCAGTTCTGAGTACCTGATTGCTGAACTTGATGGTGATTACGATCCCGAGTCGGTCTCCGTCACGTTCTATCCTAATATCATGGAATCTGGCAATTATTCTGTTAACATTTACACCCCAGGTTGTCAAGCCGATGATACCTGTGACTCGAGAGGTCGTGTTAATATTACAGGCATCATGTCAGGTGATGATGACAAGGATACAAATTTCACATCGACATTGTATCAAACAAACTACTTTGACAAATACGACCAGATCTACTTCGGATATATCGAGAAGAGTTCGGGATCCTTCAAACCTTCGGTCACTCTGCGCCCACTTGCTGGTCAAGACGTCGATCCTCTGACTATTGTGGCTCAGAGGGTCGAGTTCACTCTAACCAACTCAACCGGTGGGCTCAACGGTCTTTTCGATTTTGACCCTGAGCAAGCCGTCGTCAACGCATCAGGCTTTACGAGCTCCTCAATCAACAAACTTGGTGCCAGCTTCGACAGGACTTCCGGCGTATCTGTCCTTGTTACGGACAAGAACACTACCTATGTTGGCGGCAACTTCACCTCCAAGGATCACGACAACATCCTCGCTATTATCGAAAATGATGATGTTAAGGAGCCCGGTGGTGGACTCAACGGTGAGGTTTTTACCATGTATCTCAATGACACGCAGCTCTATGTCGGCGGAGACTTTTCCAACACCGACAATGGACCCGTAAAAGGCTTGGACAACGTTGCTGTCTACGATACTGGGGAGGACAAATGGAGCCCCTTGGGTGCTGGTGTTGACGGTCCCGTCAAGTACGCTGTGCCATTGATGATTAACGTCACGGCGGATACGCCTGAATTGGTGATTGCTTTCACTGGCGAATTCTCTTCCTGCAACGCTTTCGACGACTATGATTCCATTTCAGTGGACGGCTTCGCCGTCTGGGTGGGTTCCAAAGGCAACTGGTTGCAGAATCTCCAAGGTAACTACCCTGCCTTTGGTGGCTCGCTCTCAGCCGCTGTTCTTGACATACCTAAGGATGGAGGTTCTCTCTACGCCGGAGCTCTTTCATCTGCCCAGCTTGGAGCAGGTGGTGCTGCCACACTCTCAGATGATGGCCTGGGCCAATTCCCCCTGAAGATTCGCACTTCCACGTCAACGTCCAACTCTTCTACGTTGAGTCGACGGGATGTAACTTCTTTTGACAAGAACACCACTGGTGTCGTGACCGGTATCTTCTATGACGAGAACGACTACAACATCACTATCCTCGCAGGTCATTTCACTACCGAGTCGACGAAGGGCGAAGAAGTCCAAAACATCGCCCTCCTCGAGGACGACACCGTGACTGGACTTGGCTCCGACATTTCAAACAGCTCGAGTTTCGTTGCTCTTGCTGTCCGCAACGGAATTCTGTTCGCAGGCGGTGACATCAGTGGTACCATTGACGAGACTGATATCCGCGGCCTTGTCTCCTACGACCTGGAATCGAAATCATTTAACTCGCAGCCCCCCTCTGTATCAGGTGCCAACAGTACCGTCGCAGCTATTGCCGTTCGTCCCGGTGATTCTGGTGATGTCTATGTTGGCGGCTCGTTCGACACGGCTGGTGCCTTGGACTGCCCTGGTCTTTGCACCTACAACGTCAACTCCGGTCAGTGGAACCGCCCAGGCAGTGTGCTTGAGGGTACTGTTTTCAGCTTGTTGTGGATGAGCAAAAACCAGCTGGTTGTTGGTGGTGATCTCCGTGGCAACGGCTCGGAGCAGCGTTATATCTCAAGCTGGGATGCCAATTCGGAATCTTGGTCCAATTTCCCTGGCTCCGAAGATATTCCCGGCCCTATCTCAGTCATCTCCCCTGGATCAAGCGATTATGAGCAGCTTTGGGTGTCTGGCACTTCTGCCAAGGATGACTCTGTCTTTGTCATGAAGTACGATGGCGAGAAGTGGCATACCGTCAAGCCCTCCCTTTCATCAGATACCATCATCCGCGGCCTGCAGGTCTTTTCCGTCACGGAGGACCACGAAGACACTGACATGCTGGACAAGAATCAGGTCTTGATGTTGACGGGCTCCATCGATATTCCTGACTTTGGAGTCGCTTCGGCAGCACTCTTTAACGGCACAGCGTATCAACCTTATGCAATGACGATAAAGGCGGGCGACGGTCCAGGTACCATCGCCAGTATCTTTTCTCAGAGAGACAGTTTCTTTAAAGAAGGTAAGTTTCCCACGCTATGCTATATATGTGACAAATACTGATATCATGTTCAGAGAAGCACATGGCTTTGGGCTTTGTTGTCCTTATCGGTCTTGCCATTGCACTTGGCCTTATGCTTCTTCTTGTCCTTTGCGGTATCATTCTCGACCGTATTCGCAAGAAGCGTGAGGGCTATGTCCCTGCGCCTACATCCATGTACGACCGAGGCAGTGGGATGCGACACATTCCGCCTCATGAACTCCTCGAGTCTCTTGGTCACGGTCGAGGCGGCGCACCACCGCGCGTCTAAGAGGAATAAAAGATACCTAGTCTTTTAAGATGTTGTCGTTTTAGCAAGCTGCATGCATGTCGGGTTTGATACCTTTGGCGTTTTGGAAAGGTGTACGGGATTGTTTTCGGACCAAAGAGGTCCCTTGCTATTTTCGGAAAAGGGGATCATATACTGAGATTCCCATGTGGCCTCACTCTGGCTTTATGGGTCGAGGGCGCATTGTTTAGAGGCTTCAGCTTGACACTATACCCCTACTTCGGCTGGACTCTGGAGAGGGCATCCCCAACTGGAACCAGGTCGCCCTGATCCCACGTCGCCCCTGTACCTCATTATTTACTTCATTCCCATTTCTCTATTTCTTTCACTTCATGAGGTCATGACCCATCGGTTAATGTCTACCTGTCTATTCTACTCTTCTCTTCCACGTCTGTGCATAGATGCTTTTATCTGCGGAGGCATTATTTCCTTCGTCTCCTTTCGTTGTATATTACCTTCTTTCAAGCGGTCTGCGTCCCAGACACTGCTGAGGACTCGAAGCCTTGTGCCCACGATCCTCTTTGATAATTTATCCCCATGAAGAGATCGGGAAGGAGGATATGAGTTATGCGGAGGGTTGATTGGTCACCTGGGCGGCTTTGATTGTGGTGATTCGGCCGATAGGGTTGTAGGTAGGGGAGGCTATCTAACACCGACTGAACTAGTACGATACTCCGTTCACCTATTAGTAGCTTAATCTGAGCGATGATAGTTTCTCATTTGTTCCTTGGTATGTGTGACATCATGTGAGGACCCTTATAGCTTGCCTTGTCCTTTCACAGGGTCTGCCAGGCAAATCCTTATGCTGTTAGCATCGCTCCTTCAGTGGGACTGCATGGACAACCGATGCTACCATAGCATCTGGGTTCTTTATGCGTCTTCTTGTCAGCCCATTCTCGAGTTGAACCTTAACTTTTGCGGCTTATCAAGAGACCGAGGCCCCTCTTGTTGGGACCTTGGAGTCATGTGAATAGGGTAACAACAAGCTTGTGTTGGTCTACAGTTTCTCCACGACCTTGGATGGAAGACCCTCGTTCTGGGGTATACGAGAGAGCAAAGTGGGCTCACTGGGCATTCGGCAGTTGGCTGTCAACGGCCATCTATTCCTGTCATCGGGCAGGCCGTGAGCTTGACAATTCCTCCGAGGGTGCCCCTTGCTCGGGCACGTTTCGAACTGCCAAACTTCGATGGTGGCATCCATGGCCAGTGTTTGGCATCTGCTGAACTTTGAATAACGTCCACTTGTCTCGGGTTGTTTTCGGATGCAAGGCTCTTCCTCGTCAACACGCAATGAACCTGATACGATATCTGTGGGTCATGTCAAAACGACACCGATTGACTGCTAGGACATATCGATGTTCAATGTGGTGAGTGTGATGTCGAGATCGTGCAGCCTACCCTACAACAAACCATCGCGATGTTCATGATCGAGCACTCTCTAGCTGTTACGACACTGTCTCATAAACAAGAGACAAGGAGAATCGCTCTGTTACTATGCTATCTACGTCACTTAATATCAAGTAGTAATTTTGTTCCATCTCCCTACCGCCCTGTGAGACCTCATCTTGGAGATGTCAGACCTCGAAGACATTGGTGGTCAAAAAGTCGGGCTGCCGTATCTTGGCTTACCTACGAAGAACCATCGTAAGAAGGTCCTGTCGCATATCAATTGCATGCCTTTAACGCCGTGTTATGAACGCCAAGCGAACCCAGTATCTACCTGGTGAGTGGATCAACTCAGGGTTGTTGCGATACTGCGCAAGGCATCCTCGTTTTTGCTGTTTGCTGTGTCATATTATTTTGAGCAACCAGCGCGACGTCGTTGATGGATTACTACTATGTAAGCATTGCATCACATACGGTTCTATGCTTCCGATTATCGCGCAATTAGGCGCCAACGACGGAAGGGAAAAAATAGCTTTGAGTTGTCCTGCTGGCAGACACTGATTTGGTCCTTAGCCTAGAATAGCATGGCAGATCGATGACGCTGCAGACATACCTTATCACCCCGCCGCAGCCCTCTTTTGTTGCTCTCTGTCACTGTCAACATCGGCTGGAAGGGCGAAGGAAGAGGTCGGTTCCCTGCCAAGCAGGATTCCAAGGGTCACCACCAACCCAAACCCATCATGCTCCATGACGCAAAGTCTTCTCTTTCCTCCCCTCTTTCTTTTCAAGCGCCGGCCGAATGCTGCAAGGACGGATGCAGTCCGTAGAACCAACAGAATCACGGGAGAGGGCCTTCCCGACGCCGCCATTGCATCACCTGTAGCACTCAACGGTTCAATACCAGCACGAGTGGTCTCTTGTATGCGTTCGTAAAAAAACAAAGAGGACATATGTATAGGGTATGACATGGAAGATTCCGTAGCAGTATGCATCACATCCACCAACCATGTTTGTGTTTAATATGTTACAACGGAAGATGTTGATGGCATAGACAATATCGAAGACAAATGGTTGCATTAGTTAGTTATAGGGGCATCGATTGCCCTTCTTAGACAGACAGGGTGTGGAGTAAAAGTCAATGATATAGTGATTATCGCATTTTGTTCTACTGCTAGTAACGCGGTAGTTGCCCAGCAAAGACGGCAGTTATTGACTACTCGTACGCTGTGATGGCTTGTTATTATGCATATTGATTCAAATGGAAACATGGCGTTCCATGAAAGCAAATCAGTCAGAGTAAAAGAAAGCGTTCCGTTTGCATGTCTCGGCGACTTCGCGGGTGGACTGGCGCCTCGTCCGTCACAAGAACGCCGTATAATCTAAGTTCGAGGACAAGAAGAGGACGGCAGAGCAAGCACCCCTGAGAAGTTTGCAAGAGTCAAGAGAAGGGTGCTGGAGAGACACAACATGACAAGCCCATGTCACTAGCTCGGTTTGTGGTTTGCTGGGTGCGACTCAAGCCTCAAGTGCGGTCCGTGTTATCAAGGCCAAATGCGAATGATTCAGCAGAAAAAAAATGACTGCTCCCCTTAGACTGCCTTCTGACTGTCAACATGTACCGGGGTAAACAATGGGGGAGCAGTGGGACCCCGGCACTGAGTCGGTAGCGCGCTTCTGCTTCTGCCTCATGAGAAGTGAGTGTCTGAGCCAGAACCAGACCCAGAGCTAGAGCAGCGAGACAAGGCGGGAGGCGCGCAGGGGTTAGTCAAGTACCGTGACCGTGTGCTCAAAGACGAGCTAAGGCAAATTGAATGGAGCTTGGCAGAGCAAAAGATCCTACGAACCCCAGCAACAACAGGAATCTCCCATCCTGGCAAAACCTTGTTGGGACTGAACTGGAACTCTGAGAGCCGCCCCAGGACATGGACACGAACCATTCTGTCTGTCCAATGTCGTGTACGATACGTGATGGCCTCATCACTCATCAGCTCTTAGTCTAGCAGTCAATGGTCTAGCACAGCTAGCCAGCCTTGCCCGTGCATACATACACTTCTTGTCACTGCACCAGCTGAAGGTCCCTTTATTTTTTTTCTGTCTCTTCGTAACCCTGCTCTGGTGGCGCTAAGTGCTTGCTACTTTGGGTCACGGTCGAATTGCTGAGCCGCTAAAGAAAACAACGTTGCGTCTGCCGTTGCAGTCTAAATAAACTGTAGTCTGTATGTGCCCAAGCATCTTTTAATGGAGCCAGAATTGGTCTATACTGTAGATGCGCTAGACTTTGAGGCAACCAGAGACTTCATCGAGGTATCACTTGTATCCAAACCTCGATAAGACAAGTGATAGACAGCGCGATCTCAGCGTCGTTCTGCCTTGACGATGATCAATTCCACCGTCAGCGTTACAAACTTTCATACCGAGTACTTGGGAACCCATCTATCATAGCCCCGCCCAAGAGTCAAGGTTCGGTTCGACGATGGAGCCCTGGTTGACAGAAATTTTAGTGGTCATGGTAGCAAGGTTGAGCTTCAATTCTGCTTCTCAGATGGCAGCGGGCGTGAGAATGCGCACGATCGCCAGGGACTTCTCCCCTCGTCCAGCTGCTTTGCGAAAATCGGAGCCCCTCTCTTGATTTAGGAGATTCACTCTGTTCTCATTGAGTGTTTAGAATTGCCGCGTCAGCTGAACCGCAATGATTGAATCAAGCCCTGGTTTCTGAGATCCGCGAATTGCCCAACTGGGTCTTTGCTCTTCAGGGACTTGTCTTGCCTTTCTCATGACCCGCTATCGGGATGCCAAAAACGCTCATGGTCTCCACAGCTTGCTTGGCCCCCAGCAAGCTCAAGCTTGCCTACCTCTGAGCGGCTCCTGTTTTGACTCGTGCCTGTGTTATGCTTTTTCTTTCCGTGGCGCCGGCTTTGCTGTCTCCCGGTCTGCTAGTTGCACGCCAAATATGCACTGGCTACCGTTCGCCCCGCAGCTATGTCCTTCCAGTTGTACAGATACTGCTGTGGCCAATGTCCAATTGCCTGTCTCGTCACTGAGTCTACTCCGGACGCACCGGTCGGTATTTGCTTCCGCGCTGGCAGTACGTACCGTACCCGACCTTTATCCATTGACATCGCAGGACTCCTCTTGAGTCTCATGTGACTAGGATTGTAGTCAATTCGTGGTGAAAGGGCGGGACTGGCGGAATTGATTCCTTGTAGTTATTTCCTTGAGAGATTGCGCTGATTGTCACAAGGAGCTGGTCTTGGCAGCGGATTGAATGCTCCCTAAAATGCTGGGGAAGATGAGCATCGTTTCTCGGTCAGGTAACTCATGAGATCCAGTTTACCTTAAGTGCCAGCAGAGCATTGTACAGTATCGTAATGTGTACCCAAGAGATCGGTTCATGGAACACTGGTACTGAAGATCACCGCCGCACCGGTGCCCTCAACACGTGTCGCGTGGGTTGAGCATCAGTTCCTCAACCATTGCCATGGGTTCTGTCAAAACCAACTGAGCAAGATCTACACATCACAATCTGGGGCGACTAAACGCTGCTGAAGTTATTCAAGGTTGCTGGTTTTTGTTTGTTTTAGTGCCAATCCGTTTCAAACAACCCTTGAGCTCAATAGCACGTCAACGATGTCTCAGTTCATGACATGGTTTAGACGAGATGCCTTCAGATCAACAAATTTCCAGTAACAGGCTGACTACCACCCAGCTGGTAGCTGCGAGAAGTAATCTGTCCTTGTAGCTGAATCGTGGGGGTGTACCCCAACCCTGTGTGTCTCGATATAAGAGGCGTGAGATGAGATACCACAAACCATGATCAAATCCCAGCACAGAATATTAACATTACCAGAGTCTCATGTGATCTCCTAACGCAAATGTAGTAGACAGGTGGTGCTGGACCCCAGTTTACGCAGTCGGACTGTTTACGTCAAGTCCCTTTCAGTGAAGTTGCATCCGCGTTGAAGAGGGATTCACCTGAGTCTGGGGAAATAAGCACTCTGGAAAGATTGAAACAAGCTCAAACCAGCGCCACCGGCTCTTCTTTCGCTGTAATCTCAAGAATATCCACTTCGTAATCTTGAAGGCGAGATGAGGGTTAATGAGAAACAATTCAGTAGATAGGAAATCGAAGTTGAAGCAGAGATGATGTTAACAGGTGCGCCGTCTGTGTTGCACTCAGCGGCCGGGATATTTCAGGCGGATTGGGGAATGCTGGTAGACTCTGAGACATACCCCTGCTTCAAAGCCATCTACGAGTGGCTTAACCGCCTCGTTATTGGATGATTGTATCCACATCGCTCAGTCTTGTGGTCCTTTCAATCTTCAAGAGTAGCAAGTCTTCCTGGAAGGCACGAACAGTAGCTCGGGCAGTCCGAGCTCTGCACCCAAGCAAGGAGTCGCTTGTCTATACAAACAGCCTCAGCTTCTAGAAAATATCGTGACTGCAACCTCGTGAAACGGTAAGCCAATTGAGTTTGATCATGCGTGGAACGTCTGCATCGGCTAGTAAACCCATGATGATCGACAGGTCGTCAATCTCGGGTATCAGGACGAACTAGCAGAGGGTAGTAAGCGTGATATCGCACCTCTGCACAGGGACTTCTGTATCTGCAAATTTACGTAAAGCAATGCGATTCCATGACTTCTAAACTGTTGACAGTTGATTTGCAACAAGGCAACATGATGAGCGAAGGCGGCCTCTCGCAAACACATGCTAGAAGCCTGTAGGTACGTTCAAGAGCCGGATCGACGTGTGACCTTGACGCTTGTCTGTAATAGCGTCGGCATCGTTGGTAACGTGCAGTTTCAATGCCGGAGAGTAATGATGATCGCAAGATCTGGGAGATAATCACAATCAAAACTCTGCCAGGGCCCCTTGCGTATAGGATGTTTCAAACATCCATTTTCGGCTTACTTTCTTCCAATCGGGAAAAGCTGACAAGACTAGCTCAAATTTCCAGGAAGATCAAGACGGGGCTGTCTTAGCAGCCTCTAGGAGGCTCGGCCGGAATCCGTACGAGACCTTGACGTGACAGGTTGCCACAATCAATAGCTCTCAAGGTACCGGAAGGGGAGCGTGCCTCTCCGGTAAATCGCCCTCGATTGCGTTTCCTAGTAATCTGATCCTCTAGTAGTGAATTCAAACTAGACGTAATATTGACTTTTGGCGGGTCCTTGTTGCCTTAGCAGGCATGTTCAGTCTGACGAACTATAGCCGCATATGTGAAGTTAATTGATACTTTCTCTTAAATCCGGCGGCTCTTTGTGGCGTCAAGTAGTGTCCCGGGTTTTTCTTTGGTCTTGATGCGAGGTGGACGGTCATCTCTGGGTTCAGGCGTAGTGATAGCAATGTGAGCCGATGCCTGGGTTGAGCCCCCCTTACAAAGATAATAGCAGGTTGGGGAGGGTCATGGGTTACTGATGGCACCGTGTGTGCAGTATCGTTTCGTGAGAGCAGAACGGCTGGGACGAGTGACAAGCGCAAAGGCATGTCTAAAAGAGATAATTGGCCAGTGTCGACAGCCAAGAGCCCATCGCAAATCTTAGTTGGTAGCGGTCTGCGGCGGCAGGTCCGATTGCGTCCCGGCCCCTATCAATTCTGCCCCCATGCCTCAAGCGGCTTCCTGGTGGCCTTTTGCATTTCCCATGCTTGTCCACATCAGATTTCCGGCCCAAAGCAGTAAGATATTATTCCCGTAACGGGTCGCCAGGAGGGGAGGGTTGACTTGGTTGTTCACTGGCTGTATGATTGAGGACCCACGTCTGTTGGGCGCCACTCCCATCATCGCTACAGCGAACGGGCGGATCTAGCGCATACAAATTTGCTTTGGTGCCTCGATAATGATGGATGAGGGCCACTTACTTCAAGGAACGAGTACAGTACAATGTAGAGGAGGCATGCACGTAAAATGGCGCTGAAGATGATATGTGAATGAATGAGTGAGACTCAAGGCTTGCAGTTGAGAAATGTTAAAAGAGAGATTCGATGCCATGAGGTGAAAGTACCTATGGATGGTGAAGGGTAACAGTTACTGACTGTACTCTATACCTACCTACCTACTGTTCTGTACGCAGAGACCTTGAAGAAAGACCCACCCCACAAAGTGTTCCCTATAGGTTGGTGGTATCGGAAGGGTTCTTCCTGCTTGCCCAAACGGGGGAAAGAATGAACTAGGGCACGGACCGCCTGCATTAATATGACGATTCAGTTGCGACTTCGATTTTTGAGCGGCTTTACCTCCACTGAAGGTAGGTAGGTAGGCAGCCTGTGAAAGGTAGGTACGGTAAGGTACTAAGGTATGAACAAGGCAGTTAGGGGCTATTAGAAAAGTTGACCTCCACTGTACCTACCTACCCAAGGTGAATGGTGTAAAAAGAAAGGGAAAGAAGAAGCCTAAAAACCTAATAAAGTGACATAAACTGAGTCACTGATTTCGTTTCGTCTCCTGTGCTTTGGGAATACTGTACCTACTCTAGCTCCAGCCAACACAGACACCTACATATATGCACACACACACACACACACACAATACAAACCTCCCACTACATGTAACTTTAATACATGTCACAGTAACCGTGCTTGACCCCCCTCGATAAGACATTCTTTGCTTCTACTGTATCTCAGAAGCCGTTCCCCCATGTGGAGACTGCAACAAACTAGCAAAGGTCCGTCCATAATGGGGCAAACCTGAGCACGGGGCGAAGCTAAACACACCAAAATTACCAGTCTCAAGCGTCTAAAACCATTACTGGCCAGCATAGGTCAGGCAAGTCAGAAGGACAAAAGAAATCAAATTACTGACATCAACATACATGCCAAAGTACGGATACAGTACTCTTGGACATCTTCGTGAGCCTACCTAGTTCAGACACTGGATCTTTTCTTTGCAGCGATGCCGGCAGGCAAGGGTTTCCAACCCTGCCCTGGATTGTTAGTGTGAAGGTCAAGTTGACAATTATCCGCGCCCATTATCCGCGCTCATCGGATACTACACCAAGCCAAGAGCAGAGGCGGGCATCGGGCATATATGTGCTCTACTCTTCTCTGCAGTCCAGTACCCCACGAGGCTCCAAGGGCCGCTCCAAGCAACTGGACTGGGCAGGTGGGAATGTAGGGAACATTTTCTACTCCGTAGTTGGGAAACAAAGCCGACTCGCAATGCGCGCAGTTATGGCATCACATCATTGCAACGCCAGTTTGGGGGGCCACAGAGTGACTCTGCGTGCCTTGCTTCAGTGACAGTGACGCTGTCCTACCTCGCCTTTGGAGCATAATGACGGCGACGCCAAAAGGTTCTCAGGGTCCTGAGGTTCGTTTGGCCTTGAACAGCCTTGTATTGTTCACCCTCGTGAAAGCGCCCATGCCATCTTTCGAGAGGGGTCACAACGTCAGTCGGCTGCCATGCTATCCCAGGCTATCCTGGACGTCTGATGTCAATACTCCTTTGTCACCCTCCACTCTCCCTCATGGCATAGGCAATGTCGATGTCGATGGACAATGCAATGCGATGGCATGGCATGCCTCTGTCGGCCATGGCCCCCCTTTAGCGTCGTCTCTAAAGGCTGTTTCAATTCCTTCACCGTCTTGCGATCCCGGCGTTTCTTGTCTCGTTTCTGAGTTCCACCCACACTCACTGGTGATGCTTCCTGACGTGCCTTACGTCAGGGCTCTCATGGGTAAACACCCATCCGCGACAGGGGCGCCCTGTGGCCGACGCCTCCCGATGAGCCTGGCGGCTTTTAGCTTCTGTCGAAGTATCCGGTACGTCTCTGAACTCTTCTTCTCACCCTTGGCATTGCTTGTTGACCTAGGATCCCTGCCGGTCCCCCCATGACCAAGCGCACGACTCGACAGCGTCCACTGCAAGTGTCCACTCAGCAAGAAGCTCGTTGCAATCAATTCCCACAGCACTAAACAAGCCTGGGATCCCTCGATGCTGCCGTTGAGTGGCTTGAGGGTCCCTCGATTCCCACCCGCCGCCCGCGTCGCAACAAGTCATCTACAGGCACGCTTCCTTTTGGCTTGACCAGACCCTGCATAATCCCGCCCTGTCTGTTGTCCACCTCAATTCCCAGTCCGGTACGTATCCTCTTACCTTGCAATTCATCTCAGACCCTCCACATCAGTGGCGTTCGTTCGTGGGCCAGCAGCCCTTGAATAGCGGGGGTCCCTTTGCAAACTGCCGTCCGTAGCCTTACCCACCTCCAACTCTGTTGTCTGCTCTGCCTTCAGCTTAGAACACACCCCTCTCCCTACACGTCCTGGTCTTTCTGCCATGGCCAGTGCGTAGGTACCCCATAATCCTACCTGCTTGCCATCATCGCACCCCCTATCAGAGGACATGTTGGTTGTCAAGTGTTACTTTTTTGGAGGGAGTTGGGATTCACTGCCGGCCTTGTGTTGTCGGGCTTTCAAACATGATCTTTCGAGCTTCAATATATAGATTCAAAACTCATGTTAGAGCACAGTGACGCTATCTCACATGTCGGTCTTCTCAAAGTCTGGTCTTGAGGGACATTTCCAGGATTTCTTGACAGCAATCTATCCATAAGTCGCTGATCTCTTCAGCGCTGGGCACCACGGACGCTACTATCTGTATGCCGTGGGCTGTCAGGTCGAGTTGTGGATTGAGAGACTGTCTCCATCATCTTATGCAGCCCACAACACCCCTGGTTTGCTATTTGGCTGCTTGGTCCTACGACCCTACCTCATCGCACCAACCCCTGCCGCCTCAGCCATTGCGAAAAGACGTCGGCCTGCCGATCACCTAGACCAGAGTCGTCACACCTTTTTTCTTTCAGAGAGACGGGGGAACTCCACTCTTCTCCCGCAGCCCAGCCCGTTTCCAGAGGCAGATTGACGCACGTCAATTCGCACCCAGACACTTAAGACTTCGCTGATCCCACCTTGGCCCCGACTCAACTCCCCATATCATCTCCAGTCTTGAAGGGATCTTCTGTCTTTGATCTGTGACACCGACTTGGCTTTTATTCTAGTTGGGATCCCGCATCTGATCAACAAACCTTTTTTTCCCACGTTACCGCCATCCGATCTATGTTTATATTGCACATCAACTTCTCTCCAGACAATCATCACTATCACATACCAACATGACCATGACACTCGACACTACTCAGCAGCGGTTCGGACCTTCGTTGAATTTTGACTATTCAGCGCCTGCTCAGCCGCCTGCCTTCTCCAACCCTTGGTCCTCCTCTTCACCACCACAGCCTCCTCCAGCGGGAAGCAGCCTTTTTGTTGGTAGCCAGCCAGCCCTCAACCCAAGCATGATGGCCGGCAAGCCACCTCATAGCCGCGCGAGCACTAGCAGCACTTCGTCAATGGCCTCTTACGGCGGCGCCATGCCAGTGCCTAGCACTTCTGCAGGTGAGTTGCTAACACTGGCATTTGAGAATGATCATCAAGCTTACATTGGAATAGACCTACTCAGCATCAACCGCATGCAAACAACATCTGCTGCTTATGGAGACCCCACTTACACCACATCTGCTTCTCCTGTCAACCACCAGTTCGCACCTACATCAGCTGCCCCTTACGACACACTTGGCTATGCGCCAGCTCCAGTGCGACCACCACCTTTCGGCTTGGCTCCTGCTGATGACCACGCGAGAAGGTTTTCTCAACAGTGAGTGAAATCTTGATGAACTGATTTCATGTTCTGTTACTAACATCGAGGGCAGTAGCATCCAAGATGAACGGAGGAGTTTCGCTGATGCTCTTGATGCCAGCCATGGCATGCTGGCCATGAGCCAGGAGACACCCCGACCTATCTACGGGGCGCGAAGTGATCGATCCTCTGTTGATTCTTATGGATTCCCTTCTACCCACTCTACCAGTTCTTCCATCTCTTCTAGTGGCAACTTCAGCTCTTACTACGGCGACTCTGTGTCTGATTACTCCACTGCTGGCTCTGACATCGAGTCCGTGTCGTCAAGGACTCTTCCTCGACCTCAAGGCTTGATGAGCTCTCAAATCCCTCCTGCTCCTCAGTCAATGATGGGTCAGTTCAGCTCCAAGGTGTCTTCCAGCACACAGAAGAAACACAAGTGCAAAGTTTGCGACAAGCGATTTACCCGTCCCAGTTCGCTGCAGACTCACATGTATAGCCACACTGGCGAGAAGCGTACGTGCAATGATTCTTGAAAAGAAAACGATGTTTCTGTGCTAACAATCCAATAGCCTTTGCTTGTGAGGTTGAAGGATGTGGTCGACACTTCTCTGTGGTTTCCAACCTCCGACGACACCGAAAGGTTCATCGTGGAGACGCACGTTCAGAGGCTGGCTCCGAGGACCACCACTCTGACTAAAACAACGACGACGACAACAACAACAACAACAACTCGCAATGACAACGAGCTGAGATTTATCGATTTCACACTTTCAACTTTTGAGCTAGGGGTGCCAAAGATTGGGGTACTTCGACGAGAGGCGATGCGACGACAGTCCAATCGACCGACATTACTTACATTTAATCGCCCTGTTTTATCACCTGCAAATATTACTACAATACGGCTTAGCGCGGCATAGAGAAATGGGCCAGAAAAGGCGAGGAATCATGGATTGGAGCAAAGGGGCGGGCTGGCAGCGGTGGTGTATACGATTCGAGTCTATCGCTTACGGTGCATTGGGTCTTGTTCAAACCCACCATCTCAGGTTTTTATGATATTGGGTCTTTTGGGATGGGAATAGGCGGAGTGCTGGACCGACCTACCGATACCCTTCCACACGGCGTTTATGGAGTTGATCACATTTGTGGTCTTACTGTTCTGCATGTTCAGACACTGTGTTTTTTATTTCAAAGCGATCGCTTATGTCCATATTTCAGGGCAATGTTGACATTATGCCTGCAAGGATGCACATCGAGTTAGTGGAGGTGGTCAGAGACATTACGAACAGAATTGAGGAGGATTGTACTATTAGTTTCACAATTACGGTCACGATATACCCGATTCGAACCATGCGCATCCTGTCTTATTGACAACGAGCCAGGGGCCTGGACGTTGGCCAGATCAGGGTACAGTGATGATGATGAGAAGGTGATGCAGCCTATCTATAGAGCTAGTGGTTAAGCAGTCTTGCAAGAATCAAACTTGAGATTGATCCATCTAATGAATCCCTTTCATGTGTAATTACTGTTGTCCAGAATATGTCTGGTCTGATCAATGGCAAAGGTGGCAAGACTTTACAAGGAAACTCTCCTTTCGCAACACAATGGGTATTTGAGAGATTCCCATGTTTCTGTGGCGAATGGTAGGGCATTTTTGCGAAACACCATGACTCAAAATAGGATATCAGAAGCAATACAGTAAAGGGGCAGTACAATAAGCGCGAAGGCGGCTGGGTGGTCTCTCACTCCCCTCCTTCTCGTTGAAGAACGGACGCACCACCTCATAGCCGCACGATAGTCACTGTACAACCCTGGCAATTCTGGCTCTGTTAAGCAGACAAGGCAGGGCAGGGCGCCTTTACCGAGAAAAGCTACTGTATTGCAAACGCCAAAATCAACGTCAAGTGCAGTTCTGCACGATAAGGAGATCGAGAGGGAAACTCTACTTGAGACACAGACGCGTAATGCAACCAACCCCTATTCCATGTAGCAAGGAAAACTGCGGCTTTCTCCATATAGCCAACGAAAGAGAGAGAGGGAAAAAAAAAAAAAAAAAGGCATTGGGTATACCGTACGTACTGCAGTGTAATTAATTTTGCTTTGCAGGGCGGGCGGGAACAATTGGATGGCTCTGTGAAAAGGAAGGCCCCCTTGCTAGTCGCAAGCTCGTCTGTTATTCCTCGTAGATCATGACCAAGAATAGCAGAAACCGGCGTTTCAAGTTGGGTATATCCCTACCGCAAGAGGTATCGCCATTGAGTCGGCGGCATTGTCAAGACCGGACAAGCTTTGTGGGGGTGGAAAGGGAGGGAATGGTGTTGGTAGATTAACTTTGAGGTGAGATTGGGTTGGAGGGTCCATAGGTAGGTACTGTACTATACTAAGGCGGACGGACTATCTTTTCTGCAATGAGTACGTAGAATCGACAAGGTACCCCCGGAGGATTTGGTCCAAAGGAGATTTTTTGTTTTTGTTTTTGAAGATGGTACTACACATTACATTGGTGGTATCAGACCAAAGTTAAGCTTTGACCGGTTTGGAGCCGGGAATGAGATGAAATGAGATTAGAAGGCTTAGGTGCTCAAAGTAAATGGCGTGCTAGCGTTGAAATGGGACTAGCTTGCGAGTGAAGTGGGTGGTGGGTGTTGTTTTTGTTAATACATAACTAATATCTATTGATTGCAGCATCTTGTATATTAGTGGAAGAAGAAAAGAATAACAAGCCGAATACAACTAGAAGGTTTAAACTAGGGGATCAACACGAGATGAGTCGGTGACTGCTTTACGGTCATGGCACCCTTTCATTTCTCAATTAATTTTCAACTAAAGGAACGAACGAACTGACTCTTGTGTTCTAGAAATTTGGTGCGCGTTATTCCCAGTCTCATCCGCAAGTCCGATTCGATATCTCCTAGCTTTACAGGCCTAGCTTTACAGGTAGCCTAGATAGGTACAGTACATACATGAAAAATGGGCCCTATCCTTGGAGTGGAGAATAATTGTAAATGCCAGTCTTCCATTTGCCAGGATTCAACTCTTAGTTTGCGCTGCAATTCCGCATTCTCCTTCGAAATTCCTCCTCAAATCCTTTCCCAATGAATCCATCCTTGCACTTATCAAAAGATGATCTGATTGGTGGTCACTTACAGCTTCTGCTGCACTGCAACTGTCCTGTACTGTACTGTACAGTACAGTACTGTGACCAATCCCTGCTGTGTTGCCAAACATTACCCTTTTGTTGGTTCAACTCCGATCTCTTGTCAAGCCACAATCTGGGAATTGTGGATGAGTTCTTTGGGGGTTTTGCGGGACGGATGGATCTCATCTCATCTCAGCTGAGCTCCTAATGCCTGTTCTGTCTATCACATAGTTACAATTCAGGGTTGTCGCATTGTGAACAAAGGATGGTGGTTTTTGTTTTTGGAAACTGCATCGCGGAAATGCCATATCCAAGGGGCTGGATCTATTACGCTGTTATGCATGTTTTTGGCCTGCCGAGTCAAGCGCCATCTAACGGTACTGTACCGTTGCTGATGGTTTCCCCTTGGCCTGCAGTTCCTCCACTTTGTGTCTGAGTTACTCCATCTGAGCATGTCCACGTTGGGCAACTCAAAATTCTGTGGCAAAAAGGACGCGTCCGACCGGCGTGAATACAGCACAGCACAGCACAGCACAGCATTCACTGCGACAACGGAGGTTGGGAGCCGAAATAAACGAGAGGAGAAGGGGGCCTGCTGTGCCATGTCTTGTCACGACCATTATTGTGACTTGACTCGACTCGACTCGACTTGACTTGGTGATATGACGTTCGTCAAGGCTGAGATGTCAGCGCCCGGTTACGGAAGCCATGAGATCCGGCGCCGTGCTGGTGGATTCACGGTCTGAGAGTGGCCGAGGTTGTGAGACGGCGCACCTGTGGAAAGACAATGGAGCTCCGGGGCGGTGCAAAAGGCTTCCTTTGGATAGTCGGGGGAAAGGCTATTTACAGATGGTCAAGTAATACTGGCTGTACAAGTATACCTGGCTTATTGTACATGACTTTACTGAGGACCCTTGGGGCGAATTATTCGTATCATGTTCCAAAGCCCATTGTTTAAGGTACGTCTCCAGGTATAGATAGATAGATTTGGGTACGATTATCAAAGTCACTTTCATATTGCCCCCTTTTAGTTGCACACGAAACCTGAGCCATTGATCGCATGGCTGCTTATCCGCTGTCCCCAGCTTTTGCCTCTCACAAGCGCGTGATACGTGACATGTACCTACCAAACTTGGTCAGCCGAAGAAGAAAGCAAGACAAAGATAAAAAGTTCCTTTTGATATTGGCAAATACGTATGCAGTGTTCGTAAAAGAACCCCCTCCCCTAGGCTAATTAGATTAGAGGGATTCTGACACGACGATAATGACGGCGTCGTGGGCCGAAGTATGACGTCGACGGAGAAATTGGGCTCCTCATCCGCGTTTGAGATTTTGCCCACTGGCCGGTTGGTCATGTCTTTTGGTTAAGAAGCGCCGTGATGGGATCTTCAGGGTCCTACTTATTAGGGGGCTAGTACTATTACAGCTTGGGGTATTAAGGATGCAACAGAGAGAGAAAAATCAATCAGAAAGTACAAGCGATAAAGAATTGCAGGGGGGGTAGCCTGTAGACTCCCTGAATGAGTTAAGTTTCGCGGCGTGGAGAAAATGATTGTGTAAGAGAGATTACATACAAGAGTGTCAAATCAAGTCAAATTTTATCAATCGGTTACAGAAAAGCTGAGGAACACGAGAGAGAAAAAAGAGAGAGGGTCCAGCAGTCACTGCATAAGTGGGAACGGTGATGGGGCGTGGAGAGCGACAGGGAGATAGACGTAAAGAGACTTTTAGACGCGAAACTTGTTTTTCCCCCCTCTTTTTTTTTTGAATGTCGCTTTAGACGCGAAAGCAAGTGACCAGATATGTACTTGTGTGATCAAGGACACCCTCGAAGGCTCCAATGAGTGGTTGGATCCAAACATGATGAAATAAATGCCTAATTGTGTCTTAGATACAGACAGAAGGTGAAGCTATGCCGTGTTGAACCACCTGATATCATTATCATCACATTGCGTGGGCACTACATGGAATTACTTTTGCCATTTGAGTTGAGCCAACAACGAACGAGACAAAAGCGCAGGGACGTACATAGCTATAGTACCTACAGTACAATACTCTTCCTACTTATCTTTACGAGTCGCGTGAATCCACAATGTCGCAATTAGGTTATACTGAACTTTGTCCTAATTATTTATTTGTGTTTCTGTAGACTCTCATGGGCTAATAGAGTGCCTACTAGGTAGGTACTTTAGGTACTCGTACAGTACAGTAGGTATATCTCGTTCCTTCTCATCTTCAGGTTCAGTCAGGTCCCATCCTTCCTGCAAAAAAACGGTTTTTCTTCAAAGACGGGGGCCCTGACGTCAGAGGCTGGTGGTAAGGTCCCCCGGCTCCGTTGCTGCAAAGACCCGGCCGAGCTCCACTTTCTTGACGTCATCGATGAGCTTGTTACTCGTTGCCGCAGATGGCCGAACAGGGACAAGCGTTGGTCGCTACAATTTTTTGCTTTGATGTGGGGGAAGGAGAGGGTGGGGGTGTTCGCGACCATGGGGTGGCAGGCGTGATCGTAGGAACAAAGTCCAAGGTACTTGACAGGGGAGAGGCTGGCAGTTTTAATTTATTTAGTGTCTGATTGATGCCGGGACATGGATGGCTTTGACTTAACTCGAGCTAGGGTACAGTAACCAGCCAAAACGAAGAAAGGGCATTCATTTTCAACAAAGTCAACTCACTAGTTCACTTTGGAAGAAACGACATCGGGGGGTCGGATCAATTCTCCCCAGGCCTTACTTTCAGGCACATGTAACTAACAGTAACAGTAACACAGATAGCTTACCTACCTCCTACCTTACCTACCTATGGTATCTGTCAATAGGAGATTTCGGAGGAGACCATGCATGTTGACCCTCAGTATGAGAAGTGAGAAATCTATTCAATCTTGAGATCAATGCTACCTTTGGGCTCAATATTCATTTTTTTGTACGCATGCAACTCAGTGATGCCATCATCAAATCACCTCTATACAGAGTACATATGTATGTACTCTTGGTCACCTGTCGGACTGGGTCCGGCAGTACTACAGTGTCAGCGTGCGCCCTGATGTACCGTCAACCATCCAACACCACCTACATACTCTCCCACAGCCTTGTCCTGAGCATTCAGCACAAGCATTCCGTCTTCCCCTGGTCTTGCATCTGAACAATTGGGCACCGGTCTAAAACGAGACCCAATCTAAAAGTCATGGCTTTAAACTCCCCCCCTCTTCTCAAACCAAACCAAACAACCCTTGCGGATAACGAGCTCGTTTTCGGGGCTCAATTTTTTGCCACTTCTTCAAAATGTTGTCGAATTAAACAAGAGTCAGCAGCGCAAACTCAGTTCAGTGTAACCTTGCGCACTGGCATACTGTCAAGCGGCACCAACTCTGACTATTGACGGATGTCAACATAGCCGCATTCCCTTCAGGCACTAAGACCAACGCTATATCTTGAGGATACCTAGGCTAGCAAGCCTCGTTAGGAGCCAATGTGCGAAGAAGGAACAACAAGGTTGAGACAGGAAACGAAACAAAAGAAATTCTATCAATTTTACAGCTCGTAAGTTGCTTTTTCTGGTCCAACTAGGTACTCATCCTTGATGGGTGTTGGCTGTCTCTTAGCTGCCTGTTGTATGTGCCTTTTGGCTTCATTCCACTGCATTTGACAACCTCTACGTGAACTAAAATACAGGCTACTCTCAATGTAGCATACCGCAATTGGGCTCTTGTTCCTATTTCCCTGATGGCGTTTGCTGAAAATGCCATGCCCCGCCCTTGCCTTGCACTTGCCTTGCCTTGCACTTGCACTTGCCTTGCCTTGCCTCGCCTTGCCGTACATTGCCTGAAGCAGGTGCTCAACCACCACCTCCTTCCACTTAGACTAGATCCAAATTGCTCCCTCCTCTCCCGTCTCATCACCTGACCGGGACTGACTTGACCCTCTTTGACACTGACTAAACTAATCACCATCCACTATCCGTATCTACTTATCTTCTCATCTCGATTCACTTGGCTATCCCAGCATCTAGCCGTAGAGCTCATTTGTTGTCCCGTCCTCACTAATCATTCTACCTTGTCTACTTATCGTGTAGCAAATATTCCGCCTCCACATTGTGCTTGCTCTTTTCTCCAGGATGATCAATGGAGGAGCGGGGTCTTCACTTGGTTGCTCTCCCGTCCCAACATCTAAACGATGTGACGTACGTCTTGTATGCACAGCGACAATCGCAGGAAGCAATTGCTAAGCCGTAAGATATTCAGCCAAATCCGTTCTTGCTGTGTCTTGGCTTGCTTTTAACCTCAGCCTTTTTGGGGAGATCTGCGCGCCTCCTCCTCTTTAGTATGGTGATCAACCGTTGCGGCCGCGCATCACAGGCAACTCCAATCCGGAGGTGTCAATTAAGTGCCGGCGCATTATACACAATGTCCCTCCAGAAGCAAGCCGCAATGACAGGAACTAACGGCCTCTAAGCCCAATAGTTTGCAACAAGAAGCCTTTCAACATGGTTTAACTGGCTTCGAGGCCTACTGCGCCTGCATGTCTTGTCTTGTTCTGTCCAGCTAGTGCTGGGGCAATGTAAGATTTGACCTCAAGCTATTATCCCCAGAGCTGTTTTCCGTACAGCAGCTGCGACTCGAGCAGTTTTTGAACATATGTGATGAAGCTTCACTCATGGATGGTACCAAGGTATAGCCGGCCAGAACTTTCACTCTTGCATCTCGATGGTCCTCGACAAGTGTCTAAGGCTCATTTGTTGGCTTTCCAGGGCTTCTGCAACTGGCCATTTGGCAGGCCCTTGGCGGATATCAACAGCGATATCATAATGACACGAAGCCAGTCAGTGGGGGCTAATAAGCCGGTATACAAGTGGATGGATACTTTGCTGTACTATGCTCCAGTTTGCTCCAGTTGGGAAACCAGCTCATAGACTACGAAAACCAAGAGTTAGGAGAAAGGTCCCCCTTCTTCATCATCCTATCGTACCCCATCTACATCTGTATCTTATCACCTCTGATGTCCTCCCAATCCTTGCATGCTCTTCAGTCCAAATGTACGGTAGAAACTACTACTGGCACGGGAAGGGAACATGTCGCAAAGCGAAAACACATGTTAGAGTCCCTATACCAGGCTACGAATGTATGTACTGAAGTACGGATACAGTACTTGCTATATCCACTAGACGATCCAAAAGGCTGCCCACGTGCAACGACACCGATGAGAAAGGCCTGCCTTTACTCTGAACGGAAAAAGATAGACGTTGTCTTCAACCAGGCTTCTGTTCTCCGCTCTCACGAACCACTCAAGGCACAGGACAAAGCTTAGTGAATGTCGATCACTCCTCGCCTCCCCCTCTCCAACGATCTTACGTATGTTCCTACAGGTATCAACAACTGCGACACCAACCACCTTTGGCCCGCCTTGAACATAAGAAACAAGTTCAAGTACAATAGCGTGACGAGGGTCCCAGAAGTCTGGCGGCACGGGCCCTACACCTTGCCCTGCCACTTCTTCCACTCATTATCTGTCCCCTGACTCAACAAGAAAACTGTAGGAAGATGAGGAGACCCCAATGCAGTGAAATCTGCATCTGCCGGAACCTGGACTCAAAAGTTCCTCTAAAGTGTGGATGAGCCGCGGGTCCGGGCGTCGACTATCGAGAAGGTGCGATGGTCCCATCTGTGCGTGATGGCCTATCGATTCTGTGATGCATCCTCCTCTCACTGCTCCTTGGAAGTCATCACACGTGCGGTGTAGCTACCGAGTCGTTGATATGCTACAACGATAAACCCACCTACCCAAGGCTTTGGGGACCATCCAAGGCCCAAGCGGCTGGCTGAGACTGTCGGCGACCTGAAAGGTAACATGCCCAAGCCTTTTCAGTCCGCACATGTTACCCTCGGTTGCTGAGTTATGGGGTTATTGTTCTATGAGATTGCAATCAATCAATCAATTGATACGGAGCTAGCATCTAGTTAAACTGCTGCCTTCGGATGATCGTCGCTCTGGCTAATGAAGTGAAACCACCAGCTCGGTTGAAGACTCAATCCCTTCCTTCATCCCTGCAATTGTGACCAACACGCACAATCGGCGACTCCGCCATGAGGTGAGTTGACACATTTGAGATTATTGCTACACCAGTCTTGGCAAATCATCCGTTTGTTGACCCAGGAAGTGGTCGTCGGTAACATAGCTGTTTTGATAAAGGGGCTCGAAAACAAGTCAACATCATGCGCACGATCATGAGATGGGAGATGATCACTCGGTGTAACTAGATATTCAAAACATTGAAACCATTTTTTCATCTATCAGAACGCCCTGACGCATGCAGTAATAACCCCTTTCGACGTACAGCATTCCAGATTACAAGCCTCCCCATATCCTTAACACTAGAAAAAAAAGAAGTCCTTGGAATAAACCCTGCCATCACCACTATGACCACATCCTGAAACCAGTCTCTCTTTCTCTTCCTGTACAAAATCTTACAGCACAATGGCAAGCTCCGGTCGGTCCATCTTGTCCTCGTCCAGGTTAGGATAGTATGGCACCATCGCGTCAGCCCCCTGAACGTATGCGTCGTTGTACAGACGCCAGTATGGAGTCCTGACTTTTCGTGCAGGATGGAACAGACCCGCCCAGACATAGTTGAGCACCAAGCCCGGTCCGACTGCCATTCGAATCGCCTCAATGGCTTCGACGATACGATCGATAACGTGCGGACTGGTCTCAAAGAGGTTGGGATAGAGAAGGTTGAGCAGATGAACCATAGCATCCTCACATCCTAAACCAACGACGCCGAGAGCAATGTGCTTGACGACGGAGGCTGCTGTTTGACGATGGACTTGGTCACGGTCGATAAGAGCGTCTTCCAACAGAGGAGTCACTGCGTAGACGTAGTCCTTTGCCATCTCACCGATATACTCGAAGAGGAACGAGAGTGACTTGAGCACACCGTTTTGTACGTTGAGCTCAGGCACTCGGTACTCGTTCATCAAGGCGGGCAGAACAGTGAAAGGAGCACAAGTTTCGGCGACGATACCAATGGCAACGGCAGTGTTGACACGAGACTGACGCTCCTGCACTCGAAGGTTGTTCAACAGAGTTGCCAACACATCCTGAGGTCCAATAGCTTTGGCAATGAAACCGAATGTGTTGTTTGCGGCTCGTCTGATACCCTTCTTGTGAGCTTTGAGCATGTCAAGCAGCTCGAAGCAGATTCGCATCCATTCTCGGGCGTTGACGCTCTCGGGTCCGCGATCCGCAATACGACCGACCAGGTCAATAGTATTCTCCTGGACCTTTTCGTGACGGTTTCGCAAGATAGGCGTGAGTCGTGGTAGAAGTTCCTTGATAGGCGGCTGCATCTGCGAAATACCAACGACAGTAACAATAGATCGTAGAGCACCAAGGATGGATCCGAGAACCTCGGGGTACTCCTCACCAAGGTACTCGTAGAGCACGACACCCAGCTTTCCCATAAGGGCATCCTCACCACACTGCTTCATGACCATAGCAATTCGAGAGATGAGATCTGCCGCTTGTTGTCGAACCGTAGCCGACTTGTTGTTGAGTCGCCAAAGAATGGTACTGACGATTTGGGGGATGTAAGGCTTGCAGCGAGTTCCCAGTGCGTTGACGACAGAACCAAACCCGTTAAGCATGATGATGTCTTCAACGCTCTGCTCCTGGAACGCATGGAGGATACCGTCAACGAGTCGCTCTTCTAGACGCTCGCCGATATCTGCCGCACCCAGACTGGCAACAATCTTCTCAACCGTCTCGACTGTCATCTTACGGTACGCCTCGCTCTCGTCTTTCAGGTTGTTGACGATTCTGTCCACGATCTCACTAACTCCGACCTTTTGGCCAATATCGACTGTCGTTTCGACCACTTGTCGATAGTTACGCTTGTCCAGGGCCATTCTTCGTACCCAGAAGCTCTTGAAGAATTCATCCAGTACATGTTCCTTGAGGTACCCAGCAGTGACACCATCGGTGCCAGCGCACTGAGAAACCACCTTGAGAACGACCTTCTTCATTTCCTCATCAGGTGAAGAGAACTCACGAAGAAGAATCTCCATAATCTGACTGGTATAGTAGTTGGCGTACTCTTCGTCCATCAGAGGAATGATATAACCAACAGCCTTGAGGAAGCCAGCGAGACCCTTGCCTCTTTGCTTGCGTGCACCAGTCCATAGAGGGTTCAGGATATCGTCGAAACTCTCAATACCATAAGGGTTCGAGGCTTCGGCTAGGGCAGCAATGGCCAAACTGGTGACTGTTCTGACCTTGGTCTGCTCGTCGTTGAGGTTAGGTCCAATACAGTCAACCAGACCCTTCAGATGGGGAAGCACAGCACAGCCCATCAGAATAGGAATCTGTTGAACAATCTTGACACCTGTGTGACGAGCCTGCCATGACTTTTTACTTCGGCATACAGCTCTGAGGAATGGCAACAAAGCAGGAATACCCAACGCAGATGCGACGACTGCGAAGGCTCGCGCTGTTGTGTTTCGGACATACTCATCGACATGGTCAATATCAGGTCGCATAGTGCTAATCATTGTAGCAAGACCAGCAGCTTTACTAAGGTTTGAGATGATCTCACGGCCCTCCACTCTCGCATAGTAGTCTTGGTCGATAAGCAGTGGCTCAATAACGACCAGAATCTTGTGAACGTAAGGACGCACGAGATCGTCAAGCTTATAAAGAATACGATCAATGACCTTGACAAGCAAATGTCGCTCTTGGTCTTCAAGTGTCTTCTCCATGAGTAGAGGTAGGATCTGGTCAAATAGGGGGCCGGCTCCGAATTGTCTGGCATTGTCGGTGATTTGTCGAAGGGCAGTCTTTCTCATTGGAGGGGTACCGTTCTTGATCTTCAACAGAAGTCTCATGATTTTCCTCTCCTTGAGCTCCTCGACAGTCAGAGCATTCTCATCGGAACCATCGGTAAGTTTGCCGAAGTAGGCCATATCTTCAGCTTTGAAGAACTGCAGATCACCGACTCCAGGAATTTCAGCAGGCATTGGCTTTCCGGCAAGCCGCACCTGCTCGGGATCTTGCATCATGAAGCCTGTCTGGGGCGCAGGTGTAGCCATGAGCTTGTGTGCTGGAGCTCGGACTGGCTCGTATCCAGGAGGGGGGGTGAGGATCTTGTAGCCCTCGCTCTCGCCAGGCAGGAGGAGGTCGAGTTCTTCATCGCTGAGAGGCATGTTTCGGCCGGAGATGTCGGTACCGAAAGTTGTCGGAACAGTGGGAGCAGACGACGGATGCACAGGAGTAGCTAGCCCTGCGTTGCCCATTGGCGTAGCGGAAGGCGCCTGGTCCCATCGTGAGCGTTTCTTTGTACCTTCAGCGCCAGGAGCAGAGAGGGCAGGTGCTTGATCCCATCGAGAGCGCTTGGGCTTAGCCGCATCAGCTGCCTCAGCCTTATCATCCTCAGCGGGTGTCGACGACACGTCCCATCTCTTCTTGCGCTTTCGAGTAGTAGACGCACCATCTGCAGACTCGGCTTCGGTGGTATCCTTCTCCCCGTCAATAAGCATGGGCTTGGCGTCGCCGTCATCCTCAGTCTTGCCCTCCTGTTTCGCCTTGATGGCTTGAAGCACGCGCTGTTCCTCCCTTTCGAGTTCTCGAGCCTCCATAATTTCGCGATAACTTGTGCCATTCTCAGAAGCACCAGCCTGGCGGTTCTCGGCGAATGGGTCGGCGCGCGTGGGGGTGAGGGCGCGATTGAAGCGGCGCTTCTGGTAATCTGTTTCGCGATCGACGATTCGGCCGCTCTTCTCTCCTTTTCCAGCAAGAATGTCATCTTCTTCAACACCACTTCCTCTGGCAAACTCATCGATCATTTCTCGCGACGCCGTATACTGGCCGGTTAGCCGTCGCGTATTATCACCATCACCCATCTCATCGTCATCTTCGCCCATCATCGGCAGAGACGTGTTGTATCCGGCAAACTTATTAGGTCCATCATTATCGTATAGAGAACTATCAGCGCTGTCGGTAAGCTTCTGCTTCGTATCGTCGACTCGCTGGGAGGCGACATCAAAGGTTCGCGAACCCTTGTTTGCCGCGGCAGCAGCATTTCGCTCCTGCTGGAGCTTCTTGATGGTCTCGAAATCCGCGTCAGACATTTTGATTTATGGCATTCGCAGCTTCATCCCGGTTCGAGAGGACAAGGGGCGCTCGGAGCGTTATCGTTGCGCATGGAGAGATGGATGGTTGATGAGTAGTCGCAAAATTAGTACGCCCTCCTTGACGAAGCTTTGCTACGCTGGAGGCGACCTTCTCCACCCGAATTTTAGCCGCTTGCTTAGAGCAATGCATGTGCCCGCTTACCAAAAGGGGAAATTTGTCAACAATGCTTTGTCATGGTGATTTCTTTTTATATGGGTTCTGTTGGCTCATCTGTTGTAACTGATACCAGGCTGTGACATTTCTATGCGCTTGAATTATCTCAAAAGCTGTCAATTGGTCCATTCTAATCTCTACAAGCCATCAGAACTTCGCTGGCTCCTGGTGAACTAGGTGACGAACATTCGTATCAAGTAAAATTAGTTGAGTATATCTAAGGCACCAAAATTGGTGTCTTGCTCTCTCCACGATAGTGCCATTCCCATATCTTGTTTTCATAGTTATCTTGGAATCTTGGTATTGCGCTGAAGTCCTTGCGCTGCTGTATTTCTTCACGAAGTACGTAATCTCTTTGATCTTCTGATCTGCTTAATCTCCTCAACTCCTTGCTCATCCTTGGGGATAACGATCGGGCTTTCTTCTTTGACTTCGGTATTACTGTCGGTTATGGTAATCGTCTTCTTGGTCCTTGTCCTGGTATGTTCTTGGGAGGAAGCGACTTCTATCTTGATTACGGTAGGCTCGTCTTCTTCCTTTGCAGCTTGAGCCGCAAACTCCCTCAAGTCAGCAGTAAAGAGAACTGAATGAGCCCAACCGGCGTAAGGTCCCCATAAGTTACGAAAATGGTCCCCAACAGCATCATATGTAGCCTTGTTGAGAGTCTTGACTTTCGACTTGCCGAATTTGTAGTCCCTTTGAGCGATTTGCCAAACGTGAGTATCGACCGGGACTGCTTCTCCCCATGCAAGGCCCATTAAGCATACGCAGTCGGCAACTTTTGGTCCAACACCCTTCAGGGTTAAAAGTTGCTCGTGTGCTTCCTTGTAAGTTGCATGTTGCTCTCTGGGTACTGGTGTTGTATTGAAGCCTGGATATTCGGGATTTCGAAGGCTCTCTAACCAGTTGTCTGGCTTCTCCTTGGCAACGATCCTAGCTGTTTCAGCGATATACTTGGCCCGGTAGCCAAATCCCAAAGCTCTGAGATGGGTTTCCACGTCATCGCCAGTTAGGGCCTGTGGACTTGGAAAGTCATGAAAAGCTTCATCACCCATACTGGCAATGAAGGGGCCGTAATGCAGGCACAACTTATGCACCTAAAATTCTGTCAGTATCTTTATCTACACGTGTGCATTTATCACTTACCATCTGTGATATACGCGCGATATTGTTGTTACTGCTACATATGAAGCAAATCAAGGTTTCCCAAGCATCCTGATTGAGAATGCGGACGCCCTGGAATTGTGGTGCCCTTTTTCGAAAGTTTGAATCAGCATCTGACCATTGCTTATATAGAGCCTCAAGACCCGTGTCTAAGTTGAAATAATGGCGTAGAAGAGACTCTGTATCTTTTGGTTCTGGCGTCTTGGGTTTAAGGGCTGGGAAGGTGACCCTATAGTGCAGATGAGTAGAATCCTGCTTCAAATGAAGAAGTCTACCATGTAAAGTGCAAGTCCTGACTAGTCAGCATTGCAGCCTTTGTATGCTCTCACAAATTGGATCGTTAACTCACCACTCATGGTTAATCTTTTGCCATCTAAAAGATTGCCCGCATCGTAAAGTGGTGTTAATGCAAAGCTCCCCCAAAGTGACAGGCAGTTTTTGCCATTCCGTCTTCCCTACAATAGACATTGGGAATAGGACACAGGGTTCAGTTTCTGCTGTCACATAAATTGAGTTATAACAAGAGCAGATTCAAGAGCAATTGATAGAGTAAATTGAAATGATAGAGACAATCCTTTGCCTTTATGATGTAATTTGTTCTTGGGAACTTCAGTGGCGCTTCGAGCTATTGCCCCTGGAACAACTTAGCAAAAGAGATCGTCCCTCGCTTTGTGTAAGGCAGGTAGGTGGTGACAGCCAGGGGCTCGTTATGAGTTTCAGTGTACCATGGAGGGTAGAAGATCTGTAGAATGTTGAAGTACCTAATGACAGTATCTTGATTTTCTTATTAGTTTTCAATTAATCCATTATCTGGTAGATTTAGGTAGATAATACGCTTCCAATAGTTCCATATTCACACCTCCAGTTGCTGAGAAGCTCCAAAGTCGCAGGCGTCTGGTGCTGAGTTTTTCGCAAAGTCAGGCCCCGTCGGAATCCACGCTAAACTGAAAACTTACTAACGCTAGCGCCTCCTGGCAAAAAAAGCTCCAGCCTCGCGCGATGCCTACCAGCTCTTCGAAATTGGAACCTCGTTGCAGCTTGAATCAACGACTCCGTCTGCCAACCATTCAGACTTATCAATTTCAGAGAATTCGAATAACCTCTGAAGTCGCTTACCAGAACTGCCATTATGAACGGTGACAGTTACTCTTCCCGGGGTAAGTTCATCGAAAACTAGGTGCTTCATCGCGTCGCGTCGCTAACCCTTTCATCGCAGACGGGCGTAGGGGAGGACGAGATTATCCTGTAAGTACACAACCATACCTTCAAGGCACGATTGAGTCTAACATTGCCTAGCCTAGAGGTGATAGAGATGATCGTCGAGACCGACACCGAGACCGGGACCGCAGGCGCTCTCGCTCGCCAGACCACCGAAGCCATCGACGAGGTGAGGGTGATGTCGATGCCTACTCTTCCAGTCGAAACCACCGTGATCGTGAGCGTGAGGATAGATACTCGGGTCGCGAGAGACGAGGTGGCGAGCGCGAATGGGACCGCGATCGAGGATCTTCCCGTCGAGATGCCAGGCGCGACGACGACGAGCGACCGAGCAGGAGAGAGCGAGACCCTTACGACGACCGCCGTCGCGGAGGAGGTAGAGATCGACGTGAGGACAGGTTTCCCGCGCAGCAGGAACGTCGAAGCCCAAGCCCACCCCCCAAGAAGCGAGAACCAACTCCAGACCTGACAAATATTGTGTCTGTCCTCGAGCGCAAGCGTCGCCTGACACAGTGGGACATCAAGCCTCCAGGCTACGACAATGTTACGGCTGAACAGGCTAAGCTTTCGGGCATGTTCCCTCTTCCCGGTGCCCCTCGACAGCAACCCATGGACCCCAGCAAGCTCCAGGCGTTTATGAACCAGCCTGGAGGACAGGTCACAAGTGCTAGTTTGAAGGCGAGCAACTCTCGCCAGTCCAAGCGACTTCTGGTTTCCAAGATTCCCCCAGGCACAACAGAGGACGCTCTCATCTCATTTTTCAACCTGCAGCTTAACGGGCTGAACGTTATCAACACCACAGATCCCTGTGTCTTGTGTCAGTTCTCCAATGACCGGTCCTTTGCCGTTCTCGAGTTTAAGGATGCCCCAGAGACCACTGTTGCCTTGGCGTTAGACGGTATCTCCATGGAGGCCAGCGATGCTTCAAATGGTGCGGATGGCGGACACCGTGGTCTTGAGATTCGTCGACCCCGTGACTATGTGGTGCCTGCAGTGACCGAGGAGGTTTCTTACGACCCCGAGGTCGTCTCCAACGTCGTTCCCGATACTGTCAACAAACTCAGCATTACCAACATCCCAACTTTCTTGACAGAAGAACAGATCATTGAGCTGCTTGCAAGCTTCGGCAAGCCCAAGGCCTTCGTTTTGGTCAAGGATAGAGGAACGGAAGAATCCAGGGTGAGTATCTTGGCCCATTGTACAATTTTTTTTCTAACAGTATAAGGGTATCGCCTTTGCCGAGTACCAAGATCCTGCTGCTTCCAACCCTACCGCTCTCGATACCCTCAACGGTATGGACATCGGAGGCAAGCAGATCAAGGTCAGCAAGGCCAGCATTGGTCCCACGCAAGTTGCCAATTTCGACGTTGGTATTACTGCCATCAGCGGTCTCGCTTCTCAGACGGCGAATGAGGTTGAGAGCAGCCGTGTGCTTCAACTTCTCAACATGGTCACTGCCGAGGAGCTTCTGGACAATGACGACTACGAAGGTATGTGAATCTGTTCAGATATATGAGCATATACTAATCATTTGTTCAGAAATCTGCGAGGATGTTCGTGAAGAATGCTCCAAGTACGGCAAGATCCTCGATGTCAAGGTTCCCAGACCTACTGGTGGCAGCAGACAATCTGCCGGTGTGGGCAAGATCTTTGTCAAATACGAAAACACCGAGGATACAACAAAGGCTCTGCAGGCTCTTGCAGGACGCAAGTTCGCTGACAGAACTGTTGTGACGACATATTTCCCAGAGGTACGTTGATTTTCTTCAAGATTCGTCTTTACAGTGGCTAACAGGGCGTGTAGGAGAATTTTGATGTTGGCGCGTGGTAAGATCATACTTAATATCGGTTCCATTGAGACCAGACCCAGGAAGATATACTGGCTTCTTGGTTATATGGATTGAGGCGGGAGTCTTCCATCGGTGTACGGATATCATTTCAATTGAAAATGTAAAACAGACATGACAAGCATTAGTCTCATTAAATTTATTACGTCGTCAAGGAGATTTCTACATTAGTGCTAAAAATGCTCCAGACGCTAGATCTACCTAGCACTTACGATTCACTACGGTTAGTTAAATACTAGCTGTCTCTTCTAAGCTTGTCGTTGCTGCTGGCGTCGGAGTAGGCACGTATCATAGTCATGAAAGGAGTCTTATCTCATTAAGCCACATGTATTATGTAATGTATGATATATAATTCTGACATCTAAGATGGGGGATTGAGCATTGTGCTAGAGATCTGTCTTCTGTTAGTGCCTATGCATAACAGAGAAAGCAAGTAAACATTGTAGAAATGACCAGAGATCAGAAGTCCTGTTCATTCATTGAGCCCGAAGACTCTAACATAAGAGGTACCAGAAATAAAGTAAAAAGTAATTTATCATCATGTCGAGGTCGACAAAGATAGCAAGGAACGCATAGAAATTGACTTACCATAGGATTAGTAGATATTGCGCAAAGCCCAAGAAGCTTTGGTTTAATATCAAAGAAGAAAAACTTGAACCGCGACAGCAAGAAAATATGAGGAACGCGACACTGGCGCCGAGCTTGGACCACTCACGTGATGACCAAATCACTTTTTCGGTGGGACCAAGCTGGCCAATCACTTGAAACCTCTCTGCCCTAACTAAGCGGCAATCAATTTCTCTACCCACAACGAAAAGACATCCAATTCTTCGAAAGTTTCGCTCGCAACTCCGTAACCGATCCTCATCCAGTATCACCACGCCAAACCGACAAGATGGGCCGTCTTCACAGCAAGGGAAAGGGCATTTCTGCCTCCGCTCTCCCCTACTCTCGATCTTCCCCTGCGTGGTTGAAGACCACCCCCGAGCAGGTCGTTGAGCAGATTTCCAAGCTCGCCCGTAAGGGTGCCACTCCTTCTCAGATTGGTGTCATCCTCCGTGACTCTCACGGTATTGCCCAGGTCAAGCACGTCACTGGTAAGAAATGCGCAAACTGGCAGTTTGGACAAAAGTCGCTAACGCACAATTCAGGTAACCGAATTCTCCGAATTCTCAAGTCCAACGGTACGATTCCCTAAACGAATATGGATGTGGCGGTGGAACGAATACATCTATAATGGAGAAACACCATCTCCTTAATGCCTCTGTGCGGTTGAGACTGACAGAGTGATTTACAGGCCTTGCCCCCGAGCTCCCCGAGGATCTGTACATGCTTATCAAGAAGGTACGCAAGTTATGCTAAAAATTTCATCTCGTGCAATAACCCGCTAACTGACATGCCAGGCTGTTGCCGTCCGAAAGCACCTTGAGCGCAACCGCAAGGACAAGGACTCCAAGTTCCGTCTCATTCTCATCGAGTCCCGAATTCACCGGTACGACCGATTACCCTTACCATAGAATTATCCATACTAACCATCAACTAGTCTTGCCCGTTACTACAAGACCGTCGGTGTCCTCCCCCCCACCTGGAAGTACGAGTCCGCTACTGCCAGCACCATCGTCGCTTAAGCGGATCTAAGACGACGGCTGGCCAAGTTTGGATGGAAGTGATGGTTTCCCGGGTCACGGAGTTAGGGACAAATTATGGAAAAAGCTTGCATTTCAGAGCCATGATGCTTGTGCACCCTGTCTGGGATGACCGAAAGCGAAGTCGACTGCTCAAATAGAAAGCTCTTCGACCGCTGAAAAATGCGTGTACGCAACGGGGTATATTCAACCCAGTGACGATACAATTATTGAACCTGAACGCCATCTATGCTTGCTGCCACCAATTGCTCTGCTTTATAAAACGTTGATATGTGAGGTTTCGATTTAACCGGTTCCTTCCAACTCCTTTGATTTTTGGATAAGATACTCTCCTAGCACTCGGAGAGGATCGCTTGGCCTGTGGCATTGTTAATTACCGTTGATGGGACACGTGTAGGACAGATTTACTGGTCTTTTGCCAATTGCTTCATGCCTTCCAGCAGCGGTCCAGTGACCTTGGTGTTGAGATATCGTCGTGTTGGAGCGCCGTGTAGGGGAGCTTCAGCGGGTATGTTGAGGCCTGGGTCCGGATGGGCAGAAGCAGCTCGAGATCCCTGCGCTGGAGTTCCGGTTCGTGCTGGCACTGGGCTGGGCGCATGAGCAGCCGGAGCTGGAGACGACTATGTGATATCAGTGAGTGTCGCTGGAGATGGTAGACGAAAGAGAGGGGCAAGTTATCTGTCGTCTAGGGATTTCTTTGGCATAGCCTGAACGTGGCATGATAATGGAGGATATTGGAGCAAAACAAGGACATACTGCAGGCTGATCAACAGGCACATCGGACATCACGACGTCCGGGAATCCATTCGTAGAATGGTCGGCAGAAGCTGTGGCTTGTGGCGCCTCTGCGTTGGAATTCGGTTTGGGGGGCTCGTCGGCCATTTCGATAGAATCAATTTCTGCTGATTATTGCAATTTAAGCTGATCGAAAGGTATAACTGAGTAGAAGGGAACAAGATACCTAGTGTTCGTTGAATCGCGCCGGTTGATTATCGGGCAAGCACAAATGTGAAAGAGGCATGCACGCAGTCATGTGCTTTCGTGTTGCCTTACTAACGTGCCTGCCATTGTCCATCGCGTCTCCATCTCCAATGTATATGCATCAACGACTTTCTTCATAGCCTCAGAGATATCTTTCATGTTTCTTGGCATGGCTCAAGTCAAACTATGGACGCATTTGTGACAAGGCTCCCCAAGCCGCAAAGTCAGCTCCGTGGTCAAATTCGTCCTGACTCTGTAGATTCACCGAGCCAGGAGAGACCCTCCAAGCGAGCCAAGCGACAGGGATCGCCAGACTCCGACAGCGACCAGTCTCATCATGCTCACGATGAGCCGTCTCCAAGAAAAAGGCCTGTCAATAATAACTCAATCGATAATGAAAATGAGGATGGTGGAAATTCTCGGCCTACGGACATAGAAAGCGCTTTGCCTCCAGCCGCTGAAGGCAAAGAGGCGATTGAAGAGTACGAGGCGATGAAGTCATCGCAGGCTACTGCTGAAGATGGTGATGATGGCACAACAGAAAAAACAAAACCTCTTTGGATCAAAGGGCGAAGTTCCATCTACGTGGATGCCTTCAATCTCGCTCTCGATACCGTTTTAGAAGAAGAATCACATCTCTTCGATGAAAAAGAAAGTGAGATCTTCAAACAGTGGAGAGATCTAGGGTATGAAGCTCAATATCTGTATGTCCTCATCGTATCCTTATTACAACCCACCCACTCATCTTGTACCAGGTATGTTCGACTGTTTCTCAGAAAAGCTGCATGGTGGCATCGTCATAGTCGTCTTAGCTATCATAGCGATATCTCAGATCTCGAGGCAGCCATAGCTACCTTACAATCATCTCGTGCGTTACCACAAGATACCACACCTGCGACTCAGAGTCCTGTCCATGGCCTTGAACTTGAAGAATCCAGACTGGGTGAGGCATTCACGTTTGCAGATGCATCACAAGAACACATCAATTCAATTGAAGAGGCCGCTTCTCTACTCAGTCTGGACGAGCTGAAAGACCTGGCAAAGGAGGCTAAAATCCAAGGACGCAATAAATCAGAGCTCACCCGTTCTCTGGTACGAATGAGCAAACAGCAGGCTGGTCTAATGGCAGTTGGTCTCAGCAGGCATAACAGCCGCGATTCGCCTTCTGAGGACAAGGAAAACAAGGGTGTGAAAACAATAGCCAAAGCGAAGCTGCGGCGAGAGGATTCAAACCGGGAGCAGCATTTTTTAACCAAAATAATTGGTATTCTCGGTCCTTGCATTCGATTGTCGCCGTCGGTCTTCAAACTATTCGAGCGTGTCCATCTGGTATTCTACAGATCGACCGAGTGGACAGAGAAGTCTCTTACAACAATCATTCTTGCCAAAATTGCGCGGCGCTATTTTCCCGACTACATTGTCTGCCGGACGTCAACGATATTTACATCTCGCTTGCACCTCTTGGAATATGAAACTGCTATTCGCATGGAAACAGAAGTCGACAACCTCGAATTCAACAGTCCACCTGGAGAGGAAGGCCTTCGAATGATGATTGAAATATTTGACAGAGTCTATCCCAGATGGAAAACGTTAGTGAAAGAAGAGCAACAGAAGGAGCAGACAGTATACGAGATGGGTGAAGGCGCGTATTTGAGGAGGTTTACCCCGGGTCATTCTTACACAAGAATCGTTCACAAAGCAGCCCCAATATTCGGAAAGCTCAAAGAGCATCTTAAGGAACATGAACTGCTTACTGAGCTTCTAGACCAGCGACTGTTCCACCCAGCCAGGCGAGGCGGTTGGTATCAGCGGAAAGCTCTCCTAGAGGAGCATTATATGCCTACTCTGGACACGAACCCTAAGTTTACAGACCCGGAACAACAGAAGAAGCACTGGAAGAGAATAGCAGTCGCCACTTGTGAGGCTGGCCTACAAGATCCAGACTGCCATCTTATTTTCCATTATGACCTGCAGAAACGCTTGGTCAAGCTCGAGAAGAAGCTGCGCATTCCGCGTCGTTTGCAGCACGACTTTGGCCATGTGAACCTCGAAAAGCCCATCGAGCACACAATTGAGGGCATCCAGATCAAAAAGGACCTTATCGCCAGGCCCGGTCGCCAAGCGTCAACAAAAACAATATGGCTTGATGAGTTGGACTCAAAAGAAGAGTGTAGTGTCGAAGCAATGTGTCTCAGCCAATACAGATCAGAAGGGTGGAAGGGATATCACGCCGAGGGTGGCATTATCCGCACCCTCTTTGCATACCTCTTCTACGATATCCTATTTATCTACATCCCTAATGTTTTCCAGACCGCCTATCAAACATGCCCACTGGATCTACACACTGATGCTTTTTACCCATCCAGAGCGTCAGAAATCAATCACAGACTTGTTGAAATTGCCAACGGAGAGGCGCCAAGGTTGTTGCGCGATGTCTGGGAGAGAGAACACGAGAAGAGGACGAGTGTGGTAGGCTTGAACTGGGATTTCGAGATTGATGATCTTGTGGAGCTTGTCGAATGCTTCGAGGGCAGCGCTCTTGCAGCAATATGCAAGGTGATGGCTCAAGAGTACAGGCAGCGAGGCGGAGGCATCCCGGATCTCATCCTGTGGCGTACTACTGATGTACCGGAAGGACAAACCAGAGAGCCTGGAAGTGCAAAGGGAGAAGTCATGTTCTCTGAAGTCAAGAGCGTAAATGACCGGCTCAGTGACACTCAACGGCTTTGGATCCATGTTCTTACAGGAGCAGGGGTCAAGGTAGCGCTCTGCAATGCCGTAGCAAAGGAAGTGAGAGAGGTGGATTAGTTCCATGACCAGGACTCTTGCATATCGGCCCAGTTCCTCAAAGAATCTTTGGTGATATTGAATCACATACAGCGCGAGCAGGGCATTGAGGTTTCCAATAAACTGAGATATGCATCTCGAACTCACGCTGCCCTGTAATTTCACGATACGCTTCTAGCTCAGCCAAGCCACGGCGATCTGCTAGTTCTGGAAACACTATATATGAACATCAGCAAGGAAGAGTCATAAACTCCATTGTTATTGGATGTGCTCTGGTGCTTGATCCAAAATTAGCAATCGCCAAAGCAACTTGGAAACATCATCAGGGGGGTTGTTCCACCCAGCAGCCCGGTCACAACGGTCTCAAACTGGTTTCTAATCTCAGACTCAGGGCTGAGGATCCCTTTCTGGTTTCAGATAGGCGGGAGGCGTTGATTAGATGTCTTGTCGATGTGGTAGCCAATGGAAAGACAGCAATGGAGACGGTGTGATGCGCAGGGTTGTCACATCACCACATGCGCTCTCGTCACTGGCGCTCCCAGCGGGCTCCTGGCAATGTGGGCTATATCTCTAGGGCCTGTAGCCTTTACTCCGCTAGTTGATGGACACGATGCCACGAGGAACCAGGCTTCGAATGAACGGAAGAGTACGCGGGGTAGCTCGGACGCTTTTCACCACTCGGACTTGTGCCATGGGCAACGGGTGATAGCGTTCCAAAGCCTTGGTCACCTGGATGACGAAGGGTGATGAGGCTGGCTTAGGCACGAAGTATCCAAGCTTATGCTCTTGGGCATGAAATCCTCACACGACTGGTCACAGGGACACTCGTTGTTTCTAGTATAGCACAGGATTGAGCCATTCGGTGACAAGACTCAAAGTCAGTGAGCAAGATATCCATAAACAAATAGAAACACGCCTACTACGTATGGCTAGCGCGCTCTATCCCTCGCAGTAGCCGGGTAGCATGCGCCAAACACATCGACAAGAGTAGAAACGAGAGCGAGAGGGGAGACAGACGCAGGCGGGACGGAAACGGAGACGGAGGCGCACCTGAAGGCCAGACGAGACAACACGACACGACACCGCATATAGTGCAGGCATTACTATTACAGTAGACGAAGAAGGACGCTTCTGCATGTGCCATGCTACCAGTTCCCTTCAACTCAAAGGAAAGCCCAAGTCCTCACCAACACAAATCGCAATCTACGACCCACAGTCCTGGGCGCTTAGCACAAATCCAATCATATCAACCAACGCTCGATGGTGGGTGATGGGCTCGCCCGCCCTGACCAATAGCATACTTGACCCCCCATGGCCCGGCGCTTACAAGCCCAGTTTATGGAGCTCCCAGGTCCCGCTTGGACCAGGGTGCTGGGTCGCCAGAGGCTTGAGAGCATCCACGCCGCTTTTAAGTCTAAGTCTTTCTAGTGGTTCCAGGGGTGATGAGATATTGGACCCCAGACCCAACAGGGGGTGTGCCGGCATCCTCTCTTCGAGTTCAAGGTCGTCTCTCTGCTACTGCAATCACAGAACATTACCGATACCGTGAAGGGATACAAGACTACGGATGTTGAAGATGCACAACAGTGGAGAGAACTACACCATGCCACGAGAAATTGTATGTCTTTTTCTGCCTTGTCTCTATTTGTGTGTCTGAACTGCATACTTCCCGTGCCTGCGACCCTAAAGCCGGCCCAGTGGAGTATTCGATTCACGTCTCTGCATTCCGTCACAACAAAGACCGCGAGACACGAAATCAGAAAAACAAAGTTGCTCTCCCTCGCGTGTCTCCTCCACTGTTCACTTTCATGAACCTGGGCAAAGAAAATCTTCCTAATGGGGCTTGTAGTGACGATCTCTTATTAGCTGTCGTTGGCGCCTGTTTAATCCCCCATGTAAAAACCACCCTACAAGGAACAAGGATTTACTCCTATGACTAGGTAGAATAATAAGAGCGATAATAAGACAGACAAGTGCGGGGCGGGGTTCTTCAAGAGAAGCTTCGAGCTGGCGGCCTGCGAAACGGCCGTCCGTCTGCGACCCAGATAGACATCGAGGGTATACCCGTCATGCGGCCTATTCGGCCTTGACAGATCCATATAAACAAACAAATAAACACTGTTGCAGAGAAAAATAAACAAAACCGTTGTTTTCAAGTCTGGTGAGGCTTACGACGAGCCTGTTCTCAATGAGTCGTGGTAGCCTGGTTCATATGATTATGTACGTACCAGTCAGTCGGTTTCCAGCACCAACAGAGCACAAATCAGAGCACGCGACAAATTGATGTTTAAACAGCCCACGGCTTTGTGAATTCTTGACTAAAAGCGCTACTGCGAGCTGATTCTTTGCCCAGTCCACGGATCCACAGCGCTCAAAGCGTTCTCCAATTCTCTTTCCATTTCACATAACCACTGCTGAGGATTCTACATCGTAGAGAACCCAGCTTTGGCTGTCGACTACTTCCTAGTCGCTGATCTCCATCCCCCTCCGCCCCCAGCCCCTTCCACACGTGTTGGTATCGTACTTCTTGGCCGGTGCTAAGCCCCCAGGGAGAGCAACTCCAAGCTGATAATGAAACTGTTAAAACGCCGTCAAACTCCTCCAGTCATACCACCCAAATAGCTCCAGTAGTATCCTTCCATTTCCAGTGCAACTCCTTCCAAGGCGTATCAAAATAAGTGTCAACAAGAGAATGATTGAATAGTAAGGGCGACAGTTTTCGCCGCCAAGTGTCGAAGGCCTGCTCCAAGTTTTGCCTTGAGTATTTCGCTTCCTCGTCGTTTTTCGGTATATTCTTGATGGCAATGCATGTCTAAACAAAAGAAAAGTCGTTATGTATTCGAATGATCGTTAATAGTTGTGGTCGGTTGAATAGATGATCGTTGAGTGTTCAAATGATGAGTGGGGGTAAAAGTGTTATCAGGCCGGCAGGTCTATTCAACCTTGCGTCTCTTGCCCTTCGGTGCTGGTGCCATTCTCGGAGTGTATGTGACTGTCCTCGTCACCACCTCTCGGATGTGTCGTACGCTTGTCCGTGAAGACTTCTGCTTCTTCTCAAGTAGACGAGCCTTCAGAGCCGCATCCCAGTCAAACACTGACGAGTGTACTGGCCTGGCGCTGAAAGGGGATCGAGCAGTGCTTGCACTCATTGGCGAGTCGATGTTCGACAGACTGGGACTTGGGGGCACCTTGAGGCTGGGGAAGCAGGCTGCGCCGGTGGGAGGTGCAGACATGGGCGCAGCGCAGGTGAAGGGACTGGGAGGCACCATGGGAGCCGTTGCAGGAGGAGTTGGGCGGCCCGAAGCCTTGGAGGTGATGCTTGAAGCTGATGATGATGGGGGAGTAGCTTCGCGCTTGCAGGCAGTGTCGCTTTCCTCGCTAGTTACCGTGTCCGGAAGAGAGTCTGGGGTTGTCAGACCAGAGCTCGTAGCAGGAGAGTTGAGAGCCATTGCTTTGGTGAGAAAATCGGTGTAGGCCATGGGCGGGCTGATGGGCGTCTTCAGAAAATCCGGGTCAGGCTTGAAGGTGAACGAAACAGCCGAGATGGGAGTTGCCGAAGTGATCTCGGAGGGAAAGGTAGCGGTGACGGGAGTGGTAAGCTTCCCCAACTTTGGCTTGGTGGTAGGCATGATGGTGGTCGACTTGGCCGCAGATATCGAGATGGAGGCTTATTATGAGTGTGTTGAATAAGTGTGAGCTTGGTTGAATATGCAAATATGAACCAGCAGCCAATCCCAAACACTGGGAATTGAGAGTACAGGCAGATGGAAGCAGCGAGCGAACAGACTGACTGACTGACTGGAGAAAAGCGAAGGTCGAGAAGTTGGAGAAGGCAGCACCAGATGATTATAAAGAAAGGACTGCGTCAAGTGTTTGGCGCCGAAGGATGAAATTGGAAGAGGTGGGCGCTTGAGGAAGGGAAGGGGGTGTGAAGCAGCTGGAACAATGTGGAGCTATGACGGATTGCAAGGGTGAAGGGGTAGAGTTAGGAGGGTGTGTCGAAGGAAACGACCCTAGCTGGATGTGTGGATATACGGGAAACCACCAGACGGGGCCGGGCGGAACAATCACCAAAGCAGCAGCAACATGAGAAGAGCAGCACACTATAGTATGAGCGGCAGTCGTGACAGTGCAGTGCAATACAGCAGTAACAGGCGCGTACGGATGTGCAAAACCAGGTGAGATAGGGCGGCAGCAACTGCACAAGAAGCGACACAGATGGACCAGAGGTGTATAGTTGTGGTTAGGGTCCCTCTGCGCTTCAATGCTTTACTTTGTTTTGCTGTCGTCGATTTAGGCCGAGTTTTTCAGCGCATCCAGCCAGTCCCGTTGCGTGTGTTGCGTTGTGCGGTCTGCAAGAGTGCAATGCGAGTGAGGATGTGACTGTGTGGTCGACCGTCTTAGTGGGCAACGGCGGTTGATGCAGTATGCTTGACAATGTCACTCTGTCTCTGCCAGTCTCTTTCCAGCCTGAAATCTGCCAATCGACGGGCGGATGGCGCGCTATGCTGGTGACAGAGACAAGTCAAGTCAGGCTGGCTGTGTCAGGCTGTTGGAACTGACTGTACTGTACAACAGTCATGACCAGCTAACTGATGGTGTCCTAACCGAATGACCACGAGCCAACGGTTAGTTACAAACTGTGATAGAGATCTTGTGAACTCGCATCTTTTCGAACTCAATAGCACGCGTATCGGAGCGTTGGTAGTGGACTTGTTGGTCGGCGGCTCAAAAGCTCAGATTCCATGAATGGGAGGGATGGTGTTGTGGGAGGGAGGCGCTGTAATGGCTGTACTGTAAGTTGCTTGGGTCCAATGGTTGATTGGTATTGGTTGGCTTTGGCGGTGATAGTCGCGTTAAAAGCAGCGGCAACAGGCTACGCCTAGTCGAGTGTAGAGACAAACAACGAGCAGGGGGGCGGGAGGCATCTTGATTCGACAGAGCCAGGGTCTGGGTCTGTGGGTTTAGTCTCTTGCTTTTTTTATTCTCGAATAGCCCCTAGTCGCCTGTCATGCTGGGCCAAAAATCTCCTGTCAGAGCGCTGTTTGGTCGCTGAAGCCGTTGCTGGCGCCGGGGATAGCTTCCACTGGCCCAGATGGTCGGTGAGGAATGTGATTCGATCAAGGTAAGACCAAGGTCTGGGGAGGCAGCGCTCCTCGGCTTTTTCGCAAACTGGTCAGTGGTTTGGCTCACGGCGACTCAAAGTGCCGAGCGAATAGGATCCCATCCATGGCAAATTCCATGATTCTGACAGCGATGAGGTAGGTTTGAAGCTGACGAGTAACGGCCAATGCTTTGCAGCTGAGAGTTTGCTTTTCCAGTTCTTACGAGGATGGTGCTGGTTTGTTTTAGTTTCTTCTCTTGCAATAGTACCCTTCCTCTGTGCTGTACTGTAACTTAGGTAGGCAGTAACTAGTAGTAAATTAGATGGATGTAAGAAGAGGGGTTTTGGAGGGGAAATGCATCTCATTGTTGAGATGGCAACCCATCATTGGTTCTGCTCGCAACTGCCTCCATCCTTGATCTCGATCAGAACTTGAGCTCAATCGTGGAAAGAGCACCTGTCATTACTGCCATTGGATAAAGTGTTAATGGCGACGGGATGCATATCGCGGCGAATGGTAACTGTAGGTCATCGGCCAAATCCAATCAGAGACCACAGCTGTAGGCGTCAACTACCTACGTTACAGAGTGCAAGACACAGGCAAGATACTAAATTGAGATACGAGTCCAACCGCCAAACCTTGAAGGCCGGAGATTCAATGGATTGCCACCAATCAACAGCAACTCTTCAACGACTTGCAAGACAGTATAGAACTAGGGATTGGTTCATTCAGGGCTTAATACATGGCCTCTCAATTTGGACGCCAGGTTTTGCAATACGACGCGCGCGCGCAAATTAAAAAATTATAAAAATAATAAAAAAAGACTGTTCGGCGTTTCATAGTCTAAAACGTCCAATATGGGTTAACTTGCGAAACTTCAGCGTTTACAAAACAAAAACTGGTATCGAAGTTGGCTTCCATTCCACGGCCTGTTCTGGCGATACGCGAGAGGAGAATACGGCCTACAGCAGCTCTGCTGCAAGAAGCGCGCGTCAATGCGAGGCATACTTGTTGCAGCTGCCATCTCTCTTTCTTGTTGGATGGGTTGGCCCAACTACCAAACGGCTACTAGGCCATCCAATGTTCAAACAAACATGCTATGAGAAGCACACTATTGGCTCGCGGGTCTTCTTATGAATAGGCGCCATCCATCTTGGTGCTGGCGACCTGAGTACAGAAGCATCGTGAACCCGCTTTGCGGACCTTCATATGGGTTATGGCTCTGGAGAGTGGATACAACGCTTGCTTTTGGATGAATCCAGACCTCGTACATACAGCGCATCCTCAAACATAGAGGTCATGTAGAGTTATCCACTGATTGTGGGAGTCTATGACAAGTATGGATCATTGCTATTGTTTCTTATGCCGCGCGCTCATCGATATCCGTGGTCAGTAGGATTCTATTGGCAGGCAGTGATTTCAGTAAATCCTTGCCTTAACTACGACAGTACCGAAAATAGTTTCAAACACAAAGTAGTTGAGCGAGGTATGGCTTCTGCTTCGATAACAGCATCAGGTGGTACTTGTTGTCTGTCACGATTCTGCCATTCATAGGTGTACTGTTCATTGATTTGAGCTGCATCTTGATATCTGGCCTTGGGTGGAAAGCTGCAACTCTATAGTTTGACGATACTAGCTACAACATTGGACGTTAATTTATGCGTGTAAGAGCCCGAAATTATCCCCATGGAGCCATGACGGTGATTCAACTGGCTGGAATCACAGGATCATCAAATGGGCAATATCTCATCCACGTGTTGGTCTAGGGTAGTGGGATGTGTGTAGGTACGTTGTCAGACGGTCTTGTCAGTGCTCAGTCCTCGCATTGAGTCCTATGATGACGATTTGGTAAGAGACAAATTATCGTTGAGTGTCGATTTCATTTCGCAGCACGATACCTGATGTATGAAATAAATGACGGGGTAGGATACGCACAGCATGCGTTAGTTGCAAAAGAGACCTTGATCAAAGACATCACCCACGAAAGAGAATGAACCAGTCCCTCTAATACAACATGCTCGTAAAAGGCAGGAAATAACATGACCTAAGTTAGCCCACGCAAAGCATGCAAACAAGGCTATTACCACCGGAAGCATGATTAAACTGCATTAGAAGTTTGCGACGCTTTAAAATAAGTTTGCAGCAACATTCACTTATCACAGAATTGAATAAAGCCACGACAGGTTACAGTACTTCGACATAGCGTGGTGATAACAGAAGAAGAAGAAAATAACTGCCCAGATAGAACATTGGCTTTGGGGGAATTAGTAATAATTTATTAATAATTTATTCTAGGCATGTATGACTGTCACAGGTAGGCAGGTACTCAATTTTAAAACATCTATTGATGACTGAGCTGAGTTGCAGCGCCACAATCCGTAGGGACCCACAGCCACAGACAGACAGATATCTGACCCACCTGCCAGCAACGCCTTTCCCTGCCCGTTTGCTTCCTTCTGTGACCTGTCTCAGCATCTGTCGGCTTGACCTACCTACCTATTAATCAGGTACTGTATCCTTCCTACCGTGTCTACATACATACCTGCCTAACACAAGCCCTGTCGCCTTTCAGGCTGCCTGCTCCTGCGCCTCCTCCATAAGTTGCCTCAGCTGGTCGCCTGGGTTGTCCACATTGATCGCGACTCTGCTGCCTTCTAGTCGCGCCTTCCGATCCATCTCCCCCACCGTACCGTCCCGCCTACCCGCACTACCTACTACTGTAAAGGTTGATGGTCGGACAGCCCGGCTAACTGACAACTGAAGTGACCTTTGATCTCACCATCTTAGATTCTTAGATTTGTTTTACTTCAACTAAATCTCAGTCTTGTCTTCTAAACCAGACTCTTTTCTCCTTCTCCTTCTTCACTCACGCTGCTTGTCATCATCATACATCGACTTATTCACGACGGGAGCATACGGTGCATACTGTACTTGACAGTTCCTGTCATTGTCTCCATCCTGACTTCGAAAACAGAGAGCTGGCCCAGATTAACTAGCGTTTTCTGCCTATCCCCGATCCAAACCCTGGCTCCGTCATAGGCACCCCTCTTGGCCTCACTTGACTCTTTGACTCGACCCTCCGTTACAACTCATTACATACCAGACCTACAGTACTGCACCGTCAGAGCACCTATACCGATACAGTACTGCGGCCAGGCTACGCTACGTACATACTGCCCACCTCACCGCGCAAGGCAACTACAGCACCTTTTGTTAGTCACCCGCCGTCGAACGCCAACGCCACCTTCGATTTCTGCTCCCTATCCCCAGACATCCTTCCCACCCTCGGTCTCCCCTCAATACCTCCCTTAAACCGCCACGATTCCCCCCACCACGAGGAAACGAAAGGCTGCTGAGGCGACGATTACCTCTGCCAACAGAGACGAAGCACCCAGCAAGAGATTCATCGCCTCAGCTGCCCTCTCAGAGAAACACGCGCTGCCCCCAACTCCAGTAACCACCGCCAGTAACCCCATGGATTCCGACGAAGAGTACATGTCGGCCCTCTCGACCGACGACGAGATAATGCAAGATGACAGCGGCGACGAGATCTCAGCAGGTGATGGTACGATTTTTAAATCCCCAAAACAGCCCCTCATATCCCATCATGACACTTACTGACGATGCTGACATCACAGACTTCGATGATGAAGAGTTTGACGAGCCTGATCCCGATTTTGGTCTCGCCAAAGATGTCGAAAAGAAGAAGAGAGCCGCCCACGTGGTATCATACAAAGTCTACGAACCGAGCGATATCCAGAATCAACAGGATGAGATGATCAGCGAAGTCAATATGATTCTAGACATGCAGAAGGAGGATGCTGCGATTCTGCTCCGCCATTTCCGATGGAACAAGGAACGTTTACTAGAAGACTACATGGACAGACCAGAAAAGGTTATGGAAGCTGCTGGTTTGAGCAGCAACACGTCTCGCTCGCCAAAGCTGGAAGTCATCCCTGGTTTCGTATGTGACATATGCTGTGAGGATGATGAGGGCCTCGAGTCATTTGCCATGAAATGTGGCCACCGTTACTGTGTGGACTGCTACCGTCACTACTTAACACAGAAGATTCGCGAGGAGGGTGAGGCTGCTAGAATCCAGTGCCCTTCTGACGGATGCGGTCGTATTCTTGACTCCGCCTCACTCGACGTTCTCGTCACTCCAGCCCTTGCGGACCGATACCAAGAACTTCTCAACAGAACATATGTCGAAGACAAGGACAACTTTAAGTGGTGTCCTGCCCCAGACTGCCCCAACGCTCTGGAATGTGGTGTAAAGAAGAAGGATTTGGGTAAGATTGTCCCGACTGTCGAGTGCCGATGTGGTTACAGATTCTGCTTTGGCTGCCCGAACCCGGATCATCAACCCGCTCCTTGTGATCTGGTCAAGAAATGGTTGAAAAAGTGTGCCGACGACTCAGAGACCGCCAACTGGATCTCGGCCAACACCAAGGAATGCCCAAAGTGTAACTCGACCATCGAGAAAAACGGAGGCTGCAACCATATGACATGTCGAAAGTGCAAATACGAATTTTGCTGGATGTGTATGGGACTCTGGTCCGAACACGGAACCAGCTGGTACAATTGCAATCGATACGAGGAGAAGAGCGGCTCTGAGGCTCGCGATGCCCAGGCAAAATCTCGAACGTCCCTGGAGCGCTACTTACACTACTATAATCGTTATGCCAACCACGAACAATCAGCCAAACTTGACAAGGATATCGCCCAGAAAACTGAAAAGAAGATGGTACAGCTTCAGAGTGCTTCAGGCATGTCCTGGATTGAAGTCCAATACCTCAACTCGGCGTCTCAAGCTCTCCAAACATGCCGACAAACGCTCAAATGGACATATGCCTTTGCTTTCTATCTTGCCAGGAACAACCTGACAGAGATTTTCGAGGACAACCAAAAAGACCTTGAGATGGCTGTCGAGAACCTTTCTGAAATGTTTGAGAAGCCTATCACAGAACTATCTGACCCCAAACTCAAGGTTGATATTATGGACAAAACCTCATACTGCAATAAGCGCCGTGTTATTCTCCTTGAAGACACAGCTGAGAATCTGGCGAATGGTACTTTCCCTTAATCCCTATCATACACCTTTATCCTCGCACTACATTTTCACATTTTTGCTAACTTTTTTTGTGTTATTAGGCGAATGGAACTTTAACGCAGATCTCCTAGCCGCCACTACTTCTGCGCCTGTTAATCGCCGCTGAAGTGTGGACGCAAATTGATGCAATTCTGGTAAAAATTGTGTGTTCTCAAGCACAGCATTGGCTACTGTGCCTAGCAGTGGGAAGCCATGAGTTTAACCGCCAATGATCGCCGCATCTTAGACGTGTGGCCCAAATGGCTGGTCTATCAACCAGATATTTATTCTCACAGGCATTGGGATCGAACAACCCTAGCAGGCAGCGTCTGCGCAGGATATACGTGCTTACTTCTTATATAGAAACCGTCATGTCCTAAGGCTTCCTATGCATGTGGTCTCTTGCACAAATTCTGTATTACTTGTCTTTACTCACTGTTTCCTATATTTCCCTCATCGCCAATCACTGTCTTCCGCTCCTTCAGAAGATACAGGAAGTACGAAAGCTTGGCGTTTGCCCGTTGAAGGCGTTAGTGCGGAGCAGGGGGATTTGGTATCTTGATTGAGCTGCTGGAGCTTGGAAGAACTCGGTTTATAGAATTGTTAGGGCATGTTGTTTCCAGCGGTTCAGGATATGGATTATGATATTCAATAAGCGGGGGTACGTAAATGAGAGAAGCAATCACATATAGTTTCGGAGTCTTCTAGATATGCGAGATTGACTACAGCGTTGCACGTTGCTACATATGAAATGTATAAGTCACTCAGCAACTCTGATACTGACAATTGTGTCGATGTTCATTTGTGATCACAAGCTACTGCGCTGCAATATTGAAGTTCAAATTGGGTATTATTCTAGACCTTCAGGGGCAAAATGATATTGCCAAAAACGCCTATCTAATATTCTACCTAATTCCTCCCTCGTTGGGTGTCTTCCATAATTCAATACACACTAGTTCCATGGGACTCCAGCTCCATCCAGATTCTGATCTCTTCGTACAGCTCAGCAAATCACGCCACAGCCACAGTATAAAAACAGGTAAAAGCAAAAAACGCCCGGTCCATGCTATGTTCATTAGGACAATTCACGACTCAGAAAGCTTGTCGGCTGCAAGACAAACATGGGAGAAGTGAGACATGACTTCTATGCGAATGCAAAGCGTGAAAGATTGAGCTTCTTGGGCGGAAGGTCGATCTCATCCTCGTCCTCATCTTCCTCATCACTATCGGGGATGATCTGATCTTCACTCCCACATTTATTAAGGTCCGCAACCTCATCCAGGTTGACCTTGGGCAAGGGCACAAAAGCGGGATTAACAGGTACACCCGAGAGGAACTGCCTATCAAGGCTGTTGCGTGGTTTGGGCAGCTTGGGTGACATTGGAGCGTGCATAGCACGAGCGCCCAGGCGCTGCAGAGGTGTCATGCGAGAAGCAGCTGTTGATGGTGCCGTCGAGGGGGTGGATGCTGCACTAAAAACGGAAGAGCGTTGCGACGTAGTGGAAGCAGGTGTTTCTGTCGGCTTGGAATACGAGAATTTACGGATATCAGGTCGAGCAGGCGTAGAAGAGGTTCGTGGTAGGGATGCGGCAGACGAAGGCGGGGGCATGGAGTCATCGAAGGATGACAGAGGAGTCTCGTCGTCCCTCAAGAACGAGAGCTGACTCTCACTTTCTACAGTTGTTGAAGTCTCTTGACTCTCCTTCTCCACAAACACTGAGACGCCCCTTTTAGTCTTGTCAGCGGGCTTCCAGCCGTCAAAGTCAGGCAACGCCATAAGCGCCTCATCGAGCGAATCGTCCGACAGGAGGTAAGCGTCACTTTTCGCCCGTCTAGGACTTCTCCGTGGTTTGGGTGCCGGGAAAAATTTACTCTTCTGTGGCGGTAAAGCTTCATCGAGTCCTGTCTCATTATCTTCACACAAGCGCGCCTTCTTGGGAGGTCGATTGGCAGGATCGCTTGACGGAACAGCAGGTTTAGTACCCGCAGAGGATGTGCGCCTTGTGGTAATGGGAGCATCGGTGAAACTGTTGAGCAGGTTGGAGATGGGCTCTGTACGACGGCGGTGGAGTCTTGGTGATGTACGTGTCGGGTTGGCTTCTGATCTCCGGGAGTCACTTGGGACGGACTGCGTTGTTTCATCCAAGTATGGCCTGGGAAGTGGAAACACGCGAGGTACCAAGCCTCCTCCAGTAATCTGCGCAACTCTTTGGGGGTCGACTTCGAAGCAGTTGGGGTCCATCTCGCCCATAGGTATTCGGTTGTGTCCCTTGAAGTAAGAACTAATGGGCTTCATACTAGGTGGGGGTTGGTCCACGGCACCAGTCGCCAGCTGCGAATGCCTTCTCTTTGAGGGTGTTGTCGTTGTGGCGTTGATGATCATGGTTTTGGTGATAGGATTCATATCTCCTCTGGCAACGGCCCGCGCCGTCTCAGGCTCAACGAAGGCACCGATGAAGGGCATTTCGTCTGCAGTCCGCGTTCCGTCCAGATCCGTCAAGTGAACCAGCTCGCGTTTGGTTGGACAAAATACCCACTGATGCAAGAATGTCAACTCGGCCTGATAGAACTGCGTCAGGTAGTTTTCCGATACTCGCTTTCCTTGAAACTGAACCATGCGAACTACCCGCTCTGGGACCTTAGTTTTGCGAAGCATTCGATATGCCGTTTTCAACCCAACGCCTGGGAGTCCGTCAAGATAGTCGCATCCACTGAAAATGGCCATTCGTCGAAATTCGGTGTCAGACCAGCCAGTCAGAGAGACCTCCCGGCAGGCGCAAAAGTCTTTGCGGTTGATCTCAATGCAGTTGCCATACTGATCCAACTTGGTCAGAAGCTTCTTGGCTCCAAAAACGAGAAGATCTGAGTCGTCGGAGATGATGCCGTTGATGAGGCCCTGTCGTTCGAGGTATACAAGCTGTGCGTCGGCTTCGTAAGGTGCGACAACGTAAGGAATATCGAGTTTCTTGAGCAGTTGAATGAGAGCTGATGCCATTTCGGGGGTGATGTCGATGCACTTCTGAAACTCCTGGGTAGCCTGCGCAGGCTTTCCAGCTCGCAACAATTCCATGGCGGCCTTCTTTTTCTCATCTCTCTTCTTCGCACGAGAATCTTCTGTGGCAGCTTTACTGGGTAGAAAGTCACCGTCGAATACCATGTACGGTGTAATGCCAAAATGACGAAGCATACGAACACGAGTCATCGCAGCATTCAGATATCTAAGCAAGGGTCAACATACGCTGTTAGTATCTAAGGCTTATATTTAAACTTACTTCTGGGTGGGCTTATCTTGACCAAGCTCCAGGGCACAGCAGTATGCGGCACGATGGAGCCAACCATACGCGTCGACACCGAGCGTTTGGCCATGATACTTTTTAAGCTCAGTCGGCTTCTGAATTGACTTGAGAAGGGGGAGAAGCCCTGATTACGGGTCAGTATGACAAGGAAAGGGGAGGCTCAAGTCGTATATAAGAAGGCGTACCAGATACACCCATGTTGAACGATGAGCCGCGTCAAAGATGGTGGCGACAATGGACGGTTGAGCTTTTCACTCGCTGCCCCTGAGGGACGTGAGCAGCTTCAAGCCAACAGAATTTGGTGTTGCATACGTCAAAGATCGAACATAGAAATGGATTGTGATAAGCTCTGTTGTGTTATGGTGTGCAGACGCGTCGAAAGGTTGATATGCACGCGATGCAGGATCGTGCAGCAGGGTCTGAATATCGATGGCGATCAAACGGACAGGCCAGGGAGAGAGTACACGGGAAGGAACCGGCGTCAAGCAGTTCGGTGAACAAATACAATTGTCGATTTTCGGAAGGCACGAGGTGAGATCCAAGGCTGAAATTGTTGTTGAATTCGAGACGTCCTAAAGCGGGAGAGATATTTTGCCTAAGCGCAGGTGATGGATGGTCAGCACCGAGGTTCGGTAGGTACCTGCCAAAGTGGTACTGCTAGACGGGGAGGCGAAGTACCTAATTTAGAGTGCTTTCCTCTCTAATGTTAGTCCAATCCACTTAGCGGGCTTCGACGCGACCCCCTGAAAGATGCAGTTCTAATGGGGACTAAGCGCGTTAATAGGCGCGATGCTTCATTCCATGAACCACTATAAGCCCCTGGAATAAGCTAGCTCCCGCTGCTTCCCTAGCAACTTGAGATCCACTACGACTTTATCTGGAGGGACCTGACGGTATCAGTTAAACCACCTAACCTGCAGATCTATAACTAAGATTAATGCCCAAGAGATAGAACCTGAGTATGCATTGACAGTCATACCTCAATTTAGAGAATGTATCTATTGAAAAGACGAAATGTACTCATTGCGAGGGAGACATATCATGGCATCTGGTATCTGTAAGCAAACTTCTGCTACTAGATGGTCGTGTATGATCGTCAAGAACCTGACAAGCAAGTTGATAAAAAAATATATATACCCTTATTATTTAAGACTGAGAAGAATACGAGTCTTTCGATCTTATTACATAGTCCAAATCTTCTGATGGAACAATTGATTCACAAATCTAATAGCATTGCCATGTTAAAGTAAGGGTCCTTAACCGACATATATCCGCCACCTTACTGGCTCTCTTACAACTGTAGTCTAATCGAGTGGGTGGAGCACCAAAGCTTCCAGACCAGCAGAAAAAAAATCCTTACTAGCACAGCAACGACAGTTCATTTCATTTCAAAAAGCCTCCAACTTTTCATCTTTGTCGCTAAGAAATAAATTCATAAATATTCAAAATGCCTACCACTCTTCACAAGACACGCAAGCAAATCTCAAAAAAGAGAAATGGCGTCGTCAACGCTCTTCACGAAAAGTCCAGAGACTCCATGCGTCTTCACAGGGCTGGTGTAAGAGATCAGCGCATTGAGAAGCTGGCTGCTGCTAGGAGCAAGAAGGAACAACCACTCGGTAAGCTACCTAGACAATAAACCCAGTTGAAGTTTATGAAAACTAACATATCGTCGTAGTTGACCGTGTTGCTTTCTTCCAGCAAGCTCTCCGCGTCAAAGACAGAGAGAATAAGGGTGTCCCAGAGCTTGAGGAGGTTCAGCGCATGATTCACTCGTGAGTATAACAAGAATGTTTTATATGCAAAAACGCTGACTAGGGTTATAGTTTTGTTCACCAATACGATGAAGAGTATGACGCTGCTAAGAAGACACGTCGTCCTGGTCGACCTGCGAGCGTTAAGGAGGATCTTCTCAAAGCCAAGATCGACACTCTCGAGGAGGAGTACAAGGGTGGATTCGGTAAGTTGTTGTGAAACTGAGCTGCGTGCCGTGCTTACTGACTCTTGATAGTTATGCCTGATCTCCTAGACAGCCACAACGTTAACCTTCTTCTTCTCTGGGAAGGCTCTTGGTCATATCTCCCTCAACTAAAATGGGCCAAGGTCAACAGCGAGGGTCAGGCCCGGTCTATTGCTTTTCCTTCGGGTGGCACCAACTGAGCATCTTGCATTGTAAGCGCTTTGATGGGAACAAACTCGACTATTCACTTATTACGTTAAGACCACTTAAGAGCAAGTGGGTTGAGTGTGGCGGGATACTGGGTTACCAATTACCACATATCCAGATCCAGACTTCGATCTCGAGCTCCAGAAACCACACAAAACCCAAATTACTGGCCAGATGAGCACTACTGGGTTGTTCACTATATGGCAAGCTTTCAAACCAGCTGTCATGAGTCTTACAGGATACAAAACCTGCCTGGACATCTCGTCAGTCATATTGAGCGAGAATAGTATTACTAGTTGGCCAACACTGAAGAATCGTTAAGAAAGACGAAGATGGTCTCGGATTATACAACGCTTATAACAGCTCTTGTGGCTATCGAGTTGTTGGAATAACATGTTACCAGGATGTTGTCTAATAGGTTACAAAGAGCCTCATCTCAACAACCACTTATATACCACATAATGAGATACGATTTCAAAACACCAGTACTCGTAAGAGGCCATATATGATTTACTACTATTTAAAAATTCTTCAAGAAGCTATTCTTGATAATTGAACCCTTGAAGCTTTTCTCTTCGCCACGTGATAGTAATGCCCCGCTTTGGTCGGAAAGATCGTCCAGTGTGAGCCCAGTAAATTGTTAGCTAACTGATCTGAGCCCGCCGGTCACTTGTCGTCCCCAAAAATTTCAAGACGAAGCTTTACTATAGAAGCTTCTATCACTGTCTGTGTACCAACATCACTTCATTGCAATTCCTTCAACAATACCTTCCTTCTTCCATATACAAACCTTTCCTCCTACTACAACATCTACCCCCTAATCTAATCATCACAATGTTCTCTGCCCGCAACGCTGTCCGATCGGCGCCCCGCGTCGTCTCCCGCCTCTCCGGCGCTGCTCTGCGACAGGCCGCCCGACCCAGCACCTTCATCAAGGCTTCTTCTGCCCTGCGACCTGCCCAGGCCGCTTTCTCTACCACAGTCTTCCGAAAGGCCGCCGAGAACGATGGTGAGCTTTTGGCCAAGCTCGAGAGCGAGATCAAGATCGAGGAGGACATGAAGGCCGACGAGCAGGACCCTGCCAGCATCAAGGACTTCCTTAACAACAGCGCCTTTGAGCTGATTGACACTCCCGGCCAGGAGGTTGTCAAGCTGGTCCGCAACTTTGGTGACGAGAAGTGAGTTTTTGTAATCACAATTGACCTTGATGGACTATGACTAACACATATTTCAGGATCACTGTCAGCTTCTCTATTGCCGATATCACCAGCTACGACCCTTACGCTGAGGAGAACGCCCTCGAGGAGGACGGTTTCGAGGATGAGGGTTCTCAGGGCAGCCAGCGCAACGCTCGCGCCAATGAGGAGCACGAGGAGGAGCTTGATGAGGACGCTGAGGAGGAGAACGCCGCCCCCATCAACCTGTCCATCGTCGTCGAGAAGCCCGGCAAGGCCTCTGGAGCCCTCAACATCGATGCCACTGCTCAAGACGGCCACATTGTCGTCGAGAACCTCTTCTACTACGACGACGCCAAGGTCGCCAAGGTTGAGTCCCCCGAGGCCGCCCAGAAGCGCGCCGACGTCTACCCCGGACCTCCCTTCGGCAGCCTCGATGACGACCTCCAGGTCCTCATGGAGCGCTTCCTCGAGGAGCGTGGCATCACCCAGGCCCTTGCCATCTTCGTTCCTGACTACGTCGACGTTAAGGAGCAGCGCGAGTACACCCGTTGGTTGAGCAACGTCAAGGCTTTCATCGACGCTTAAATGGTGGTCGAATGGCTTGGAGTAATGAAAAGTTTTTCACAAGAGGGAAGAGCAGAGGCGTCTTCGGTTCAGAAATGATGTGTAAAAAATAGGAATTGCCACTCTTGTTGTACAATAGTTTAGGATCCATCGAGATCAATGCATGTTAAGATATGTGTAACGATACCATGTTGACTCTACTCGGTGTGCCCTTTTATCCCGTCCATGTGAATGTTAGAACATCTTTCACGGATTTCAATGTGAATCAGTATCGTGGTTGACGAATGTGAATTGTGACGAGAATTTTGCTATCTAGTTCAGCAATAATCCCAAGCCTCAAACTCCCACAACTCCAAGTAACGAGTGCGCAAGCCCGCCATGCATCCACTATCCGGGACTACCAGCCTCTGATACAAAGACCATCCCCACACAACTCTCCGGCGCAATGAAGCTCTATCCCAGTAGTGTCATTCTGACACGGAGAAAGTCCCAAAGAAATAAACTTCGTATAACAATTCCAACGAGTGAACTTTCCCGAGTTCCCTTTCAATTGTCCATGTTCGCAGACCAAGACTGCATCTAAACCACGATATAATCAACCCCTGGCCAAGCCTTACAAACAAGGGGTCATCTACATGACACCCTCGAGCGACCACTCGCCCTTCTGGGCTCTGTCAAGGACCTCACGACCCTTTTCAGTCAGGTCAGGCTTGCCATCGTTACCGGTGACATGCTTGAAGAAGACAGGCTGCCATGTCTCCTTGTTGGCCTCACGTTGGCGAGCCTTCTCACGTTGAGCTTCTTCCAGTTCGACCTTGACCTGGGTGGCCTTGCTGAATTGCTTGGCGTGAATAGCATCTGTGACACCACCCCAAAGGGTCAAGGACTCGTTGGGCAACTGCTTCTCCTTGGGGGGAACGATCTTGGGTGCAACGTTGAGGGGCTCGATGTCGATAATGACAAACTGCTCTTCCACAGGGACGGATTTCTGCTGCAGGTTAGTTTTGTTGACTCATACAAAGTAGTTCTTTTACTTACCACAGGTCTTGGACCAAGAGTGAAAACGACCCTTTCCTTCCACGGCCCGCTCAATCGAGCGAGGACGTCCTCATCAGGAACGTCCTGTACTCGTGACTTGTTGTCGTTCTCGGGGTCGTACTTGAAGATGACACCGTCAATCTTGTTGGTTGTGCGTCCCAACCAACCTTCCTCCACATAGTGCAGGATGGCCTTGATCTTGGTCTTGGGGCAAGTGATGTAAGCGAACTCGCTGACCGAGACACTCAAAGCTCCACGGAGCAGTCCGCCCAAATGCGCCGCAGGGTGGGTAAGCTGGTAGGTCTCACCATCGCGCTTGTCGAGGGTGATGAAGATACCCATGTTGTGTTCGCCGGGGAGGACCTTGACGGAAGTGCCTGTGAACTTGGCAGTGATTTGGTCGAAGCCTCGGGCGGTGATTCCCTTCTCGGGGCAGGTGACGTTGAAGGCGCTCACAGGAGGGTGGTGCGATGTCTGTTCAGTGAGGTACGAAACACGGACGAGCTTGTCGTCCTTTGTAGTGCCATGTTGAGGCACAGAAAGCGAGACATTTGAGGTGTTCTTGCTGCTCTTGGCTGACGCCTTCAAGGCTGAAAGGCCACCCTTGGAGCTGCCCTTCTCCTCCCTGAGGCTGGATGTGTCAATTCTCGGGGCGTTGTCTTCAGTTTCCCAGTTACACTAGACTACGGTTAGTATTCCTGCCATTCATACTGTCGCATGCTCTCTCATTCGTGTATGAGAGCTTGGCGAGATGACGCACCCTGAAGAATTCACCGAGGCATGAGTTGTAAGGCTTGCATGGCCTTCCCTTGGCATACTTCAGATCCTTGGTCAACCAGAAACGCACGACTTCGAGCATGCGATCGAGAGGATCGTCGGATGTGCCCATAGCAACGAAGGCATTGGGGGCATCGATATAGGTCCAGTATTCCAGGTTCGGGGTGGGCTCGAGCAACTGCGACGGCAGCGAGAATCTAACTGCTGCAAGGTCCGAAACGCCGATAAACCTATCGTTTTAATGAGTGGTCAGCATTTGAAATCAGGTATAGCATTTCTCATCATCTATTCGGCAAGATTGATGTTTGATCTAGCTGTGCTTTCATCTCCCACCCCGTCGTGTACGGGGCGGAGTTGACTTCCGATCTCGCTCGCTAGGGCAGTCCCTGTTCCCCAACAAAGCGGTGGAAGCCATCGCAGCACGGTGGTTTCGCCAGCGAAAGATGGTGAATCTCTTACTTCTTCAAGATACCCAGAAATGTTCGCAACTTGGAGGTATCGCTCTGCTGCTCGTCAGGCGCATCGACCGTGGGTGGCGGTGTCGATGACGACATGGTTGTTGATAAGCTTGAGTTGGAGAAAGAAAGATGCTGAGTGCGGTGGTGGACGATGGTGTGGATAGTGCTTCAGTCGTGAAGCTCGTCGATGGGGTAGCAGATGATTGATGCGACCGAGGTTGCAAAAGTCTGCTTGAAGAGTGAAGGAGATGAAGGAATACCGGTACTCCTTGATTATGTAGGTAAGTTTTGGAAGAAGATGGAGGGAAGAAAAACAAAGCGAGTCTTGGGTTGCAGACTGAGTCGCAAAAGTCAAGAAAGGAAGCGGGCGGTGGTGGTGGTGACGTTTTTTGGCGGGGTGGGTTCTAGCCTTCTGGGTTCTGGACTCGGGGCATGGACTGCACCGTACTGCCTGGGGGGGGAGGGCCTTCTGGACTGCCTGGGCGGGCTGCGAGCTGGAGGGACAAAAATGTTAGTGATGTTAAGGTTGGACGACTGGAGGTACCTGGCCCAACAACGCTTTCAAGCGCACATAACAGGTACCGTGCGTCCTACCGT